>JXOR01000039.1:19226-175289 GCA_001014335.1 Coboldia fuscipes
TTTTTTTTTTTTTTTTTGGTTTATTTTTCTTAAGTGTCAAACAACACTGAAGATTACAATAAACCAAAGGTGAATACTTCAAAAATCTAAACGAGAGCTCGAAAACATTAAAATGTAATGAAATAATTTTTTTTTTTTTTTTTTCACAATCCATCTTTCCGGTGATCAGTTCATGACAATTTTTGCCCATATTCAGTACATTATTATACTTTGTTGCCTTTTTTTGTGTCTCATTGTTTTCTAATTCATCTAATAAAGTGCCGCAAGGCAACTTAAAATTAAAAATAAAACTAAACAGCGGCCACCAAGAGTCGTATGCCAAATTGGTATCCCATACAGTAGACAAGAAATGGGCGAGATTTCATTTTTTTTTTAAGTTCAACCCAATCGATTTGTTAGAGTATCACCGTAATTATTTTAAATTGTATTATACAGGTAATTTTGGTTAATAAAGCATTTCACAAAACATACAATTAAATATGCCAAATGGTTATTAAGAGAGACACGAAAAGACAAAAGACACAAGAGAAATAAAAAAAAAAAAAAAACAACAAATTTCTGCGGGCACTTGAATTTTACACTCATACAGAATTGATTTTGTACATTTGATTTGATTTTTCTTACCAGATGCAGAATAACGAAATCTTTTTTCTTAAAATTTTTTTATTTTTTAATTTAATTGTGAGTAACGTTTTGTATTTTATTTTATTTTCAGTTGATTTACATCTTTTTCCTATGTGATTCACGTATTATGCTCAACAGAACAAGGTAATAACAGTTTTTCTTATTTATTTTTTTTTTTGTTAATTCAATGAATCTTATTGTATTCAAATATTATGCAATATCAGTTTGATGGTTCATTTATAGAATGTATTTATATTGTATGGATTTTAATATATGCAATATGTAAATGACAAAAATGCGTTAAATTAATGTTGATTGCGAAATCACATAAAATTGCCGGTTAAGGTGTGAATTCAAACAATAATTTCATTATTGTTTTTAATAATAAATCTATAAATGGTGTTTCAAGAATTGAAGATTTCATTTAAAATGGGGTAACCGACTAGAGTATTTTGTAAGTACCAACATCAAGATCATTAACTTGATGGCTTTTGCATATTTATATAATGACATAGAAGAGTTATTAAAGGTATCCACCTTTTGTAATTGGTTCACGGTAACATGTGAAACGGTGCCTTTAAACTTCAACCGTTACCTTTGAAGAACTTACATATGTGGTATAGAAACGAAACAGAATTATTAAAGCACATCTATTATTTCAAAATGGAAATGTTAAAAAAATTGAGTTATTAAAATTGACTTTTAATTGACCCATCATTAAAATCTAATTGAAATGGGCCGAAATATATGATATTTCATTTAAGCGTCCAATAATGAGCAGTTGAATACTGAGAAATTGTAATTAAACTATCTACATTCGAATTATATAGTTTTGACTAACAAGAGAATAGTCATTGGGCACAAATATCGTTTAAAACTCGCGTAGAATGGTAAATGATAGGCCTTAAGATAAATTTAATCGGGGCAGATTTTCTACTTTAATCATATTGCTCACCATGACCAACTGAATGAAGAAAAAAAATGGAAAGTTTTTTTTTTATTTTTCACCTCTGGGAGAAGATAAATATAGATGATATAGTTTTTTTTTCGTAAATTTTCCATTTGAAAATCTGTGCAAAAAACCATTAACTGAAAGAATATTCAAATAAGTGCACTGTGTCTTTTTGTTGTACACCATAGAACTGAATGATTATAGCATTTTATTAGTTTCTTTTCACAGTATAAACTACCATTTATTTGAATTTAAAATAAAAAAAAAATAAATTACATGACAAACATTGAAACCTGTTTTCACGATAATATTCGCGTTCATGTTGTTTTAATATTCTTTTCCTTCTGTTTCTTACTCTTAACTCGTTGAGGTAAAAGATTAGAAAGAAAATATAGAGAATTAAAAACAGTACGTAGTGAATCTGTTTTTTTATTTGTGTATTAAAGACAGCAAGAGACATCCGGTGATGGAAAAAATTAAATGATGGTTAACTATCTACTAAGATCATTTCTTGATTTTTATGATTTTACCGTAAGAACGTAAATTTAATTTTTGTTTTTTGTTGTTAATTTTTAATGACAAAAACAATATAAAACTGAAGACAAATAAAAATGATTAAATAGAAAAAAATCATCTAGCTGGATGCGTTCGATTTATCATTCATTATTCTATTTTATTATTCTATTATTCTGTGTGATAGTTGAATGGTGATGAGATCATAAACAGATTTATCTCATTAGATACTCGGCATGTATCATTGATGTGAATATTGTCAGATCCTTTGCTAGATCATTTGTTTAAAAGTCACTTTAAGAATTGTATTCATTGGGAATAAAAATATAAATAACAACAACAACCGAAACTTATCTGTTTTGTTTTCTCAATGAGATAATTTCTCATATTTTTAGCCAAATATATCGTTAAATAATCTGCTTTTATGGTAAAGAAATATCGAAAACGAACTTAAAAGTTTGTGGCATTGAAACCGTTTTTTTTTTTTTTTTGTGCTGAATGGGGAATTAAATCATTTTTGTGAATTTAGCACTTTACTCAAAACCATTAATTCGATTTAAATGTTTTCTCAATGTTATTCACGATTATGCTAAAAAGTCATTTTAGCTTTGGTGAGCTTTTTTCGTTATAAATTCATTTCTCACATATCTGATGAGCAAAGAAAAAAACGTTAATTTTTGAGGGACGCGCATCATCGACTAATTCGTTCAATTCGTAGAAATGTCCAGTTCACAGGTTGAGTGTACTTCTGTGGAATGGACATGAGAGTTCTTAAGTTTTCTTTAGGCAAAAGTTAAAGCAAAAGAATCAATGTGGAAAATACATAACTAATTCATTATTGGGTGTGGAATTTATATAAATTGGCGATATTTGTGATAAATTCACGCATAGGTAAAATGATCGGTTAAACAGGTTTATTGGAATCGTAGTTTTTTTTTTTTTTTATTTAAAAGCGTTTCAGTTGATACTGTATTGCTGTAACAATTCCATTAAAATCACTTAAAAGTGACCAACTGCAGTTGGCCGAATATGAAGTAAAAATCTGGAAAACTACTTTTTTTTTCATCTGCGGTTTTCTTTCTCTCTTGATATTAATACATACAATTTGAGTATGTTTAAATAAAAGAAAAGTCATATGTATGAGAATCAGTACACACAACTGGCGGATATACAATTTCTAAACTAATAGAATGAGCATTTAATTTTAACATGTTAGTTGTAGGAAGTATAAAATATAATTACAGTAAAATATTAAAAGAAAGAGATGCAAAATAGTTATTATAACGTATGAACTTTGGTTAGAATTGATGTTTGTGTAGAAGATTTTTGTATGAAATTGTGATTTATCACAAGATGATATTTTGACATCTCATATGTAGATAAGATGGTTAACAGTACTGAAGTTACTCAGTACAGAAACAAAGAACTCGTAAAGATTCTGAAAAAAAAAACACATTCAGAATAATATAATCATTTTAATATTACAAGAAGTGTTAAAGAGAAGAAATAAGAGTGAGTAAAGTAAATCATCGTTCTTATTGTTACTGATCGTTGTTACGGAATACAACAAAATAATATGAAAACGACTATAATTTCATTAAAGAAACAAGTCTTTTATGTTAAGTGTGTTCCATTAATAAAAATAATATTATAATTTTCATTCTCTATGCTGTGCAAAGTGAAAGAGAGACATAATTTTATATCTTATTAACTGTGTTAGTTTAGTGCAAATTATGCACCTTTAAATGAAACACAAATTTGCTTAATTCATCGCCAATCATATATTAATAAAATTAAAAGAGAAAAAACAGTATACTGGCCACTTGAGACATTATTAATTCAAATTTGATCTTAATTTCTATTCGACTAACCGTTTAATTAACCAATTGAAATTTTTTAAAGTGTTTCAATAATAATGAGTATTATGCAAACGAAGAGATTTTATACGGTTAAAAATAAAACGACAATAAAATTGAATGCGTTTCAATTAAAAACACGAAGAAATAATATTCGAATTAAGTAAAAAATTGAAGTGAAAAATACAAAATAAGAAAGAAAAAAAAAAATTAAGAAACAAAACAGTCACATGGAAAAAATGTTAAGAAACTGGTATAGGATTCAGGCCACTCACCTAAATATTTGTTTTCTGGTTTCAGATGAATATTGACATCATCTAATAAAGACGGTCAAATAAAGTTTTTGATTTTATTCAATTTTTTTTTATGCCGGCGAAAATTTGTTTTTTTGTTTAAACTTTTAAAATTAATGGCATCAAATATAACCAAAAAATTGATTCTTTTATGTTTTAATCAATGAAAATCACTTAGTACGTAGTAACAAAACATATAAACAGCATCAATATAAATAATCCAATTGATTTGATGACATATCTGTGTTACATAAAAATTGATTGATTCAAATACGAAATAATAAACTTCATTAGATACGCTTAATTTTAAAGAAAATCGTTCTTAACCTGACTCTTATAAAATAATTTTTTTCTGTCGTTTAATGATAATTGACAGCGTGTAATACACGTTTGTACACTGGTAATATGTTGTATGTGAGATGTAAAATGTCTTGTCTTAAATTTTATAATTCTCAACTTTAGTCTACATTTTTTTTTTTTCCATTTCCCATGTTTTAAATGTGAATTACACAAATTGAAATTTAATTAATTTGTTAATAATACAGTGCATGTGTAACATGGCCAGAGACCGTAAAGTAATAACTATTAAAGGTATATTTTACACCAAAATGAAACAGTGAAAAGTTAAATAAAATAGTGTATAATTGCAGTTATATAATATTAATAAGAGAAAAAACATCTTAATTAAATTTATGAAAGACACTTAGATAATAATTCACAGTAACTGACTCAAATATTATTCAATGATTCAAAAGAAATATAAATAATTTCATTGATTTCTAATTGTTATTTTATGTTTGCAATTTAACCGTATATGATTTAAAAGCAACATAAACAGTGGCCAGGTTATTGAACGATATTCTTTAAATGGTATAAAATTATTCTTTTTGTATTTATTTTTGCCATAGTTATTTATGGAAATTTTATTAAAAATATTTCGTAGGTGGTGTCAACAGTGTCATTTACATTTCGATTTTGAACCACTAAATTTTCAATTTATTAATCCATAAAATTGGTTGGCGACAAGTAATTTCTTCGTTTTTATTAAAAGAAACTATCAATAAAATTTTATCTGGTTTTAAGGGATTCCACATATGACACACAACCACCTATAAAAATCACTGTCGCATCACACTTGCAACCAAGTAACAATTTCTATCACACTTACAAGAATGTTAAGTTCAATAAATGTTGTTGTTATGTTTAATAGAAACAAGAATCAAATGAAACATAAAAAACTTAAAGTATGAAACGATACGGATTAATTAAAAACACAAAATTATATGCACACCCACTTTGACGGACCGATATCAACTGGCAGACAAGACAACGGTTTCAGGTAAACTGAACTCTTTCAATTGAATGGAAACACTGGCTGTGATATGGAGAGAATTACAATATTAACCGAAAGCACACAATCACTATAAGATGATTCAATTGCTGTATGTATATGGGAACTTTTCTCTCTCTCACTGAATATTGAACAATTTGATGCGGTTGTTTGTATGCGACGGTAAAGGAAAACATGAAAAATAATACAAAATAAAACGTGAAGCTTTTTATATGGTTGATTGTGATTTTTAGAAGAAGAAAATCTAGTGAATTTTATGTATATGAATCGCGAAGAGTTTTTTTTTTTTTTATTTTGGAGTCAGAGGTCTGGTCGTGGTCTGACTCTGACTCTTTCGTGATGCCAATTGGCGTTGTGTGTGGCTCGCGACAGACACGGCAATACAAATCCAATATTGGTTTGACTACCTTTTTCTGTGGTATTCAATACAGTTTAATAATGTGAGATACGCGAGTATCAAATAAAACGGGAATGCTACGTATAATAGAAGACGCTCTCTCTCATTCACTGCATATTGCAGAGACAATGTGAATTTTGAATCAGAGTTTCCCTTTAGAGTTTTCGGTTATCAATTGAAGAAGACACCGCATGGAACTGGATGATGCATTCAAGTAGTCTATTTCGGCACTCATCTCAATTCAAGTAAATGAGATTATCTCATAACGATGTTTATATTTGACTGTGGTGGGTTTAGTTCTTTGCGCATGCACACTCATCATTGACATAATATGCCAACTGTTAAATCACCTACGACATAATATGAAACTGCATTTCATAGTTACCAAGTTATTGAAAATTTAATCGTATTGTTTAGGTGCGTATTTGGTAATAAGAAGTATATTTATCAAAAGACGAAAAATCTTATGCAAATGCACCCATTAAAGTAAATCATGAATAAAATGACATTCTATACATTGCGGTATATAACGAAATTGGTGTGTTTAGGTCCACTCTTATATTAACTTCTTATTATTTGATATTAAATAATAAATATTAATTTATTTATTATAATACTTAAGTTCACATTCGATTTCAAATGACTGGTTGTTATGTGGTACCAATGTTTAATTTTATTTGTTGTTGTACACAGTGAATGCTCATTGAATTCATGCAGAGCATTAAGTAGATGGATTACTTAATTCTTTAAAATAAATTATAAATCGTTATGAAAATCCCACACGATTTAATTATAATATTTTTGTTATGTTTTTGTGCAACATGTGCACTATTTAGATTTATGGATGAGGAAAATTCTATAAAATAACATAAAAAATTTGTAAATAAAATTTTAAGATTTCATTATTTTATTTCCATATTGTATAGTGGATTTTCATATGTTGTTGATTTTAATTTTGACTTCATTGATTTCATAAGTTTATTTTTTTTTTTTTGCAAATATCAAATAAGAAATATAAAAGAAAAAAAAATAATTTTGTCTTTAACGCAACTGCCCGAGCTCACGTTGTTTGCACTTTTCATAATAATCGAAACAGTATGTAAATATAAGTGTTATGCATTAATTTATAAGCGTATGCCATTCATAAAGCTTCAGTTAAAGACAAAAAACTGGTTAGTCTAGTTCTAAATAAGATTTAATTTCAATCGGTTTTTTTTTGTTTTTTGGTTTTTCATTGTATTTTTTCCTCACCGGTTCTCTCTGTTCATCCAAAAGTTTATTAATGTACGTTATGGTGCTTTGATATTTCCATTACTTTAGCTAAATGTTAATAATATAAATGGAATTTGTAAATTAAATCAACTGAAATTACGTTCAAAAACTGAATAGAAGTCATGTAATAAAAACGATATTGTTTTGTTAACATTTAACTAGTGTAATAGAGATCCATATCTCACATATATCCATGTTGGACTTTTAATGAATTTGATCCGACCAAATTCACCTTAAATATTTTGAATGTTGCGTTAGCACATCAAACAGTTTAATGATTTCTTGGTCACGTTGATACATATACATACATTGTGTCATAAAAATATAATCAAGCAACATCCAATTAGTATAATTAGTACAATGAAAAACAATTAAATGTTTGCTATTTTGATTTTAAGATTTATCGTAGTGGTTTTAACCATTCCACTTTGGAAAATTTTTAAACTTGAACTTAAGATGTTTTCGTATGAATCATTCACGTTATTGGTTGGGCTCCTCATCAATGGGATGCAGAGGATACAATGGCTATGAAACAAAACTGTGTGTGAAACAATTTCATTGCAATAACTTTGGCTAAATTTAAACAAATTTTTATAAACAGGTTTTGCCCTCAACAGATCCACAACACTATATCGTACAGAGAACCTAAATGAAAGAATAACTATTTCTGGTGAACTCTCAAAGACATAAAGTGGAATCTCTTGTGTTAATATCAGTGTTTGCAATTGAAATCTTCGAATAGTTTTGCTGTTATACATAATTTATTTTTTTTTTTTTTTTCAAATTCTGGTATAATGAATTTAACTAAATGTACACCATCGTCTCACACATATGATTCGTTGCGGTTTTAAAAATTTATCGTTTCAATTCATGGTATGTGATTTTATGGGTTAACGTTAACCCCAAACCGATTACCTCAAGTGAATTACGATTATGTATAGGTAAATAACAAAATAAAAAAAAATTATCATAAACCGATGTTGATCAGGATCAATGGAATGTAGCCGTAACCAAAGTCTCAGTATTCAGATTTTCAAAAAAATCACATTCAGATTTTAGCTAAACTGAATGAATGCAAATCGGTACAAGAACGCGATCAAACTAAAAAGAAAAGTCAGGTAGATGAATTTTAATAACCAGGAATTGGATATACTTAGATTTATGCTATATGATGTATTCATATATTTGTTTACGAAATGAAAAAAAAAAATAGGCAATTTTGGACCACCAATAAGATACGGCCCCATGGAAATAAAATATTTATATTGAATTGCATAATGCTGGCAGGTATAACATCGAAATCAAATATATGTAGTTACATTGGCAGTTAAATTGTAATGAAATAAAATATACATTAAATAAAATAGATAAATTTTAACGAAAGAGAGTCAAATGGATTAAAGTTACTTAGTGCTTTAAATGGAATGCAACCAGATTGTTATTGATTTTAATCGCTATGAAACAAATATTTATTGTGGGCTTATTTTTATATTCAATTGCATGCCAAGTGAATGTTAAGAATACAATTGAGATTGATTCTAAATTATAATAATAAAACTATGCAATAAAAACAGGTATTTAAATAACGATTTCTCATTGACAGCGTTTATCATAAAGTTAAAAGAAAAGATTTAAGATCCATAAAATAAAAATTCGACTAAAAGAATCAATCGTTTTATGGCAATTTGGCCTACCTAGCCCAAATGATGATTTCATTTGTTCCATATTTCATAAAAAAAAAAAATTAATTAGACAGAAATTTATTTAATAAATTTATTGGATTATTCGTTATTTCGTAAAGAAAATAAACAGACAATCTGTAAAAATTATGCAAATAATAAAATTTTTAAAATTTTTTGTTGTAATTTATTAAGTGTAGAAGAAAAAGTGAAAAATTTTATGTGATTCTCTCATTTTTTGTTGTCTTCATATTTTTGAATATTCAAAAACAAAACCAAAATAAATTTTTTAAATTAAGAAGTTATTTTAATATTCAAAATTCTTTGTTATCAGTATAAGATATTTAGCAGCATAACGACCGGTTTACATTCCTGATAATATTTTAAACGTAAATATTAATTGAATGTCCATAATTGAATAATAATATTTTGAAATTGCAATTAAATTTTCAACAGATCAATATATTTCATAAGAGATTGTGATCAGAATTGGACTTATAATAAATATGCTGAAATTATTATTGGAACAAAATTGTCATTCAATTGAGCATGTCCGATTTTGTCACACCATCAAGAATCAAATGTACCAAAAACAGTTGAGTATAAACATAATGAAATTAAAATTAAAAATGAGTTGAATGTTATCAATGATCATATTTAATTTTAGACTATTACAGACTCTTAGTTATATACGGTGTCTGCCGGCACAACAGATTTATCATTCAAGGCCAATTATGGGAACACCAACAAATTTAATGATTCAAAGAAAGCTTCATTCAGATGATGATACAATCGATCATGGTGTTAAGAAAAAACCAACACCAAAGTTACTTTATTTACAAAATCCATTACGTTGGATTAGAAATAAATTCGATTTTCATCTCCTGAAGATGGCATGGGATCCACATTTTGTTGAAACTGAATTTAAACGGGGAACTAAAGAGGTATTTTATGATTTTGTGGTCAGACGGTAGATTTAGATGTTAACGTTTCACGGTAACGCATTTTTAAGAAAATCTCCCAATTGTTATCAAGTTTTAGCGGAGACGCATTTAATGGGAGATTTTCACCTTGTGCTTAACTAAAAGCTTTACTTGAAACTTTAATCATTTTTTCATTACTACAATCGGTTTGTTTTAGGCCGTAGTTCATGTAACGAAATTAATCAAGACACACGATATCGATAGTATCCAACGGTTTACTACTAAAAGTGGATTCAAACAAATAGCCCGTGATGTAATATTATCAAAAAATGATCCCAGAATTCAGTTACTTTCATTTCGCACCGAAGACATAAAACGAACGATTCCAGTTAAAATTCATTTTATGCAAAAGAATGGTAAACGTCATTGTTTCGTTGATATGTTCTTTGTTGGACTTCGTCCAGTTGATGACTTAACGTCAGAAGAGCGCAAGGCATTTCAAGATAATCTCAAAAAGTATGAGGCAAATGCCAAATCATTAGCTGAAAAATTGGCAAATTTCAATGACAAAACACTGGTGTTCGCCGAAATATTTGCACGTTTCCATCGTGAGTATAGTGATACGTCTAACAATGAATGGAATGTTGCATTTTATAAGGTGGCAACATTTGATGT
Source organism: Coboldia fuscipes (assembly GCA_001014335.1). Lineage (NCBI taxonomy): Eukaryota > Metazoa > Arthropoda > Insecta > Diptera > Scatopsidae > Coboldia > Coboldia fuscipes. The sequence goes on from JXOR01000039.1 coordinate 29,762, forward strand.
CCTTAAATTGAAGCGTAAATAAAATGTCCCCCTCATTATTATTTTATGAAATTACAATTCGTTTATATATTTATCTTAATTGATAATTTATTTTCGTCGAAAACAAGTTGGTTTCCGTTTGAAACCAACTCTCTTTAGTTGGGGTATTTGACTGGCTTCTTGGGTCACAATTTTAACCGTCTCATTAAAATTCAATTCAAGTGAATCGCATGTAGCACCCCATTCACATGCTCTGCAATAATATCGTAGCACTTCTTGAAGATTCTTATTGTGTTTCAGCAAATAACGTTTCTCGTGTTTTAATTCAGCATTCTGGGCTTTCACTTCACCACAACGTTCAAAGAAATTAACAAAAATACTCTGTTCGTCGATATCAAATTCATCCTCACAATTGATTTTAGTTCCTAGTGGAAGAATCTTCTCTAATTCTGTCTTGTATCGTTTGCATTGGTGATGCAATAGAAGTAAATTTTCACATTCTTTTAATTTCTCTTTCAATTTCTACAATTGTTAAATCGATTATTAGTTCATCTGTTAAATTAAATTGAATATATTTTACTCGAATAGTGGTGGTAGCAATATCAGCTAAATGCAAAATCTTTGTCTTATCAGATTTGTACAGCTTATCGACATTTCGTTTTTGTTTCTTAAAGAAATCTTGAAATGATTTTCTCTCAAAATTCAAATTGTTCATTTGATGTATATGGCCCATTTCCATAGATCTCAATTTGTCTTCTGTTTGAATTCGTTGCACCTTCGTATAAGCTCAATTAGACTAAACTAGAGACAATAATTTTATAATATCTCATACCTCATATTTCTCAGAGTCGATTGCCACAGATTCTAATATTCTGCATGTAGCATTTTCCTTATCCATTAGTTCCTTAAATTCTTTTAATTGTTTGGCACGTGAATGATGCAATATACCAGTAGGAATTTTCTTTAATTGCTGAAACAACTCGTCGACTTGTTTTAATGTCCGATCACGAAGTTCACTTTTTTGTGTTAGTAAATCGAGTGTGGAATTAACAGCGAAATCATTACTATAATTTGCTATTGTATTAATCATTTGGTTGTGAAGGACATTTCTATTATGCTGAACGTTTTCATTAGTTTTTCTTCTGGCGCCGAAGACTTCCTATAAGAAACAATGAACGTAATTTACTTTCCATTTAGAATTGGATAGAGCGTACCTTCTTGTATGTCTTTTCCTGCCTATAATCATCCAATAGCATTGATGCTTCGAGATCATATATTTTATGCAACGAGCCAATACATAGATTATGTACATCTAAATTTAAAGAGTTTATTAATGCAATTCAGTTGAATTTATCAAATATTTAATGTTCTCACTCAACATATAATTTATGATTTCGATATGTTGTTGAAAGGAACGTTGATGAGTATGTTCTGCTTCTGTTAAATGATGCATTAACTGATCAATTTTATGATCTTTTTTAGCTATCATCACATTTAAATCTTGATAGATTCCGGGTATTGTGTTTATTAGTTGTTTCAACGTATCACTTTCCATGCAAATGTTCCATACTTCCTTGGTCTTGGCAGCCGTTGTCTTAGAATACTTCACTTCCCTTTCATAGCGATCCTACAATCGTTTGATAAATTTATTTTAATTTCAAATTTCATAGTTATAGCTATACTCTAATTAAAGTCTTCTGTTGAAGAATCTTTTTTGCTAAACGTAGTTCTTTTCGTCTTTGTTTTTCTTCTGGGGTCAACTTTTGACGTACTTTCTTTAAACGTCGTGACATTGATCGTTCAGGTACACCATTGTTTGATTCCATTGCGTTATTTAAACGTATGAAAGCACTAATAAATAATACCAATTCAGGTAGAAATTATAATTCAATAAGTATTAAAAATTATAAAATTAAAAATATTATTATGTTAAGCTATGTTAAATCCATATAGAACTATTTAAATTAGTTATTGACATCTGACATTTACATTTATTTGAGCATAGCGTAATTATTTTTCCGAATTTAAATTATTGTTTCATATAAAATATATTTCTTCAAGGTTAAAGATTTGATCACCATCCCTTCTTACATGTCTTTCTAACAGTTCTCTTATTTTTAAACAGTCGTGGCATTAGAGCTGCCTCCTGTACCGGTATAATAACAGTCTCTGTATTGGAGATTTCCAAAGAATCAATTGCTACCGAATACGATTTCAAGTGACAGTATTTCCGAATCACTTCACATAATGAATTATTGTTCGACAATAAAAAGTTCTTCTCTTCGGATAATTCACAATTATGCTGTTCCACCATATTCACTTTGTACCAAAAGTAGTTCATGTTCTCCAAATGTATATTTATCTATCGTATTACTTTGATCAGTACCAACTAATTACTAGTAGAAGATTTAATACCTTTGGGAGTGCATCTAAATTCACATATTCAAGTTGCTGGTCAGTGTCTTCCAATTGCATCGATGATGGTAGGTCTAGTGTTGGTGATACTTTCTCTTTTTCAGTCATATATTTCCTAATCACTTCTGTCAGTTTAATTATTAATCTTCCCTTGTTATCGCATTTATTTAACCACTGTAAAATACAAATTAAATTTTTACTTTATAACTTGAGACAATTTTAATTAAAGAAACAGCACTTCTATTATCTTTTTAGTTTTCATGCTTAACGTTCCTATTCGAATTTTATCTGATTTCACCATATCATCATATTTAATCTTCAATTCCCAGTAGATACGTTCAAAGAAATTTCTTTCTGATCGTAAATCATGTAATTTTTGTGTAAATTTCTCATCGTATCTGGTAATAATCCGAGACAAATTATGGATTTCTTTCTACATTGAGATTAGAATATTATTAACTGAATAGTTAAGTGTTAAAGTTCTTTTTATACTTCAGCATTCTTTCTATTTGCCATATTTTCATTAAACTCCAAATTATCATCGTTAATTTTTTGTAGAAATATTTTATAATCTTGAAGGCGCTGCTCAGATAACTGTTCTTCTTCTAAAGATGCAATTAATTTCTTAATTTGTTCTTGATACATATTCATTTTTTCTAATACTCCATCCAGCATCTCTGATCTATGTTCAATTGCAGTATTACGAATTGTGTCTATTTCGGACACAAATTTTGCATATTCGCCAACATAGAAATTATCAACCAGTAAATTTTTAGCCAACATCTTTGTACCAACAGTCTCTTCAAAATTCATAGTTGAATCCTAAACCAGATTAAAGAAACAAATGACTCTCTTTAATGGACGTTCCTATGGCGTTTATTACCTCCACATTGTTCAAGAACTTGTGAAAATCATTAGCTAATTCTCCCGCTTCTAAATCATACGCATGCCGCAAACTGTCACAAAGTAATTGTTGAGTGTCTAATTGTGATTGTCGTTCAGTTAGTAATAATTTATAAGGACCATCTTAGTGTATACCTTCAATATATTGAAATATTCTGTAGTGACCTTCTAAATTTCTTAAGTAAGAATCCTCACTGTCGTCTCTCATTCTTAATAGTTTCTCAATCAAATTATCTTTGGTGTCGATGATGTGATTCACATCTTGCATCAACTCCTTTAATTCATTTTTAATTTTGTTGCCAAAGTTACTTTCCAACATTTCCATCCATTCTTGTGATTGTTTCTGATATGTCAATTTGGTATAAGCCAACTCTCTGTTCAATTGATCCTGTAATGTAACAATAAATCAAGAACAACCATTAGGAAGAAACATTCCAGATTTCAAAATAAGAACCCTCTTCAATTGACGTTTTCTTTCGATTTCGGCTAAAATTTTTAAACGTTTCTTTTCAGCTTTTAAAGCTTTTTTTTCTTCTTTTGTTAATTTCTGTTTCTTTGGTTTACCTCCGTCTGGTGGTGGCTGATCCGCCGCTGGTCCCAAATTGGGATCTTGTATTCTTACCGATGTCATTGTAATTTATTAACACTTCAATACTGTAATAAATATAATAGCAAAAGAGATGCACGAATTCAATTATTCAAAAATATATTTGAAGTGGTAAAGGTTTTTTAGAATTATTGGAAATAATTCGGTGACAAATAGAAATTATTTTGAATACAATAAATACTTCATAATGACACTTTAGGATTAATGCCTACTTAAAGATTACTACATTTACTTGTTATACGTTTTTGAATTTTACGAAACATTGGCATTAGAGCTGCTTCTTGTACCGGTATAGATACAGTATTAACTATGTCCGGGAGTACTGGCACAGTTGATACCTTATTAGACTTAAAAGTGTAGAAAATTTCACGTAATTTCTTATTTTCTACAATTAGTCTCTCTTTTTCATGCGCCAATTCATGATTGCATATAATAATCTTATTGATTCGTTTGTGAATATATTTCAATGGCTGATTCATTACTTTTGGCTGCAATTAAAATTATGAGTATTGTAGATTAATTATGTGATTTAATTAATTAATCATGTACTTTAGTTTCTGGATGTTGCAAATGATTCATCAGATTTTGTATAACCTCTTCGTCTCCCATTACCTTTTCTTCTTCAGTTAACATTCGTCTGCAACAATCACTCAATGAGATAATTCGATTTCCTTTCATACTCACGCGTTCTAAATACTGAAATATAGATTATTATTAGTAAATTGCTTAGATAATAAATTCAAGTAAACATTACATCAATAATTTTCTTGGCTTTACTACACATTAGTCCAATTTTGATTTTATCTGTCTTCATAGAATTCATATATTTTACTTTCAGTGGCCAATAAATTGAATGAAAATAATTATATTCTGTCCGCAAATCACTTAAGCGACGTTCGATTTTCATTGCAAGTGAATCATCTAATTCAGTAAGAAAATTCACTTTCGCCTAATTAATAGATAAATTATGATACTATGATCTACATATATACAAAATAGTGATTTAAATATACCAATAGTCGATTCTTTTCAAGTACATCTCTTTTAAATTCTTCTGAATCTTCAAATTTGCCACTCTTTTTACATTTTGTGTAACACTTAAATATTTCATCAATTTGTTTTTGTAACAAAATCATCTCATCGACGTATTTATTTGTAAGTATTTCGAGATCCAACTTTTGATTGTTTTGAAATGTCATATGCTTCAATTTAAGCTGTGCTTCTTCTTCTTTTTTATAATTGTTAAAATCCACAACACTGAAACCATTAAGTTGGTCTAAATGTATAAATCTTTTATGGAAATATCGCTGAGAGAATAAGAAATATTAATTGATTATAAAATCATTTGAATGTGATAAGGGTACTTCTATGACTTCTTTATGGTTCATGTACCTTCTCAATTCATCCTGTATTTTAATGTCATGTATTCTATGCAATACTTTCTCAGTGTATATCAAATGTCCTGATATTCATACAAATATGATATTAAATAGGGAAATATTGCAAGTTAAATAGGGAAAATATTCAACCTTCTAGGTACTCTAGCATTGCCAAATGATGGCTAAATCTATTTTCGATTAACTTATTAGTGCGAAATTGATCTTGAAGAAGTATATCAATGGTTCCCTGTTTGATATTCAATTCATTCACAGTATACCTTTCTAACAAATGCAACCCATTTCGTATACCCATATCATTTATATCGTTGAACATTTTCTGATAAGACAATTTGGTATAAGCCAACTCTCTGTTCAATTTATCCTGTAATGTAACAATAAATCAAGAACAATCATTAGATAGAATAATTGCAAATTTCAATATAAGAACCCTTTTCAATTGACGTTTTCTTTCGATTTCGGCTAAAATTTTTAATCGTTTCTTTTCAGCTTTTAAAACTTTTTTATCTCCTTTTGTTAATGTCAATTTCTTTGGTTTACTTCCTTCTGGTAGTCGCTGATCTGCACCTGGACCTGCACCCAGATTTGGGTCTTGTATTCTTACCGATGTCATTGTATTAGTAAAAATTCAATATTGTAATAAATTCAATAGCAAAACAGATGCACAAATTCAATTATTCAAATATATATTTTAAGTGATAATGGTTTATTAGAATTATTGGAAATAATTCGGTGATAAATAGAAATTATTTTGAACACAATAAATACTTCATAATGACACTTTAGGATTAATGCCTACTTAAAGATTACTACATTTACTTGTTATACGTTTTTGAATTTTACGAAACATTGGCATTAAAGCTGCTTCTTGTACCGGTATAGTTACAGTATTATTAACTATTTTTGGGAGTACTGGCACAGTTGACACCCTATTAGACTTAAAACCGTAGAAAATTTCACGTAATTTCTTATTTTCTGCAATTAGTCTCTCTTTTTCATTCGCCAATTCGTGATTGCATATAATAATCTTATTAATTCGTTTGTGAACATTTTTCAATGGTCGATTTACTATTTTTGGCTGCAATTAAAATTATGAGTGTTAGATTAATCATGTGATTCAATATTCTCTTATGTAGTACTAATGGGTCTGGATGTTGTAAATGATCCATCAGATTTTGCAAAACTTCTTCATCACCCATTACTTTTTCTTTTTCAGTTAACATTCGTCTGCAACAATCACTCAATGAGATAAGTCGATTTCCTTTCTTACTCACGCGTTCTAAATACTGAAATATAGATTATTATTAGTAAATTGCTTAGATTATAAATTCATGTAAACAATACATCAACAATTTTCTTGGCTTTACTACACATTAGTCCAATTTTGATTTTATCTGTCTTCATAGAATTCATATATTTTACTTTCAAGGGCCAATAAATTGAATGAAAATAATTATATTCTGTCCGCAAATCACTTAAGCGTCGTTCGATTTTCATTGTAAGTGAATTATCCAATTTCGTTAGAAAATTGACTTTCGCCTAATTAATAAATACTTTATAATATTACAGTCGATGTACAGTAGCGATTATATAATACCAATAGTCGACCCTTTTCAAGTACATCCCTTTTATACTCTTCTGAATCTTTAAAGTTTCCACTCTTTTTACATTTTGTGTAACATTTAAATATTTCATTAATTTGCTTTTGTAATAAAATCATCTCATCAACATATTTGTTTGTAAGTATTTCGAGGTCCAACTTTTGATTGTTCTGAATTGTCATATGCTTCATTTTAAGCTGTGCTTCTTCTTCTTTTTTATATTCATTAAAAGCCACAACACTAAAACCATTAAGTTGATCTAAATGTTTGAAACTTTGTTTGAAATATCGCTGAGAGAATAAGAAATATTAATTGATTATAAAATCATTTGAATGTGATAAGATACTTCTATGTCTTCTTTATGGTTCATATACCTTCTCAATTCTTCTTGAGTTTTGTTGTCATGTATTTCATGCAATACTTTCTCTGTGTATACCAAATGTCCTGATATTCATATAAATTTGATATTGATTAGAGAATTATTGAAAGTTAAATAAGGAAATTATTCTACCTTCTAGGTACTCTAGCATTGCCAAATGATGGTTAAATCTATCTTCGATTAATTTATTAGTGTAGAATTGTTCTTCAAGAAGCATATCAATTGTTCCCTGTTTGATATTCAATTCACTCGCAGTATACCTATGTAAGAAATGCAATCCATTTTTCATATCGTTAGACATTTTCTTTTCAAAAAGCTCTGTCCAATAGTCATCAATTTTTTTCTCAGAAAGTTTTGTATATTCCATATTTCTTTTATGTGTATCCTTGAATCAAAAGTTAATGTAAAATCCTTTACTATTAATTAGTATTGGAACCAAATAGTAATTTATTTACTCTTATTAGTTGCCGTTTGGCTTCAATATCTTTTTCCGATTTTGTTTTTGGCTTATGGTCTTTATGATGGTGGTCGTCGGCCTTATATATCGCAAAATGCGGCACCTTGACTTTCGGCGGTAAAACGGCAAAATTTTCATTCATAGAAAATCTAAAGACATGTTTCCCATGTTTATGAGCTTCTGTGTTATGCGTTTCCGTGTGATGCGTTTCCGCGAAATGCGTTTGCATCGTATGCTCTTCCATTTTAATAAGAAATGTTTATTGTATAATAAAATTAATTCGTTTTTTAAAATTAGCTGGAGCACAAACTTTAAAGTTTTATTTTTAATACTTTTTTTTCTAATTATTATTTTGTTATTTAAATAATGGTGTCATTTGACTGATATAATCCCAGTACAGGTAGTCAAATTGACAGCCATTTAATTGGCATACTTATTAAAATCACATTTTATCTTATCGTAGAATATGGAATATGAATTACAAGAATAATTTTCATATTATTTTACAATAAAACTGATTGCGATAACGTAAACGACAATAACTAATTAAATAGTGATTCGTCATAAACTGATGTGAATTCAAATAAAGCAAAAAAAAAAAAATTAAAAATAAGATGAGATTGTAGGTCGCATAGATATTATTTGTGAATACCCTTGGACTGATAATTGTTTTCATTTTAAACTTCCATTTAATAACAGTCAAGCATGCAATCATTTGATATTTTTGATAATTCAATGTTGATTAAATTGTGCATTTAGTTATCATCAAATAAAATTGAATATGATAAACCGTATCAACATAAACTCGAACAAATTAGTTGAAAACTGGAAAACACCGACGAATTGAACAAGTGTCGAATTGAATGGTTTCAAGTAATTATCATTTAATAGATAATAGGGATATTCATCAACGTATTATTGCCGAATTATATAGTAAACCGATGAAAGATAACTTGAATGAAAGCGATAGTGAATTGAATATCATTCATATATGCTGTGGTCTTATTGCCACCAACGAATTTGTATATTAGTCTTACACGTGCAATTTTGATAAAGACAGCAATCATTATAACTCGATTAATGTTTATTAGTTTATTAGCGGCAAACAAATTGGTTATCTAAAGAGATGGTAATTTAACCAACAAGTAAGTAACAATAAACGTTTCTATTATTCTTTAGACTATTGTTTATGGTGGTACATTATTGTATATTTTCATTGCGCATACACTGGTTGTATAAGAGTACATCATCGTGGTATATTTCGGTGGTACCAAGTATTGATGGTCCACCACATTCTATTCAAAATTGAATGAATACAACGAAAATCTCACACAACAGTTGTTGATATCGAATCCGAATTGAATTGCCGTTTATATTCATTCACTGGGGAACATTATATAAGAACAGTGGCCCATAGGTAGCTGTTCAGTCGATGTTGCGACGTGTTCGATTCACCTGAAATATATTCGGTTATTAACTCTTTTACATATTCGGTTCATTGCAAAGTACAATATAGAAATTTATCAGTGGAATATTTAATTTAGTGATAGTTACCAGTTAATCAAAAGTTTTATTAAAATTCGCATAGAATTAAATTGTAGTGGAACCAGTTTTGGTTCGATTTTTGCGGATTTTTATTTTAGTAAATTGTTAATCAGAGGCAAAAACAATAAAAGCAACAGTTTGGTGCCATTGAACATAGTTTACTATGTATTCCTATTTGAGTGATTTTTAATCAAGGAATTTATATTATAACCATAAGCGATAGTATTGTCTACCTTAGTTGGGATTAGTTAACAGTAAAAGAGGTGATTGAAAGTGAATGTAACATTTAAAAGTTACTACATTATACCAAATTATTTATTTCCAATTTATCACGTCACTCATATTATTCGGAATCTATTACTTAAGTGGTGCACAATGATCATTTTTTTTACGTTTTTCATTATGAGTGTCATTATGGGATTATTTACTGTTATCAAGATATAATATGAGTTCATTTATCTACACGTACTTAAAATGACTATAACAAGACTAATCTGCTAATTGTTTAATTCAATATTGTATCAATTTATTAGTTTTGTGGATTAGGTGATAATTGCCACTCTTCCGTAATCAAAATCCAAGTATTTTTTAAACAAAAAATATGTGAGTGCAACAGAATGGTATCCACAATGTACATCATTCCATGTTAAAATTGTAGCTTCTGTTTGTGAGATATTTCAAACATAAATTTTTAAACCCTTCTAGTACCACTCTTAGTTTTTGATAGAGGATAACCAAATTTATTGGTCATATCTTACTCCAGATGATTTATCATCTCTTCAAGTTTGGTTACATTTAGACAACTGGTATATCCAATATAATGTAAAATACCCGGCGACACTGAACAGAGGATAGGTGCGCTCTTTTTGCTGAAAATGCATTTTCTATTCGTTTCAAGATGTACAAAATCCGAAAAGCATAGTCTCCAAATATTGTTTTTTGGTAGAATACAATATACATCTCTCACAAAGTGATGCACAAAAACAAGAACAGATAGTGAATGAGGTTGAAAATGACAAAAACAAAAATATAAAAATTAAAGAAACAAAGAAAACAAAAATATAAATTACTCACATTATTGAAGTATGGATGCTAATTAAAAGTTCTAGTTGTTGGCAGTGAAATAAACCATACATCATTATCTCGATGATTAAACAGATTGCGATTAAATAAATCATAAATCGTTACCATATAATTCATATTATATACATTTTCGTTATTAGATTATGAAAGTAAATTAATTAATTTTGAATTTTAAAACAATAATAGTCATTCACGTTTGTTAAAATTCCTTACGCTATTTACAGTGGCTGTGAATGAACGTTCAGTTGGTAGTAATCACTTGTGATATACAAATGTACATTTGTTTTTCCATATTATTAACCGAAAAGTATTTATTTATTACTGTGAAGAGTGTAAGTTATATATAACACAGCGACAATGGTGAATAGTTATAACATGAATACGGGAAATAATTTAAATAAAAACTCAACAAACGATATTAGCAGGTGAGTTAATTTAAATTTTATCTCGTGACAATATCAATCGAATAATCATTTCGACATACCCACACACACACACACACACGATATTGTGTACTGTTGAATAAATTGTTTGTCGTCTCGGAAACTTAATCTACTTTGTTTATATGAAAGTTATTAATAATTTTATTCAACGTGAGAAATTATTTACTTAAATTGGTTAAATAGATTTTGTATTTACATTGGATATTTATCATTACGTTTTTTAGCATAGACGATGATCCATCCAAAGTTACATGGCAGTTTTGGAAGCGACGACGTTATGTTGTGGTACTTATGGCTTTCTTTGGTTTCTTCAATGTTTACTCATTACGTGTGAATTTAAGTGTTGCTATTGTAGCAATGACTGAAATAAAAAACATAACATTGGAGAATGGTACTGTAATTCAGGTATGAATGCTTATACACCATTCACTGTCAGTTGATTACAATAAATGATGGGCATTTAAATTCTTTAATAATAGCAACAACATTTTGATTGGAATTCGACTGAACAAGGATACATACTGAGTGCATTCTTTTATGGTTACATACTAACACAATTCGGTGGTGGCTATTTGGCTGATAAAATTGGTGGTCATCTTGTGTTTGGCATTGGTATCGGTACAACAGCATTATTAACATTGTTGACACCAGTTGCTGCTAATGCTGGTTATGGTATGATTATAGCCATTCGCGTTATTGAAGGTGTTTTTGAGGTAACTGGAGAAATATAAATTAATTCAACATTTGAAAAGTTCAACTAATATGATTGATTGGTGTGTTGTGGTATAGGGTGTCACATTCCCATGTATTCACAATGTTTGGTCCAGATGGGCACCACCAATGGAACGGTCTCGGATGGCAACTATGGCATTTGCTGGCAATTATGCTGGAACCGTGATTGCAATGCCAACGTGTGGATTGTTAGCTGATGCGCTTGGCTGGGAAAGTTTATTCTATGTGTTTGGTAAGTGATTTATTATTCTGTACCAGTAATTTGATATGATTATTTAATGAATTGATTATAGGTGTTATTGGTTTAATCTGGGTCACATTGTGGGTGATAATTGTACGTGAGAGTCCAGCTAAAGATCCGTTTATTAGTCCAGCAGAGGCTGAATATATACAACGCAGTTTGGGTACTCAAGGCGATATGAAATCGCTGAAACATCCATGGAAGTCGATATTCAAATCTCTACCGGTTTATGCTATAATTGCGTCACACTTCTCAGAGAATTGGGGATTCTACACACTTTTGACGCAATTGCCGACATTCTTGAAGGGTAACTATTTAATTTCTTATATAAAATGATGATTCCATATATTAATCAAAATATTTCGTCATGTTTTAGATATCTTTGGATTCCAGTTAAATAAAACTGGATTTTTATCAGCCGTACCGTATCTAGTCATGGGAATATTGCTTGTTGTATCTGGTAACTTTGCTGATTGGTTGCGTGTTAAGGGATATTTGACCACTACACAAGTACGGCGTTATTTCAATTGCACAGCTTTCTTGGCACAGACTGTGTTTATGGTGTTGGCTGCTTATATTTTGGAGCCAACGGCCAGTATTATATGTATAACAATTGCTGTTGGTTTGGGTGCGTTCGCCTGGTGTGGATTTGCGTTAGTATTTTCATTAGTTTTTTGGCAATTATTGATTGAGTTAATCAAGTAATTGGAATTTAACGTTAACAGTGTAAACCACTTGGATATTGCGCCACCACATGCTGGCATATTGATGGGCATTTCTAACACGTTTGCTACTATTCCTGGGATACTTAGCCCTACAATTACGGGTTACATCGTTCAAAACAAGGTACATGTCTATTGACAATTCAGTTGAGATTGATGATTAATCCTTATAACTTTGTTTCCAGAGTGCTGATGAATGGCGTATTGTGTTTTACATATCAGCTAGCATTTATTTGGTTGGTTGTGTGATTTACTGGTTCTGGGCATCTGGTGAAGTTCAACCGTGGTCCGTTAAAATGGATGATTATGATAATAATGAGAATGGGAAATCTCATAATGAGAATGGTAACAATATGAGTCTTACATCGTATGATAATAAGGCGCTTGATGCTAAAGAGTGAATGATGAAATGGATCAGTTAATGATTCCTGATATATAACTAGTGTTGTTATTCAATTTTTTGAATATGTGTTTAATATGTGTATAATATCAAACCATCTATTTTGTGTATATAATAAAATAAAATATAATGTACTATGTTAATTAAATGTTTTGTTATGAAATTCTTATAATCGTTTATTAAATTTTTTATCAAAAGTTTCAAAATTGTTGTTGTAATCCTTGTTACGTGTAGGTGTATCAAAGTGCATTAGTATTGGTGCACTAACACTAATACTAAATGGAAGAGAAAAAAATTACTGAAATTTCAAAAGTTTCAAAATTGTTGTTGTAATCCCTGTTGCCTGTCGGTGTAATAACTTGCATTAATATTGGTGACTGATGAGAAGAAGAAGAATTTTTGAAACTTTTGGATTTTCAAAAGTTTCACTTTTTTAGTTCACAGATTTTCCGATGTGGGCGCCACTGTATGTAACTAGGATACTTTCCTCCTGATGTTATGTTCGCCTGTTCCAATTTCAAAGGAAAAGTAAAAGAAATAACTAGTTTTTCAAGAAAATTTCGAATTTTTTGGAAAAATTGGAACAGGCGAACATAATAGTAGGAGGCCACTATCCTTCTGGTTGAATAGTACAAAATTGAATTTGAAAAACTCGATTTTCTGAAAAACTAAAAAATTCCAAAAGTTTCAAAATTGTTGTTGCAATTCCAGTTACCAATCGGTGTACCAATTTACATCATTGGGATATCTAAATTTCATTAGCAGAAAGAAAAGCTGAAATGGAGCTAATCAAAATTGTAATATTGTTCGTGAATTTAAGATTATAAGTTAATTTATCGAATATGGTGTAAATAATAAATAGAATACTCCAGTTGACATAATATTATCTTACATGGTCCATGTTTGAACTGAAAAATAAAATCTGTAATTTTATTACAGTTAGAAACACAATGTTATCAATTTGGTTTTGAAATATTTCAGTAGTTTTATTATCCGCTAAGAATTTATTATTACTCGAGTTGATAATGAATTTTAAATAGACAAATCAGATATTTAAGTACTTGAATTTAAAAATTTGGATCTGCTTTCAGTCCGAATAGCAGAGACACGTTAGCATTTGGTGGCTTTCCACATCACATTTGGTTGGTTTGAATATCACCTATCAACTAGAAGATCCGGTTTGTTTTATCGACTCAGCTTCCTTGTATTAAAATTTACACAATTCCATGTTTAATTCAACATAAAAATAACGACACACTGTTACTATTACCGATAGAAAAATCAATTTCAATTATTTATAGAAAATATTTTTCAAAACTCTACTATTAATTATGTAACGCAACTGAACTTAATAAAACAGTAACAAATTAATTGCAAACTAATTGGTTCCATTGAATAATAAAATGCATAAAATAATAAAATTAGCACCATAAAAATGGTCTTATTGAAAATGTGATGCGATAATTTTCATACATAAAACCATCATCATCAAATTCACGTGCATAATAAATATCACGTGTGAATAGTTCACGTTTCTCACTCTGTGCATGTATAATGTAGTACAAAACTATGATACAAAGTGAATGAATTCGTTGAATCAATTTCGTCAATTAATTGATACCAACGGTCTGCAATTGACCATTGCTGATTGGTATCAAATCAATAATTTAGACATAATAAAATCTTATACGTTCCTGACGGTTGATGAAACATTAATAGAATTGCATGAATTTATTCACATTAAATGGACTAAGATATGCTAATTCATGAAATTCCTTCTATCAATTCCAGGTTATTTATTATCGAATCCTAATACCAAATCGTTCATCATCTTCGTTACCAAGGAATACTACCAAATCGTACAATATACTCACATTCGTATCAAATGATTTCAATTACCATAAGAAAATGATTCTTAGACATTATGTATGTTCCTTGCATACACAAATTTTATATACCAATTGAATTGCGTCCTCGATTTATTCCCCATACTCATTCAATATGTTGCTATTTTGCATATAGAAAAGCGACCTCAAATTCCACCCTAGTGGCTGGTAAATCATTGACGGATGGTTATTTTTATGCCATGTCATTCCAATAGCATATATCACTGTAACTATAACAGAATATCTGTATAATATTAACAGTGCACGATCACTTGTATAAAATTAATTTTGCCAAAACATCTTTCAGCCAACAGCCAACAGCCTTCATCTCCATAAAATGTTCTAAATATAAAAACGGATCATTATTGGTAAACGTTAAAATCCCATTGCATGTAAGCCACATAAAAAGATTAAGAATGATTTTTTCGTCCTAATTCTTTTTTTTCCGTTTTGATGGTTAAAATGAAAACATCCACAAACATAAAAAAAAGAAATCGTTTCAATATAGGAACAACAAAAGAGTTCAATGGAACGCAATTGAATGCGGTCGACGTGAGACATTAGATTTGCCTCATCGTCTGAACACTGTTAAATTCAAATTCATTGACGATGTATGATGATCTATTTGCCAATGTGCACAAAGATTTCCATTATTATCCAATGGTAAACTTGTATTTCGTGCAGATTGAAACATATCGTTTCTAAATGAATTAGGTAACTTTAGATATATTGAAGTTAAAGGATATTGATAAAATCCATTTCATACATCCGCATGTGAGAATATTGTAATATGTGTATGGTAACAGCAATTGAATCAACTTCAAATAAAAGCACTCTCTTTTGGTAAAAGATGAATTTATCGTTTGTGGTGTATCATCAATTATTATTTTCTTTACGCATATCCAATTTAACGAATATCAATCTAATTCAAATGGTTGTGTACTTTAGATCAACTATAATAGACTAGAGGATACATATAGAATTAAGTGTTATAAATATCATACCAGCAAAATGACTATATTAATTGCTATATTCTGATTGAATTCCTTGGTATTTAACTGTATCCTGGGCTGACATACATATAGTTGCAGTTGAAAGGGTCAAGTTACACATTTTCCTTCTACGTCATTGGTATTGTAAATATAGTCACATCGACCTTTTATCTACACAGTGTTTCAATGAGATACCCCAAAATCAGGAAATTGATACAATCAAACTTAGTGCATGGCTTTGATGTTACTGTAACGGAACAAGAAAATTACTTTAAATTATTCTTATCACATAAATGAATTTTTATTAAAACTATATTGTCAAATAAAACTTCTAATTATCATTCATAATTATTATTAATAATGTTAGATTGTATCAAAATAAACAGAACTTTAACTATCATTTTTACATGCAAAAGGAAGAGTACACTTACCGTTTGGATAAAACTTTCTCCAAGTATTGTACAATGTGAAAATTCCCAAATAATTATTAATCGAAATATTTTGATGGCAATAGTATACATAGAATCCTTTTGAACAATTACATTTTATGGCTGGGAAATCATAGAAACTCTGGTATGAATATACTAAAATAGAAATAAACAAAAATAAAAATTCAGTTTTCATAGAAATAAAAGTATTCATACATGAATGAGAAAACAGAGAATATTGAAAACAATGGGAATGCCATTTTTTTCTGTATGAAATGATTTCCCTTAACAGTTAGCGTTTCTTATTGCCATATGTCTGAATGTGGTGTTATACACTGTATACTCCAAAAGTAAATGGAGTCAGTACTGTAATACGCTATTCGCTTTAGTGGACACAATTCCATATCATTATCACAATAACCGCATTCCCATAACAATTAAAAAAATACATTTTCTATCTTCTCATTCGCATGCAATAAGTGCACATCAATTCACATTGATATTTTTTCAGTTGTTCAGTTATGTTGTTGGTGGGTGATGATGCTGGTTTACAAACGGTGTCATTTTGGAATCCATACCATCTAACAAATAAAACAGAACAAACAAAAAAGAATCGTTTTTATTTTGACGAGATACATATAAAATTGAAAATGATTTTTATGTTGCATAAAACGGTGGTCTGGACCATCCAACATTTATATGTACCACAGTGTTCACTACAATTTGTAGGAAAACTCTTTAACTGGTTTTTGGAAACATTCAGAGTCAAACTATATAGAAAAAGTATAACTAGCACAACAAAAAGCAATAGAACACACGAAAAATGAAACGGAAATGTTTGGTTTTTATGTATAGGAAACAATGTCGTTGTCCTGTAAATGCCTGTATTCAAGTTTTGTCTTTGGATCCATTAACCACTAGTGAAATCATCTGAATTGAAACATTTTATATTGTATATATCTCGGTTGTATACAGTTTTAGATTGAACCGTTTTAGTTTCTATGGCGTCGTTTTCCAATTCATATGGAAAAGAAAAATAAAAATGGAATCAAAATGTTGATTTGATCGAATGCCGCCTCAATAGGCAATTCATGAAACGGTCTCCAATTCCCTTACTATGAAAATGGTGAGTTACTGATGAAATTAACCCTTAACGGAATCGAATTTTCATGTACACTCTAATGTTCCATCTTTTAGCAAGTTAAAAGCTGTTCTTTGTGTTCCGTAATCCAATACACCAACATCCGATACACACATAATGTAACCGTTTTCTTAGCAATCCACTAAACAAAGAGGCACATCAAGTGGAGGGTTTACCATTTTACTTCTCATATTTATTTAAAGAAATTATTTACTTTATTGGCTATTAAATTGTAGTCCTGTTTTCTCTTCAAAATTACAATCAGCGACCAGCTAAAAATTGTTAGATAAGAAGCATTACATAAAAGTCAATAGAACCATACTATTAAACACCGTTGTTGTTCGATATTTTTTCATCGGTGGTCGTGGCTCCAATGTATTACACACAATATCGAATAGAAACAATTCATTATTCCTGCATCACTATCTACATACCAAAGACTAGATGAAATTGAATGGTGAAAACAAAAAATTCTGTGGCCAAAAATTCTGTTTTTTTGGCAAAAGTGAATGGAATAAATGACCCCAAGGAATTTGCACATTAATGGATTCCCATCACTTTTTTTTTCCTCGGTCTCGTTTATTATAGATAGATGGAAATCATGTTACAGTCAACCATTAGTGGCACATAAACATTAATAATATTCGACATAGATAAGCGTTACCAGAATAAGATTGTCCATTTTATGTAATTTGTTGTTTGGTACTCATTTTAATGGTTACATATTGATCAAAACCCATTTGTATAGTCATTATTATATGAAACCATAACATTATGCAGTTGCATAGAATCGTTTCAATAATATCCAATTCAATTTTGTTTGTGTTTCACTACAATAACTGATGTTATGTTTTGTGATCCGTAACGTGCAATAAGATTTCATGATTATTTCAAAATTTTCTACGGTTCATTAAATTAAATCTAATTAAAGATCATACAATAGATGTGAGACAACAATCTGATGTTTCACACCTTGTACAATATTGTTATAGTTGACAATGATGTTTCACCTTGTCAATAGTTGGACAACATAATCTTCCAAGATGTACTACACACTTCGTTTTGTTAGTAATTATTGACAATTTGATCAATAGTAATTAAGTTTTCCACTATACTTCATCAATGTTGAAATCTAGTAAACAGCGATGCTCTCTTTTTTGTTATGATTCATTTCGAAATTGCGTCTAAAAGAAAATATAAGTTATGGTATGAGAAAATTCCAACTTACCTAGAAATTCCTAACGCTGATGTTTACTGCATTCGTATTGATTACGTTATAGCATCAACACTTGAAAAGGTGAGACGATTGAGTTATCCATTTCATTAAATGCAGAAATATAAAGGAGCAAATCCGTCTGCATGTGAAAATCAATGATCTGAAAGTAAATCGAAACACATTTATTCACAATACGGTACAAACAAGTTGTGGATTGCTATAACAGTTTGTCAAGCAACGAAAAAAAAAACAGAAAATTACTTGGAAAAAGAAAAACAATTTCACCAAATGATTTTACAAAATGATAAATAACTATGGTACTGAAGATAAATAAGTACAATTAATGTTTTATATTGATTCACATCTTTTACGGTTTACTGAATTGTCCTGTAAGCAATTCTTATCTCACAGTACAAATTAAAAATAAAACAAACTAAGTGACTACCATCACCTTACAAAATGAACAAAAATCAAATTCTCATTATATGTTTGATCGCATCGGATTCCATCTGAATGTAATTAAAAAATTGTAACAAATTTAATTTAACTTATTCACATTACCGACTGAAAGCAACGGAAAACTACTCGAAGTGACTGATATTGTCCACTATTTCATTGGAATCATAAATTAAAAGCAATTTTTTTTCTGATTCGCTATTGAACAGCAAAAGCCAAATTGATAATCGTTAGCTTTCTGTACATCAATTTCCATTGAAATTAAAATGTAATTCAATGGAAATTTTTAACCAAAATGAAATTATTCACAAATAACGTTATAGAATTCCCAGTGAAATGATTATTTTTGTGGTTTTTGAATTAAACAATTTTTCAAATGCGTTAAAAATTATAAGTTTAAATTAATCCATTTACATATTTCATAATAAAACGACAGAAATCCCATAACATAAAATACAGTTTTCATATCCATTTTTTTTTTCTGTGATTCAATGCATCAATATTGGACCCATTGGAATTCATCTGCACTAGTTGAAATTTGATTAATCCATTTTCTCAATTTAAAAATAAAAAAAAAAAAAAACGGATATTTTTCCCTCATATTTTACCCAAACCAGCCCTCGGATCAGATCGTGTCATATGAAATAATTCAGTTCTTTTCCACTATTTGCTGTGCATGACTATTCGAAATTGGTTTATATTAATAATAATGTCAATTCATATTGTTTAATAAAAATATATCAACATAATATTTTAAAGTATTCTACTATTGAAAACATGTTGAATCATTTGTATTGCCATTTATATTATAATTCTCTTCCTCTATCTGACGATCAATGGTATTCCCATAATAATATTGGCGCTATTGGTTCTGGAAATTTATTTTTGGTATCAACGACATTATGTTGATTGAGACAGTAGCGAATGGATTGTAAATCGTTGAAACGTTTTATAAATATCACATGCAATTGCATGTGACTGGGTTTGATTATTTTATCCATTTGCCGTTCCATTTCAGTTAAACTGAGAAAATACATACACACATGCATTGGAAAACTGAACAGAATTTTCCAAAACACAAAAAAAGTACTCACTGGTTGGTCAGTGTACTCCTTTTTACATTCCACATTAATGGCTCATTTTTAATGGTAAAACTCTTTATTGTTCACTCGATGGTTTTGTTGTTTCATCTGTTCCTGTTTTTTCTTTTATTATTTACATGTCGAATCAATCCAGAGATTTAACTAAAATGGTAACATAAAAATGATATAAATTAATTATAATGACAATAAATATTCGGTATAATGATAAAAGTTCCAATAATTAAGTGGATGTTGTTCGACAAAACTTGAAACCAACAGTTAACTGGTCGATAAATTTAATATGAATAATAACAGTGTACTTTCATATTGTTTTTTTTTTTTATTTTTCTTTTGGTGCTTTCACTTATTTTATATTAACGAACCTCCAAATACAACAAAATGTGAATTTCTATGATCACTACAATTTATTGTACTTTAAACATAATCATAATATATTTTGTTATTATTTATGAGTAACAAATATGTTTCAATATAATATACATAAATAACTATCTGTTAATGGCATTTCCCATCATACACCGAATATAATTAACATGCAAATCTTTTTTTTTTTTGGCTAATACTGTAATCAATGGAGTTGAGAGTGCAGTTCATATAAATGGTTATTGGTCCCACAACTTGTTTAACAAGAGTTTACTAATTTTATGATAACAAATCCAATCTATGATACATTGATCCATGAGTTTGTTGATTTTTCATTTGTTTCCCTTTTAGTATTTTAGGTTTCTTCTTCTGGGTGATATCAATAATCCAAATATAAATACTGTGCATTTCGTATAGATGTTTTCATACACTTGACCAGTTAAGAGTGACCACAAATTTTACACCTTACACATCTGTTCAAGTATGGAAATTTATGATTTGTTATATCATAACTATCATTAGTCCAATAAAATTCAAACCATGAGAATTTCTTAATATCATTCGTTATGTTTTACTAAAGTTTTTAGGGTTTTAATACGAATGGTGTGGGATTCTGTGAGGCCATTAAACCTTACTGTACCATTCACTGGCAAAAATATATTGAATCCAATCATTTTACAAATTTATTGTGGCTGCAATCAATGAATATCATTTATTCCTTTCTCAGTGTGGTTTTAATTCTATTGATATAATTCTATATCAGGCACACCACATTCGAGTTTAATGTAACAAACATTATATTTGTTTGCTGTACATGAAAATTCACGTGACCGTGTAACAGACGACACGTTTCTATATATGATTAGCTTTTGAATACCTTGTATCATACACGAGGGAAATTAGATTGAAGTTTCAATTCAGTAGATAATTTGACTGATCGCATACAGACAATTTGTGTAGTCGGAAATTGTCTCATTCCAATTGGGTGTGTATGAGATGAACATGTCCTTCAGTTGTAATGCATTGGATTGTCATGTTCCTATTTAGATACTCTGCTGTTCTTGATTATATAAATGTTATTTGTTTATCTATAAATTCATTGGATGTTGATGGTTAATTGCGGAATACCTTCTATTTAGTTTACCATTGATTATTATTGGAAGGTGTTGTTCCTTTAAGGATAGTATAGACTAATTATACATTGGTAATGGTTTTTGTTCGTATTATTGATTCACATATATTCCCATGGCAAAATAAGATGATGCAGTAACTATAATTAACTGAAATTAAGTGTGACATTTATTTGAATATCTCTGCAACCAAGTGAAATTATATTTAACAGCTGGATATCAATGGAATTGGCATAATGAGACCAACAGTCACATGATCCATCGAAGTTTAATAACAATGGCCAATCGTGTAATTAAAATTGCCTCTGTATCTGACTTGATTATTTCAATCAATGAGTGTGTTCGATGGTAAATGACTAAAGCATTTATTTTAAACTACCAAAAATCCTCGTTACTCTTTTATGCTGACGAAGATGATGTTTACTATTTATTTCTTTCCTTGGAATATGTGTTCTTTTTAAAATTTCCAATTGCCTTAAGAAATCCTTATATAATTAATCAATGGCACGATACAGCCACGAACCATTTAAAATGGAATAGATTTACTTCTAATCTGTAGACATTAATCACTCTGATGAAATATGATTATTTATAAAATAACCAACTGAAGAGATTAAGAAATTGTAATTAGAGGCAAATAAGAAAAACAAATTTAAACAGTTTAGAATCATTTGGTCGAATGGCTTACAAAAGTTTTCCGTATTTGGACAGAGATACAGAGAACGAGATTTAAACAAACACAAGATACCAATTTATGTGGAAATTTTTGCTCAAGTTCACTGGTATCACACGGTACCATAATTGTATTCGATGTTTTCACAACTCATAATTTAGCATAATTAAAATTATAATTGTGTCTAGCGTTGTGTCGACATTGGCACACCTCATTAAAATTCAACAGCTATGTTTAATTATCATAATATTGTTTACGCGATATTCCACCTAGTACTTCTTATTGCTTTTATTTTCTTTATTATGATACATTTATACAATGAATATATGGGGGGATGAGTATACGATTACTAAAAGGGTTTATCAATTGATATGACGGACTTACTGGCGTCTCTAAGTTATACTTTATTTTCACATTATTGTATGGGTGACAAGCAACAATACCTTGAAGGCGTAAAATATTTTGTTTTCTTTTTTTTTATTATTTTCCAATTCAACGGGATGCTTGTCTATTATTCATCGATGAGTAGAGCCTACCGATTATATTATCGATATTTGCCAATCTTGTCGTATTCACTAAAAAAGAAAACCAAATCGTTTTTGTTTCTTGTTGGACGTCTATTTAACGCCATTGGTTTGATTGTTTAATCGAACTGGGATTGGACCCCGACTTGGTGGAATCGGTAATAAGGCAATGGAAAGTGTTAACTTTCTTTAAATGGATGTAGCTTAAGGGTAAGAATACTATGGTACTGCATACCTATGTTGGATATTTTTGGGACTCGTTAAAATATCATTGAATTATACAGTGTAAGTGTTTGATTGTGTATCATTCTAGAACCCGTCAAGTGCCATGTTTTACCCGTTATAATAATAATGTGTACCGGGGTTCTAATGAAAGTGAAACCTTTTTATCGGGCTATGTGATGGAATATAAAACGAGTTAGCAAAGAAAAAAAGGAATATATCATCGAACTGAAAACCCCAAATAAATGGAGACAGTTTGTTTTCTTGGCTCAACATTGAGGTCGATACAAGCCGAATAAGAATAAAATTTTGTGTCTCTTGATCAAAAACAAAAATCTCATGTTACAGAAAACTCATCAATATGTTTCAATATCCATTCCCCCTGAATTCATACAATTTTGTTTTTGGGGTCCGGATATTTCGTTAAAGTCTTTTATTCTTTTATTTCTGTATCTTTCTCTTTGGTTTATATATGTTCTTCTGTTCGTTGAACAATCTTCTATTCATCACGATTATGTTGCAATGTTTTTAATGTAAAATCCAAAAATAAATATTTGCTCACTTAATTGCTATGAAAACATACCTTATGTTATGTAGAAAAATACGGGAATATGCACACACTTATGGGGTAAAAGTTTTCGTTCTTTTTTTGTTACCCCATCATCGATTCTGAAACAAGAGAAAATGTAAGAGATGAACATAAAGCAAAAGGAAAATAATAAAATATCTTTGAGTGGCATAAGAATTCGGATGTGAAAAGTGTTCCGAAAACGATCACTTACTTACCATTGAATATAATAGTACTTTCATCCAGTTGGTTTTAGGTTGTTGTACTCATATTTTCCAAGTTGAAAATTTCTTTATTTCCATCCAACTGTTTCATTTATGTGTATTTGCTTCTACCATGTATGGATGATGAAACTTACAAACATACAAAAGCTAATAAAAAATGTTTTATGGGAATTTGTTTTTCTTAGAAAGAAAAAAAGAAGTGTATTTGTATGACTGTGAAAATACTTAAAAGGTTTTTCAAGCATATGTTTCCAAAAATTAGAAAACATTATAAAACTTGAGTAACATTGGTAGCACATAATATGATAACGATTTGATTAAATTAACACCAATGCATTGGTGCCTTTGTCTTTAGTTAGTTTTAATTAGTACCATCATTATAACTCATGTTATCAATTGAAGCGATACTAAGAATTCTGAACAGTTGAATGATCTGATTCCTTCATTTTAGGCAAATCAGAGAAATTCGTTATGATTAATTCAGAAAGTTTTACAAATTCTTCGATAATTATTGAAGAAAAAACTGCAAAAGTTCTTAATAGAAACACTTCCATCACGCTTATCCAAAGGTAGAAATTATAAAATGAATAATCAATTGATGATATTCGAGTACTACGAGTCTCAAACAGAATAAAGGTGAAACCATAATGAGTTTAATGAAAGCTCCACAAGTGCAAAAATTAAAATCAAGATCTATTGATTCATTGGAATTTTCATATTCCGTTTAACTCTCAACAGTTTCCCACGTACCAACAGAAGGGGATGAATACATAAATCTGAAATAAACAAATTTTCATTAATTCAAAATTTATGTAAAGCAAAGTAACATGAAAGTTGGAGTTTAACACAATTTAATAGTTTTCAAAATATTTGTTTGGAGTAACTATATAAAAACTTGGTATATACACTGATACACCTCAATATAATGATGAATATGGCAACTAAAAAACATAAAAACTTGTAAACCAGTCACTTCAATTGGATGCCATCCAATACCCAATTGTGATGGATAGAGATCTCATTCTCATTTTGTATGTTTGTAGTTACAATTTATTATGGAAATAAACAGTTTTCCAGCAACTGATTTGAATCAACCAAAATGATACGGTATAGTTACGATGTAGTGTACATAATAACAACAGTGATTTGGGCCATTTTTCAAATCATTTGCAGAACTTTATCAATATTACATTAATCTCCATTTTAAAATTCATGTTTTTTTTGGCACCAAACAACAAATTTTAATGCTTTCTATTTTTGTATGTCATTATATAGTTTCCAAAAATATCCTTTTAATATCATTTCACATTAATTAGTCCAATTCCCATCCTAAATGGAGGCAGCGACTCATAACAGTTATGGAGTGGAAAAACATATTTCGATAATTGTACCACTAAAAATTGAAAAGCACACTAAATTCATGTAATCCACAGCTTCATGAAAACTAACTTTGTTTTTCTTGGCATACATACACCGTTCTCAGTTGGATGTGTACCAAACTACTGCAGGTATTTTCCATATAACGGTTACCCACTGAATGAAAATAATGTTAATAGGAAAACTTAATAGAGACAATATAATAAGCCAGCACACGAATGAAAAAACACCAATTTGAATATCTGCAATCACTTTGATAATGAAGTAATCAATAACTATGATTAGTAGTTAGGTAGTAGTTTTCTTTTTCCATTCACCGGGTTTTATCATACCTAATTCATCTACCTGGCAAATGAGCTGTTGAAACTTTTCGACATCTTATTTACATTAAAATTCTTTTGATTTAGTGGTTCAATTTTCTTCATGTGAAAAAAAAACTTGATTTCAACTTGGCATCTCATCTTTTGTACACATAACTTTTGGTCGCATTTAGTTATCGATAAAGTCAAATAATTCATGTCCCTCGTACTTTCTCACAGTGGTTGAATCATACACTATACAGTAGAAAATTTAACGCTTTCAAAAGATCAACTTATGTTTTATCAAATTAACAGTTTTCTTTTTGCTCCACAACTCAAAAAACTCATTCGGAATCATAGATGCTCTCATATGATACCCAAACCTCAGTTGGATCTTGAATGAAAATTTGGTTTAGTAGCAGTTTATCTCGATGCTTGTAATGCCTAATGCTGTATTCCATAAAAGATGATAAAATACGAAAAAAGAAAACTTAAGCCCTATTTTCTATGCATTCAGTGATATGTAAACTTTTTGTCGCCAAACACATTTGATCCAACTGCCGTGAAGCTTCATGGTAAAACTTTCCCACTGAAAACATCAACATTCATATTCCAATTCTATGCCACCTTTTATTTGGGGGTTACCACTCAGATGGTTGTACAAGATTTCAATGTTTTAACTAACACACAGTTGTGTATATGTTTCTATCGTTGTTCCGTTTATATTTATCTAACCATTGTCGTTGTTATGTTGGCTCTAGAAAATCAGAAATGAAATGTGTTTATTATTATGCGCCTTCGTTAAGCTCACCCGTAATTCTTATGCCATAAAGTCAGTGGAAAACATGGGATCCACAAAATTTATTTCATTTGCCATTTTAGAGAATCATGTTAACTAGCAACAATGTTTTTGGTCCCGTTTAAATGTGTTCTTCACTATAATTTTTTTATTATTTCGCTATCATTATACATTTGCTTGCTCAGTGTTATTTAATTTCAAACAAAGAAAAAGAACTGTATCATCCAAAAGACAATACCAGAGACACATTAAAAACAGATGAAGCCAAACTAAATCTAGTTAAAATATTATACAACAGCTAAAAAAGAATGGAACCAAACGATAAAAAAAAAGTGCAACTTTTCGATTAAATTTCATTTAGTTGAACGATAAAAAATTATGGGATGAGCAATAAATTAGGCGCCCAGCATCATACGTGTGGATCAATTGTTAGTGTGAGAGTGGGTTTCCTTCCATATAAAGTGAGTCTCAAAGTGATCACTGTGTTTTTCAATTTAATTTTGCAATCTGAGTGCATCAAACGAATCAATTTTAGCCATGAAATCATGTTATTGTTTCCCAATTTCTTTTTGTTTTACCCAATATAAACGATTTTGTTTCTTTTTGTTTTCGGAACAGGATACCGATGTCACATATTTCATTGATGCGACAAAAATTGTATCTAATGAATATTGTTGCAAAAGGGAAATGGAATATTGGATCACATCATAACAATAACAAACATGTAAATTAGTCAAGCACACGGTGAACAATTAAAAACCATTAGAGAATTTAACATATTCAATTGAGATTGTTGGTATCCTGGCGGGAAAACTCACACATACTTACAATCGTATGGTGAGGAAAACACTTGAATAAAGAATAGTACAGCACGTGAGTGACATTTTGCAACTAACAGCTCATAATGGGTCATAGAAGACAACGTAAGGATACAAATTATAATTGCATTCGACAATTTGATTTATCTATGTTGTTTCAATGCCATCTAAAGTATTTAATTGACATAACTTTTATCACTACACATCAGTTGATTGAATGAAAAACGGGTAGAAAATACAAGATAATAGATGAAATGACACCATACATAATATATTTTTAGTCATAGAAATAATGAGTGTTCGCATAACTCATCATGGTGATAAACAGTGCTTATGACACGTCTAAAAAAGTTTACAAATCGTTTTCCTTTGTCATCCAGTGAATCGAGAACAAAAATTTTTAATATTCATCTTTATCTTGATTCCATATTTTCACGCCCAGGATCGGTAGTATGAAATTAAATATGAAACAGGAAGAAAGAAAAATATTTTAACTATTAACATTCGAATAAATGCCAAAAATACTTTAGATATTGAATATGAAAAGAATCAGTTAATGAGAATGTAAACTGAGAAATAAAATTGAGAATAGACACAAACTGTCTTAATGAGATTGACTTTCATATATGTGTGTTTCAAGTGAGTTCTCTGATTCATATTGCCAGATGAAATTATGTATAATGAGCTCATGAGCAAAACGTAAAAGCTTGTCATTATCATCGTTGGGTGACAATGAGATAACAGCATTAAGAACAATATTCCGTCTTATTTTGTATGAACAATTACGATTGCATCATAAGGTGAATCATAAACTTTGTTGTTTCTGTTCAACTGCAATACTATTGGAATTTTCAACCTTAGAGAGCTTAAAATCATATAATTTTAAAATAAGGAATAATGCAATGATAACCGCAAATAATGAAATCGTTTTTTTTTGTCTCCTCATCCTGTTTATTGCTCCACTTTTGCCAAACTAAAGAAACAGCGGTTGTGGCATTGCCAGTTTTGGATAACGACGATGATGATCTACCCTTATTGGCATTGCTGCACTGTTACCAACCATTTAAGTAAGTAGTCTCGTGGATTCTCTGTTTTAATTCAGTATGCCTTGTGGCAAATTATAAAATCTTCCTATTTTGGTTTTAGCTGTTCCTTTCAGTTAATTTCCACTGCAATTCAAATGGTTACGGAAGTGTTTGGTAGATGGTTTTAGTTTGTTCCTCTCTATAATTATATTCAATATTGAAATGAAATTGGGTGTTGAATTGAGAATGTTATGCTATCTACATACACTTATATATGTACAATTCATGTTTGCCATCATATTATAACCGTTTTCATCTTTATAGTTTCAGTTCGTTCATGTCTTTTATTCCATTTTTTTAAATGTTTATAGTAGTTCTATCGTTTCAATGGTATACCACTGTTATTCTTTTATTTTATAGCCATATCATCGGTATATGTAACTGTTTGTTTCCCATCTAATTTTTGTTCAACAGATCGTCCTGATACACAAGTTAATATTTGAACATGAAAATGGTGAAACAACCAGACTAATTGCAATTCATCCGGATTAACTTTTGGCTGCGTTTTCCAACCAATTTTCTACATTATCCATAGTGAACGAAGTAAATTGTAATGTTGTTCGTTATTTTGTTTTTTTTTTTTTTTTATCATACAACAAAAGTGTATGAATAGTTTTACAATTTTTTTATATCAAAATATTCACTCTGTCGTTGGGTATGTTTTTTTATTTTAAATGTTCATCACATTTGGTGTGGGGTAGTAGTTCTCTCAATACCAAACAACCATATTTGCATAAAAATTAAAATCATTGTGGGATTTTATACATTTTTGGTCCGGTGAAGTTTTCCTAATTAAAAACATCGTGGAATACTGGATTCTCATTGTGGAACAGATTCACGCGATTAGATCCATGGAATGTTACGATGGTATACAATATATCGTAATACTCCGTGTTTATGAGAAATTTTCTCAGTTTTTCTATGCTTTAATGCAAATAATGAGATTAAATGTATTAAGACTGTTTCTACTTTAATTCTTTTCTTGTTTTTATCCCAGTGGTTCAGTAATTCATAGATGGAATCAAATGGGGTCCAAATTCTATTCGGATTGTCTCTTTGCACTCACCAATGGGTTTTATTAAATCCAGATACCAAAAGCAGAGCAAAAAGACTAAACTCACATTTGAAATTAAACGAAATCTAAGGAATAATTTTAAAATGTAAAGGATAACATTACATTTGGCAGTTTTTTTTTACTCATTCAGTGTTGATCGTTCTATGTGCATCCGATAGAAAAAAAGGAGAACTTTCGGTTGTTTGGTAAATTGGTCCCAGTGGTATTAAAGTTTCAACATGAAAACGATTTAACTTTTGGATGAAATAGCAAAAAATAAAAGGCGCGCATTTCACTTGGGCGACATTTTGCCTATATGTGTACCTACATGGAAATGAAAGTTTTTGACTTCCTTTTAATAATATGAATGGATTCAAAAGAAAATATTTCGATATCAGATGAACGTAAATATTCAACGATGGCTTTCTTCACTTCTAAAATGTGTAATAATTCATTCACCAGTTTGGTATGCTTCAACTATATATGCATATCTTAGCCCAAAGAGCCAAAAATATTCATTCTTTTACCATTGCTTACTTTAATCGTGTACATTGGTAAATGTTTAAAAAAGAAATTCATCTAATATCTCTTCAACGCCAATATGTATGTAATTTCAATGTTTAATACGAAAAATTGTATGATTTTCCCGTATGTACGCACACATAATGTAATTTAATTTTTTTTTTCTTTACTTATTTCGCTTCGTCTCTTGTTCAGTTTTGTTATTCGAACCATCGTAATTTTTTTTTTATGTTAACAGTATGATTAATGATTTCATTCTTTCTGAGTTTTAGATATTGAAACTTATCTGGTAACAATATTTCGTTGAGTCGACATTCAGTGCAGTAAAACATTACAGAGCTTCACAGAATGAAATAAGAAAACCAAACAGAAAAGATCTTCTCTTCATGATATTAAGGATAGCAAATAAAAAGATGGCAAAAAAAAAAATAAGGAAAAAACGGATGAGAATTTTTGTTTCAGTTTTGGATTCGTGAAACAGAAAAAGGAAAAACTCCAGCCACTGTCTTAACGAATTGCTTGGTTGGATTGTTTTTCTTTTCCTCATCAGTCAGTTTCCATGCGGTATCATTTGGCTGAAGGATTTGTTCTTAGTTTACCGCATCAAAATCAGAGATTATATCATCGGTTGGATGATGGAAAATCGATTTCTCCTTTTTTTTTTGTTCTGTATTCATGAGTTTTACTAATGACTTTTAATGTTATTTGATTCTTTGTTGTCAACTATTGAATTAAATTGTGCCAGCGGAATAATTATAGCTGTAATGGGAACTGACAGAAGGCATTCAAGCATCGTTCCCAATAGTTTTGAATTGATGAATTTATGAATGCCGAATTCTTAGTGGTTCCGTCACAACAGTAATAAACATTATAGACTCGATATCTTGATCTATTTAATCGTTTCTGACTAACGATGAGAAATAGGACTGTTTCATAAAATGGCAAAATGAAATTTAACTAGAGTTCACAATCAGTGAAATCTTAAGATTATCA
Organism: Coboldia fuscipes; assembly: GCA_001014335.1. Taxonomy (NCBI): domain Eukaryota; kingdom Metazoa; phylum Arthropoda; class Insecta; order Diptera; family Scatopsidae; genus Coboldia; species Coboldia fuscipes. The sequence goes on from JXOR01000039.1 coordinate 60,539, forward strand.
TCGTAATCAGAATGTTATTATTTGGAACTTATTTTGATTTTTTCCTTCACATTTAACCTTCATTTAAGATGAATGGATCCATATAAAAGTTAAATAATACGTGGATGAGATGAGCTTCTTTATACATTTTCCCAGTTTTGTTATTTTCCTTCTGCCATAATAGTTTTTTTTTTGACTTTCATTATGAAATCATTGAAAACGATGATATCAATATGTGAAATTCATCCGTATGATTTCTAATAAAACATAAATAATCTATTGAATTGGATAGTATGTTAAGAAAAGATTGCATGCCAGGTATCGTTGATGCATAAACCCAAGGATACCTCATAAAGTTACGGTCGAAGGAATACATATGTGCACATAGTTGTTTTGAAGCCAAAACAGCATACAATCCAATGTTTATTATCTATCACGTACATAAAAATTGAATCATTTCGATCATAAAATCTTATTTTATCACGATACAATGCAATTCCATGCGAAAATACTATTCGTCTAACTGTGGCCCAGATTCATAGATATTGCCCGGATACCTGAAGAATCAAGGAATGCAATTCCAACTACAATAAATGAAATCTATTTGGTACGCAGTGAATAAGATGCATCCCTGGTTTGATTGAACACTAATAAAAGTTATTTTTACTATTGTTGAATAGATTGATAAAAAGGAATCAGTGCATCAGATTCTCCATTTTATTGCGGATATTTTTCAATCGATTTAACGACATACATTTAGTGCATAAAATATGTAGTTGTTGTATTCATACTATCAATTTTATTATTGACTTAATATTAAATCAATTGTGTAATGTAAACTTGACAGTTTTTGATGATTATGATCGAGTTCTAAAATTTATGATCATTATATTGTATTATATTGTTACCAATAATAAACTTGTAAACCAAAATATGAGCATAAGAATTATTATCAATTAATAGTGCATCAAAAATATGCTTTGGTTATGTTTACAGTCACATTTATCGTGTTCTGATTTTATAGAAACAGTAAAAATTCAATGATTTCCATGGGAAATTATTTTTGAATCATTGACGAATCTAATCAAATGATTAAACTTTGATGCATTGGCTATATAATTTTATGTGAACCACAATGTTAGATTTAAATTCGTATCATATGAAATTAATTTGATAACGTTTCCTTATACTAAGCTACACATGCCAGGACTGCAGTTGAAATAAAACGAATACATATTATATAGATAAGGAATACCCCGTGAAACTGGAACAGTACAAGAGAATAGTAAAACTTTTTAAAGGTTGCCAAAAATCAAAAAGTTATTACCACACAATGTGTGATATGAGAACCAATAACCAATATGTTGATATCGATGTTATTAATAGGAACTTTGGTTCCAAGTGTGCTGGTAAAAGTAATAACTAACCATCTCCATTATGAGAGAAGATAACCATATTAACTGTTAGAATGAACATCCATTGATTGGAGTCCAATATTTGATGATACTGGGATGTGGTGCCCTGTTTTATTCTTGGTCAATTTTAAATAATTTTAGACTCAATCTGTTGGTATGAGTATCAGCTATTTTATGAACAAGGATGTACCGCACCCCATTTTTACTCCACTGTGCGCCAGTTAAGTTCGGGCAAGCAAATACGATTCCTGTGTATATCCATACTGAGCCGATTGTCAAATTGTTTGAATGTTACATTTCGATGGAGAACACAGACACTCTTATGTCAATTGATTATCCCTAAAAACGCCGCCACTAATTTCCCCTCCAATCGCTGATAACAAAGCGATCTAAGAAAATTCGTTTTGATTTTCCTAGCCACAGTGTGGCTATCGTTTAGAATCAAGTGCTTTTAGCTATCAACGTTCGTCTTATCATTTAGAAGTATCGCGTAATTTTGGCTGACACTCTTTCCAGACGTTGTAAATCGTAATAACTAAAATTGTCTGTAATGAAATGCCGTGATATGACCTCGTCTAGTTGCCTTGTTTTTCTATTCATTACACGTTCTGCGGATAACTTTAACTTCTATGTCTTTTCATATTATTTTATATTGTGACTTTTTCGTTATATTTTTTGATTTTTTTTGCCTTAGTTTTTCTACAGTTCCTCTACACTTGAGCAACACAAAAACATTAAATAAATAAATATCGTAAACATAAAATGAAAAAGAATGAACACCAAATAAACGGGAGTCGTGGAAAACTATCCGTGGCCAATAATTCACAATTTTTGTTAGTATTTTTGTATTTTGTATTCGTTAAGTTGAAACTCCTATTGTACATTCGATATGATCGTTAACAACAACTGTGGCACTGTCCAATCTTACCCGACTGTTTTATTTTTCTACTGTAACTCTGCGGCCAAACGTACAGAACCGGGGATTGGTGGTTAGAAAGACAAGTTTGATTCACATTCACTTGGGTACTTGGGTGCTTAGGATATGAGAGAAAGGAAATTAAAATTTATTTGGCTATTGTTTTTCCTGTATGCACACACAGAAAATTTTGAACGTCCGCTATCATTTTTCCAATGCAGAAAATTTTTCGTTGATTTTCAACGAGTTTCTGTTTTTTTCTTCTAACTGCAATGACTGTATTTCTTTTATTTTTTTGCTCGTAGGTTTTCCTGTTCTTGTGTTCAATTCAATAGCCATGGTTCTTGACTTGACATCGTGTGGAAATACTAATTTCTTTCATCTCACGCCAACATAGATTTTCATTTTTTCCACGCTCATGTTCTTTCCATCGTATTTGGGAGTTCAAGAAAAACTTTTCATCTTTATAATTTAAAACATGTGAACGTATGATGTTTTTATACTGAATCATTTTTGTCGTTGTTTTTGACTTGCATCTTGCTGATATTATCAAAAGAAAATTCTCTTTATAGTTCATTCGTACATCTTTCAATTCAAATAAACTGAATGTTAAAAAATAAGACAAAATTGTTAAGACACTGGATAAAACTTTGATAACCCTCAAAGAATTAAATACGCTGACTGTCGTACAATCGTTTCTATATAAATTAGGGAAATCATTGTTTCACTTCTATACCAAGCAATGAATTGATTTAGTTTTAGTCAATTTGGGTATGTTGCATTTTAAACGAACGTTCGTGTGAACAAGTACTCAATTTTCGTTTTACCATTATATGGTATTAAATCCAAAGCAATGTGAGGATTGCTTAAAAATATGCTTCAACGACTTTTCATTCATTTACATTAAATGACTGAGTTTTTAGTGATTTCGTTCAGTTCGTTTGCAAGAAGCATTTGCTGATTTCTTATTATTGAATCAAAAGTGTACGGTGCTTCAGAAAACGCCAATAGAAACAGGGGAATGAGAACAATAGTATATTACTTATAGCGGCCAATGTAAGGGTAGCTGCATTGAGTGGGGATAACTTCAACGAGCTTTAGCGAGTTGAGGTTAACCACGAAATGAAGCTATACTTGGCTGCTATAAGTCAACATTTTATTCCCAATTGAGGGGAAAAGCTACGCTTCAGCCTATGTAAGCTTCAAGGTTTATATGACGAATAGATTTATATCGTGTATCGTCGGATGGTTCTGTTGTGGTAAAATACTTTACCTTATTAGCCGAAGAAGTTTTGCGATAATATTTGTATGGGAATTTAGTAACATCAGTGGAGAAACGTGATTTTCGTGTCCACTCAAATGTATGGAAAAGCCGAAGTTTTTCCCCTCAATTGTGAATAAAAAGAATTTGTTTTTATTCGGCTTATTGTTTTTATTTTAGTTTTAGAAATCCAGTAAATGTGACCATCGCTAGACTAGACGGTTTAATTTTTACAGGGCTATCAAAGTTACTAACGGATTGTTATAAATAATAGTTGAATCCAGAACTTGGAAAAAACGTACACTTAGGCCAATCAGTAAAAAGGATTCAGAATAATTTCACTAGCTGCTGAAATCTGTGCATCTGTGGCATTAGAAAAGATTTTCATCCACCGAATGAATAGTCATTTTTTCTTTCGTCATCCATAACTAATACGATGTATTCGTAACCATTTCAGTACATTCATATCGTTGGATCATAAAAGTGGCTGTGACAATAACAATTTGATGAAAGTTGCATTCCAGAAAACAAAATCAAAATATGCCGACAAAAAAATGTGGAATAAAGGATGAACTTAAATGATATAAATGGAAACGGTTTTGTCATAAAGAATGAACCATTTCAGCCATACACGGTTGTGTTTCCGTTTTAACCACATAAATGATAAAAAACAAAGTTTTTAAGCTGACGTTCCTCTGTCATCCACTGTCACCCTTAGAAGTTGTTTTTGACCTCTTCAAAGGAACCACACGTATTCTATACGATGGAAGGATACATTTTTACTGAATGAAATTTTTTCCTGAATACATTTGTCGGATACATTCCATTCTCATATCCAGTGATATAATAGATGTTGGTATATTCGGTGATTCAATAGAGTTTACTACGTCTAACTATTAAATTAGTTGTGTCTTTATATCCATTTTAATGCTCTTTTTAGTAATATAACCGTTCATTTCATTGAAATTAACAATCGTTTCAGCGTCAACCTGAATCCACTACTTATAATGTGAAAATTGTGAATTGAAACGTGGTTTATTAGACAATCTGGTCGGGAATAAGATTTTCTAAAATTTCACTGACTCAACAAAATTTATCGTAATTTTCTTTCGGCGGTTATTCGTTAGAAAACTGAAGTATCAGAATATCGCCTATTCGTCCTAGTGTATTTATAACAAATCGTATAATGTACTTTGGTTCATTTTACGGTATATGTTTTTGTTCATTACACAGTTCACATCAATGAATGCAGTTCCGCAATCGTTCTCATACAGAATGACCATTAAATGGGTGTATTTATATGTGGATGGGGGTGTTCTGTTATTTTACGACAATGGCCTAATAAACTAAAATATAATATACTTCTCTGCACCACATAAACCAAATCCATATATTGTCTTGCCATATGTACTCATAGAATGTGTGTGTGTGTCTAACATTGTCCACTATGACATTAAACATATGTAATAAATTGTATTCGTACGCGACATTGCTTTTGGTCAGGAGTTGTCTGGCAGAACCACCAAACTCATCATACCTCAGCCACCACAGGAATTGGAGTTGTACCACATAAATGTACATAAGTGGAACGAGAATAAAACAAGACACACTGTAATCCCTTATCAGATCATTCCATGGAAATGGTTTTGAATGCGTGGGCTACAGTCATTAGAGCTCACTGTTCTTTTGTTGGTGTTATTCATTCTAAATTGTGTTCCATACTTTGTACAGATCGTGGCTGCCATTTCGACCTTTTTCACTAAACAAACTGAATCTCTTGAATGTCTTCACCATCGGCATATATTTTTATGGTCGCACAATACCATTCAACCATATGGGAGGCTAATAAAAAAAAAATATTTCCTCTTACACATCACATTAAATGGGGGGTGAGACCTCGGATGTTAAGAAGTCAATTCAAATTGGACCATATAATACTATATTATTTCTTTTCATTTAGTTTATTAATTTTCCTATTATCATATGCCTTCAATGTGTTTTTTTTTCCCTCCACACTTATGATATCAGTCTGTAACGAAATGTTCATGTTCCCGTTTTCATGTTGGAAATAAAATTACGTTTTTATTATGGCTTTTCCTACTATGATGAAATGTATATTGCCATATTATGTTGCCAATGAATTCAACTCATATAACATTTCATATAAATTCGGTATTAAATGTGTAACATTTTGATTTCGATTAATTCTATTTATTGTGGAATGAGATTTTCATCCAGACATTGATGTTCTTTCAGTTCCAAATACACAAAGTGGAATGAGTTTTCAATATTTATTCATATTATTTCTATTATTTATATTCGGCTCATATGGTTCATTAATTTATTTTTTATTTGCCGAGGGAATAATTCTTCAATTTCACTTCGTATAATGATAATAATCATAATTTTTATCATTCAATAATATTTATGTTGGCCAAAAAAACAAAGAATAAAATAATATTCATAACAAAGTTACACAGGTATTTAATGAAGTTCAAGGACTTTATGTTCGTAAATGAATTTCAAGACGATACGGGGGATGATTTTATGATACTTAAGAAAGTTGAAGTAGATGTTATAATTGATTGATAATGAGTATACTCTCATTTGTGATGATCCATTGGATTATCATTACACTGTTCACTGTATATATTCGATACCATTAAATTATGTCTGTCGTCTAAGAACGGATGCATTATCTGATGGACAATGATTATTAAGTTCCAATCAAGATGTTTCCACCCATTGTCCAGATGACTTTATACTTATATTCTTAAATCACCATCAATTGCAACGATACATAAGACATCAAAGTTTCATCATCGTATCCAATGATTTACAGCCAAGAATGGACTTTTGTCAAGTGAAAATGATTTGCCATCAAAACGAGCAAATGCTATTATGATCAATTGAGTATTGTGAATCGATATATTCATTTCTTAACACCCTCCACTGTTTTTTATATGTTTCGATTACAATGGAATTGGATCTTGTTGGCTATTACGGTTTTCATTTTCATGTCACTCTTAGTCCCCTTTACTTGTTTCTCTTTTCATTCAGTTGATGGCCAACAAACACCAAAAGGAAATACCATTGAATCTCGATATAATAATTTTCTTCGTTATTTAGGAGGGATGAGCCGTTACCATTTCGCAGTCCATAGATTGCAAACGATGATTGTCTCAAAATGATTTCAACAATGGGGATTGATTTGATAAATGGATTTTGGTGCATAAACGTTCTTAACATAAAGAAATCCCACTTCTCACTATTATTTTGATCCCATTTTTTTTGTGTTGATTCTTACAAAATCCTTTGATTGTAATAAACAGTAGTGGTGAACCGATAACAATTTATAGTAAAGAAAACTAAATGGTAAAAATATCTTCTTTATATTTATCTAAGTGAACCTTTTAGCGTTGAAAAGTGTATAAAAATAGTGTAATGATAAGATCACGATGATGAATACCATTCAATATAGTTCATTGTGTTTTATGACACTTTCGGTTGCTGCAGTGATGAACATCATCCGTTACAACGGATAGATTCGCGACTATTGTGTAATTCGATATTCTTCTAGTTTCTAGTGTGTTGAAAGCTTTTTAATTATATTTTAATCTAAGCTAATACCATTTACTGATTGAGTTCAAATCAACTGAAGCGATGCAATACCGTTACGCTCAAGTTTGGAGCATTCTATTACCATGGCAACGTTTATATTATGCGCATGTCTCTAATAAAATCCATCACACTCTGGGTGAAGGAGAAGATAACCTAGATCCCCATTAAATGATAAAATTGCTATTAAATGCTCGACATAAAATGCATTATTTGATTATTATCAATGAAGCCCGAGAGCGATATCAGCTGCGAATGGACCGAATCTGTTCCATTTGATTAAATTTTTCTTTTTTTTTGGCCAAATCATAAATTCGCTTGACACAAGGAGAAATTATATTAAAACGTTGAGAGTTCGTTCTTTGGCGCTGACTGAATTTAGGAGGGGAATTAATGAAATCTAACAAGGACTGCAAGTACCATTACCACTCATTGTAAAAGGTACTGGCTGAACAGAATATTGTATTTGTGTACTCTCCACTTAAATGGAATTGTAACAATATAGCGGAATGAAAAACAGGAAAAAAAGAAAACTTTTTCAGGGGAGCAACTCTCAACATAACCAGAAATCCTTATGCGGATACAAATATTTTTCATGTGATAAAACATTGTGTTACTAACCATTCAAGTGCCAAGTGTTTACCATTACTTTCTGTGCTGAGCATCTTTTAGTGTTGAAGAGCACCTCGTCCCGAACAGTCGTGATTTTCCATTCGCTCCCCATCTCACTAGTTGAAAAATCTAAGAAATTAAAATAAGTTAGAAGAAAAATCTATAAGATATTATAGTGTGTCGCTTAATATAATTACCTAAGTAACAAAATAATCAGTGCAATTACATCCAACCGTGTGTAACCGTCGAAATTAATTGTATTTTAAAAATTCATCACTAAAAAAAAAAAACCAATTATCACCGTTACTGATTTAATTATAACTGAACAATTGAAAAACATAATGTGTGGTAATTCAGTGAATTAAAAAAAAATGAGACAAATCATAAAATATTTAACATCAAACTAAAGAACGAGTAATAAGAAGACTTTGTGTTCATTAGTGGTCTAATTACCTGGTGCCCGTTTTCCTTGTTTTACTGTCTCCGCCATATCAATTATTTCCTTTTTTTACAATCCACCTTTTATTTTTCATGGTAATTAAATTAAATCCAAAAGAAGCAAAAACATTTTTGTTTGGGATTGTGAACGCATTAGAAGTTTTTCCTCCTCTTATTTTACACATCATTCTGTTTCTGTTGTAATGTAAAGTTTAGATAAACAGTAATTTAATATTGTCAATTTTGTCCTTTACGATTCAACCTACACGATGGTGTTATAACTGAAATAGAGACGTCTGAAGTGACTCTGTAGAGATTGTGTTGGTTTCAAACCGTCAAAAAGTATTGAATACTTAAAACGATGAATCCCTTTTAGTTTAACCTGATATATAAAGTCACATCTCGTTTTAGCTTCATTTCGTTGTTATCATTCAGTAGGTGAATTATTTTCATTTAATGTTGATACAATGATGCGTCTCCAGTCACTAAAAAAAACTTTCTTTTCCGTTTTCTACTTCGATATTACAATGGAGTTTTTTATTTCCGTTGGCCTCCATTTACACGAAGAACTTTATACTATCCAATGGTATCATCGTTTTGAAAGTTAACTTTCCCTTTTTTCTTTCTTTTGGTCTATCATTTTTATTAGTGGAGGTCGTTAAATATTCAAAAGCTCAAATAGTAGACAATTCGACTTAATGAGTTTCCTGAAGTGCTTTTTTGTCCGTGTGAGACCATTTCGACCATCGCATGCCATTGACCAGGCTGAATTAGCCATTGCGTTAAAAGTCACAAAAAATTAAGATCTGAAAGAAAAGAAAGTATGAAAATGAGTCTTAAATATCAACGAGATTCTTTACCATTTCCATTCGTTTTAGTTTCCTTATATCCCAATTCTTTTTGATTGCTGGTTACAATTTCAATCGACGAGTTCGTTCGTTTATCTGAAACGGAAATGAATAATACAATAAATAGATAAATTATTTTTATTGTTCCAATTATCTGTTTCACTTTCATCTTAAATCAAGTGAAATTAACGTAAACCACGAGCACTGTGTCAAGTCTCAGATGTGCGTGTAAATTATGCAAGTCCCGTTGAATTACGGATTTTACGATTACAGTCGTTAATTATTAATTGTAAAACATTATGATTTTCATCTTCTGAATATCCCAGTTTTTTTTATTTATGTTCACCCCTTTTTCGCTAATGCTATTTTATGTCATTAGAGGAACGTAATATACTTAATGTTTTTCGATGTACCGTAATTTTTTCTAAACCATTGCCTTCCTTCTACTTGGATTTTCTTTTCAAAATATAAAGTAATTTATCATTTCAGTTTATGCCTCTGTATACAATTTCTTTTACTTGTAATGTTCTCAGAATTACAACCCCCTTTTTACCAATTAGACGACCGACAAAAAAAAAATAAGAAATTTCCACTTAATAACGGTGATTGTATTTTGACTCATTTAAAACAGCAACAATAAACCATCATACAGTATTGAACAATATTCTGCAAAATCCGCTTAGGCATAAATCAATGTCTTTCCCGTTACACGATCATGGCATATCAAACAAAAGATAATTATAATTATATAGAACATTAAAATGACTTGTAACAGGTGAAATGTGTATTGTGAATCAAAAATTTTATATTGGAACACTCTGATTAAATGAGGTGATGAGGCAAATTCACGGTTATTTTGGGGGTAATTGTGTGAATGTGTGTTTGTGTCAATGCGTTGTATACATTCATGTTAATCCATCAAATGTATTGAATGGCCTATTGAAAAATAAAAAAAATATATAAAATAAAAGAAGGAATGTTAATATTCTCCAGCTGGATGCCATTCAATATGATGCTAACACCTTGAAAACAATATAATTCCAATTCCTGATCATTAATGGGTATGTATTTATCATAACTTATTTTAATTATAACTTTATATGTGCAGAAGTAATATCAAATTGGTGAATTATATGAAACAATCATTTGAGTTTTTGCTAACAACTTTTCTATATGCGCAAATTTGACGAGTAATTCAAACCGTTTTTAAACAGGAATACCATTAAAGAATAACATTTCGCCACGAATAAGTGTTACTGTTAAGAATGTATAACATTTATAATACAATAATAATCATTTCAAAGGTTTATTACTTTCTATATGGTTTCCGTAGCTGTCAAAAAATTTATGTGCATAGTCCTATTATATTGATGTATCTATATTTGTTCAATTCTGAATTAGAACACCAAATGCAATTAAATTTAAACCGTAATTTTATTTTGATGATTGCACCAATGGCTATAGCAATACGATGAACCATAAATTCAATGTAACACCCATATAATTTGAAATTTATGATAAGCCATCTAACATTCATTATGATATTCTTATCTTAATTAGTAGACATAAATATAATTTCACATAACTTAATTAGTTATTACGCCTTTACGTTACAGGTAATAGACAGGTTCAATTTACTGTTAAACATTTACCATAGATGTATTCAATATAATACCAATCACACAAAAAGTAAATGGTTTGGGTATTAGGGTGTGATGCCATACACATTAGCCGTTACGTGGGAGGTCTCACAACTACCCTCAATGGGATGGGTTATTAATAACAGTAAATTATAGATGGATTTATATCATTTACAACTACTTTGTGGTCACAGAATGCAGACTACCACCATCCATTTTCTACATTGGAATGTTGTGAAATATTTTAAATTCATTTCTGAAATGGTTTGCGAAATTCAATTTTCATGTTTCTCATCACTCAGTTGAATATTAGTTGTAGTATAAATCAAAAACCATTGTAAGGTATTTCAATTTACCGAGAAAAATTCAACAAATAATGGAAATTGAATTCGACTCTATTGTAAAATTTAGGTCTGATGCTATTGACTTTCTAAATTGCAATTACATAGTGTGAAACAAGTTAATTTAAGGACTAATGAATTACTCTTTCGTATGTAAATTATGATTAATTTGATTGCATAAATGAAATGGAATTCATGATTATTAATTTTAAAGTGTTGAATCTTATCACCTGCCCACCATCGTTTAAAATTTCTTAATAGATACCGATCTGATAAATTTATAATTACAGGTAAATTGAATAAAGAAAATCATTACAATGCACCCAAATCGATATATAACAAAGTGTTATATAAATTTAATTAGGATTAAGTGAATTTCTTATAAAAGATTTTACATACAAAATATAGATTTGGTTGAAACGTATAAATTTCGATAACGGACAGAGAATCAATGGTATCATCAAAAAGAAGCACCATGAACTGATTCACTCTTTCGATTCATTTCTCTGCTGTCTTTAATGTATTGAATTGCCTCATTTATAATTTATATTGAATACTTAAAAAGCAATGGTTAGATGTGGTGGTTTCCATTTACGAATGGAATGAGCCATGTGAAATATTTGTATCGCCCTAGTACGATATGGCATAGCATAGTATTATTACTATTGTGGACTGAGATTGAGGTGTGTATTGGGTGTTGAATATTTGGTATCACGTAATTCTATTTTGGTAACCCATTAAATTAAGATGGTTGAATGTTATACAGAGAAAATTAAGGTGGTTTTATATCTAATTACCATATTGAAATAATCTGTAACATCCAAAACAATCAAATGAATCTCTTCTTTTGCATATGACCGAAAAGTGGTGAAACGTTGATACCACATTCGTTTATAAAAGATATGACTAAATTAAAGGCGTATAAAGAATTGTGAAATGGTATTAGAATTTTCCATTTATCACCAGACCTTAGCCACCTTAACCAACACCATCAGTCATTTGTATAAAACGGTAAGACAAGTCTTTGAGGTCTAACCGAATAAAAGATGCGTTCTGCACGGGTCAATAACGTTGATATTCTCTTTGATTGTGTAGATGGTGGCGATTGCTATCAATTTATTCAACCAAAATATTTCCAATTTTACGTATTTTCAAACATAAAGAACATTCATCCCCAAAGCCAAAGACACATAACGATGAATTCGATGTCACTAAAATGGAAAAAGAATACACCTTATCATTTATAGTCAGCATATTCAAGTTAGAGTATTCTGGTGTTCAACCACACCACACAATTCTATTGCCATAGCAAAGAATGAGTTGAATTTACATGAAATTCCCATAATTTTTGGTGTGAAATGAAATTTTAAAGGATATGTACTGACTATATGTTTTATATCAAAAAGGATTAAATGGGATAAAATTCATGTTTAAAATAAGTAAAAGGATTTTTGTTTAGAACAATTTTGTGTTCCTATTTTTTACATACCCTATTTATACGTTGACACGTTTCGTTGGTTTCTTTTTCTATATTTATTAAAATATCTCGCTTGGTCCCTTGAGCTTGAGTGGTTGAATGAATTCATTGAATTCTCTTTATTTTTTTTTCTCCATATTCATTCATTTCAGTTCGTGTTCACTTCCTATTATATCTAGAGAATATACTTTTGCTGGTATTTTTCACTGTGGATACCAAAATTAAATCGATTTTTTCTGTTTTCGTTGTTGTCGGCTGATGAGGTACAAGGAACAATTTACTTAAGCCCATTTAGATGGTTTTACTTTCTTCGTATTTTCATTTTCCGGTGGAATCGTCGTCGCAGAGTGTTTATAAGTGACTAGAACAGTAGTGAGTGTATAATTAATATCCTTTGACCGCAATAAATTGTTGATCCATTAATAGCAGAAATCTTCTCCGTAATCCAAGTGTACGGTGGAACCACCCTCCATTTGACCATTGTACAATTTCGGAATTTGTAGTGAGACTATCTGATTTTATCGTTGATCATTTATTTATGTGCGCCAGTAACTGGACGACAACAACTGAAATTCTACCAGAAACTGGATAATGGAATCCAATGAAATTACATGTAATCACATCGGTTTTTTGTGTATTTTCGACACAATATTTTTAATTCAGGTGAATTTCATATCACCTGAAACTGACAGAAGTAGGTCTTTCCGTTACATTTATTCACGTTAATCAACAAAGAAGAAAATTCCCGTCGTCTAATATCCATAAAATTTCATTCATTGTTATAACGTTAAATGGACGATATTTCGTTTGCATGATTTCTTGAATTTTTAATGACATTCCACATATTTTCCATCCATTTAAGGGTATTCTATCGTTCTTTCTTTTCTTCAAATTAAAATAACATTTTGAAAACAAATTAATTTCATTCAACGAGTTCCAGTACTATGTGTGCGGTATTTCTTAAAACATTTTCAATTTAAATCCATATGTGTGATAGCTGTTGAATACTGATACATCATATGAAACAGTAAAATTTTCTACCAATTTCAGTTCATAATAAATTCATTGATATGACTAAAACGAAAAGGACTGTCAGATAAATAACATAGCCGATATGTCACGCAATCGAGACTTTTCCACCCCTCTTAACTTGGCCCATTCGTATTTTCCGTCTTACCATTCATATCGAGAACTGAAATTGTAAATAAAAAAATTATTATAGCCACGTATATAAAGTATAAGGTTAATAAAAAAAAAAAACTAAATGTGATGTCTCCGAGAACACATAATGACTCGAGTAATGTCCATCCAAGAATTGATGGTGTAACCTAACCATCGGCTTATTAAATATTAATCAATTCAATATGTAAAAAGAATAATATTTCTCATCTAATTACATTGAAATTCATCAAACATTAGAGGGTTTTTACAGTTTCGTTCAACCCTAAAAACTGAAACTTATATTTCCATCATTTTTCTACATGGCCCCAGTTTAGCCATCCGTTGTGGATGAAAGTTGAATTCATACAATTTGTTTACATATAAAATACTTTGAACTCACCGTTCAAGTTAATGATGGCAAAGTATTACTTTAAACGAAAATAAAAAAAGAAAGTAATTTGTTGCTTTACAACTGGTAGATGAAATATTAGAAAAAAAAAGTTTATTTTATTCTCCACCTTCGTTGGATATGAAAAACCTTAGCAACACTCAAGGCTGAAACGTCAAAATGTTAAAACAATTAAAATAAAGTCTTTATCTGTTTGTCCGTGAACAAGTTACTCAGTTTGGGTATAACGAAGAATAGGAAAGGAACCATACTAATTCACGATCTTCAATAATTTTCAAATGAAAAACAGTGTACGACGGAAATGAAAAGTTGATTTACATTTAGTTTGAATACTGAACACCATAGCCCTTCTTTTTTTACAGAAAGTACCAAGTAGAAAGTGTGGGAAATAAAGTTTTTCAATCAAATTTAAATATTGATTTCATTCTGCTTATTTTTTCTTAACGGTTCTTTAAAGTGATCCATATGACCCATCGTTTGGTGGATCGATTTACCAAAAGTTTTAAACAGTTTGTTAGTAAAGACTTTTTAGGCCAACAATCCCCCATACTTATGGGATTCTTATCAGACTTCAATATCGTTGTCGTATTTGTACTTTCAAAAAAAAAAATAAAACGTGAAATTTAATCGGATATTGAAGTACAATCGAGAAATTTGTATTTAAAATGAAAACTTTGGGTACCAGTGATTCAGTAGTGCTTTTATGTAGGCAATAATTTCAAAAAGTATCGAAAAGAAAATGTTTTAAGTCTTGTATCGGCGTTGAGAGTTAAAAGAATATTATTCTCATCAGTGGAACAGCGAAATGAGAAATTCATCAGTAAAGTTAAATCCAGGCAAAACAATAATTGGGACCATTAATTCGTTCTTATGGAAATGTAATGTCTATACTGTTTTAATTACAATTTTACTGTTGCCAACTTGTCAGCAAATCCATAGGCAATGGATTCTCACTTATTCTCATTCAATTTTACTCAACGTTGAGATTGAAATCCTTTTAGCTATAAACAAAGGATTAGGCCACCCAGACACTGGCTAGTCTCTTCGTTTTGGTAATACAGTTAATTTAAAAAAATTGCTATTCTTTACAAATCAAAATGGTCTCGTCATTCTTGTTATTTCAACTTGGATATCACCATTCCGTTTGACGTTTCCAATGTACAGGATGGGCTCAATGAACAATTTAAATTTTGTATGGAATTCTATAATTGGTAAACGAAAGAGAATGGAAATAACATTTTGTATCTTCTCTTAGCAAATTTTTTTTTTGTTTGAAAGTGATTCTTTTCTATTGAATAAATGAGATTCGTATGATTTTCACCCGTTTTTCCCCCAGTAAACAACAAAACAGAAAATTTCAGCCAATTCAAAATTGTATGGAGTTAACAGATGGAAGCAAAATATACAGAATAAATGAAAATAAAAATTGCCATCGAAATAATGGGAAATGGAAAATTCATAGAATATTGTTTGCATATTCGACATGCAATCACCCACATTTCTGTTATTTTACCAGTAAATGTTTTTCTTTTTTTTTTTGCTTTTTTGCCAGATTTAAATTCTTCTAAATTCGATTGTTTTAATGGAAAAAACAAGTAAAGAGAACGAGCTAGTACTTGTGTTATTCCATTTTATTCTTCACCAAAAAATAGTTAAAAGAAGAATGAGAATTGGTAGAATTAAATCGGTTAGCGCTTACTGAATTGTTTATTGCTTTAGAATGATTATTTTTATGCATATGAGGCCCAGTGGATTGGATTAACAACATTTATTTTGAAGGGTAGTATACACTCACAGCCATTGACAATACAAAACAACAAAAAAAAAATGCAACAGAACAAAATAAAATAACACAATCACTAAAACAAATCCTGTGGGGGGTAAATGATACTCTCTGGATGAAATCACAGAATGAAGAGTACTAACGACCAAAATAAAAAAAAAAGACACAAAACAGCAAAAAGATGAGCAAAGAGACACGATCTCTGGTATTGAGGAATAACACCAAACCGTATGTTGGAATGTTCAATGACTCCGAATCACACATTAAACTTTTGCCATTTTTGGTGTGTATTCAAATGTCCACCCCATACCACCCTCCCATTATAAATGAATCTGTGTGCATATTTTTATTTTCCATTGATATTTTTCATCTACACAGTCGTTTCTATATAACGATGGACAACACAATATCCTTTCATTAAATTGGATTAACTCAGTGAAAATCAATTAAAACGATTCCGTTTGTCATTAAAAATAATTGGAATCACACAATATTTTCTAAAGTTGAACGCACGTTCATTGCTCAAATGAATTTCCATCAATACCGATAAAAACACGAGAGACTTAAAATTAAAAGCACAGAATGGAAAAAAAAAGGTAATGATAACAATACACAAAAAAACAAAACATCATCAGCCAAAATGTTTTCCAATGTGGAATCGGATATAAAACCAACAATTGTCAGTTGCCACTTACGTTCAACCATTCAATTTTCAACACCCAACAACAGCGAGCGTTATTTGGTTATAATACATCGATGGTGACTCTGTTAGATACCAATCTACCTGAGGCATAAACGTTATTAACTGATTAGCGTTTGTATCCCCACGGTTTATGTTCACCGATCATCATTGGATTACATTGATGCGGTGTTTTTAACGTCAGCCTCATGTCTGTTGCTGTTGCCTTTTACGGGCCTCAATTTTGTGTATACGCCAAAACAAAATCAACTGAAATAATTTAATTCAAGTGGCTATATCGTTTACAATTTATAGTGGCGTTTATTCCACCAACGGATATCGATTGAATTACATGTGAATTGAAGATTTTGTATATTGATTGTACAGAAATAATGGAATATCAATTAAGGTAGCTTGGTTTTTAATCAACCATTTAAGCCGATAAGTTGAATTGTTCGATTTATTTTTTTTTTTTTTGGTATTTATTCTATGCTGATTGCATTTTTATTTTCCACTGTATATACAGTGTGAACTGGTATTTTACAATACGCAAATAATTCACTACTTGCGATTCCAATTGATTTAACTTCAGTCAACAATTGTATTTTCGTTCGAGACAGCAAGCGATGTACCAATATTAAAATAACGAACTATTGATTTGAAGAACAATTGTGTTCATAGTTGTACAACTATTATTACCCATTGGAAATCACGATATGAAATTGTTTCCAAAATTCTATACAGCGAGAAGATATTTAATTGGAATTAATATTCTGAACGTTTTGATTATCCCTAAACCCAAGATCAAACTTTCAAAAACTTACTAACTTTTTATTGATTCAAAACTTCTTCATATCTGATGTGAATCATTAATAATTAATTTATTAATCTCTACGTTTCAATTTTAAAGTCATGAGTACTTGAAATTAATTTAAGCCAGTCAGTGTTTCTTCGTAGAATTATAACTACACACCACCATTAGGGATCAAATCTTCTCATTTTCAAATATCAATATCGACTCCGGATTAAATGGAAAAGTTTTATCATCACTATTATTATTCACTTGAAATGGTTGAATGAATTCATTTTCAAGATAATTAATTTCAAATTTTCAATGTTACAGCCAGTGGTGCCTTTATTATTTTGTCTTTATCGTCCATTATGTTTATCCAGATGAGCGCCAAAGATGATGCTTTGAATGGATATCAAAATGTGTTTTATATTAAACAAACCGACCATGTATGTGAACGTGTTGTCTGTAGATTAATTCAGTAGTGAACATCCAAAACCATTTAGAGACGCCATTAAATAATGTGGTTATAGCTAACAAGCGTTTAAAAATAAATTTTCCAAAAATTGTTTCTGTTGTTAAACATTTATGCATTTCAGTGGTGAAAAATACTTGAATTTTTCAAGTGACCAATGGATTACATTGTATTGAGATGAGTAGTTCTCTCTAGATTCCATCGAGTATGAGGAAAGTTACGTTTTTTTTTGTAATTAATGGAATGTTGAATTTGTTGACTCGTATTCAGTACAACAGAACGATGATTATCATATGGATATGGGGTTGGTATAGTTTAGCTTAATTTTCCAGCAATTTTCAGTTGTTGTGTGCATTCAGGTGAAATGGAATTGTTGTAGGTTGTCCACTATACATTTACCATGTTTGTTACGTATGTCCAATGATAATATCCACTTCTAAAAATGTACTACTACGAAAATCTATATGGTACACAGTATGTAGTGCAAAAGTTAATGTTTAAACAGTTCTCAATTCCCTTAAAATTCCTCATAATGTGTGTGTATTCATTAGATTATCCATGAAATACATCTCTCTTCATTGTAGTGCTGTTATATAATTCTCAATTTTGTTTTTTCAAGTAAATTAAATTAAACGATAAAACAATGAAAAATTAATAGTTAAATGGATATAACATTTGATTTCATTTCAAACTATGAAAATATTTAACCAATAAAACATGATAAGTGTAGATGAAATTAACTCTTCTATAAATACATCAGAGGCTGTATGAGAATTCAAGTAATTAGAACATCTGAATCCCATACGGATAAGTTTAATTAATTTAAACACAAACAGTTGATTCCATCTAACTACCGCATATATTACATTCAAATCCATCAAAAAAAAAATTAGTTCTCTTTGATTTCCTGTGAGGCAATAGTGGCATTATTGTTATATCATTCAACTGTTAACAAAATTCAGTGTTTTTTTCTCTATTACATATTCAACGAAATCCCATTTATGAAGTTTGAAGTAACCGCACAAACAGTAACAAAGAAATATTTATGCTTTCTGATTAAACATTTGCATAATTGCAATTATTTATGAAAAAAGTTAAATGCATTTGTTATACAACGAGTGATTGTAGATGAGGTTGATTTTTTTGTATTTACTTGTTAATTTATTTTTACTACATCTTGACTGTATTTCATATTGCAATGAATTTGGGTGGTGGTCTGTGTCGTTATTCTATCCACCCTCACCTATTATGCATATCATTTAATTTGCATTAAATTTTGATATTTTTTGTTTGATAAAAATAAAATATCATTCAAAACTAAATGGAAATAACCGACAACGGAAAAATTGTTAAAATTATGTAAAATAACAAAAGAGAGTACCACTCTGAGATAAGGCAAATGCAATCATATGTGACCTTTATGAGTATTTCAGTTTTTAATAGTTTTTACGAACTTTTTAACTAAACCGACTACTTTAGTAATGCATTCGTTGCAATCGTTCTGTACTGTTTTTTTCCTCACATTCAGTTAGTGATGTAGGTGGTACTTTGAACTGTATAAATAGTTGTCTAACATAAAGTATTTTTAACGGTAACTTTTACACATAATGCTGCAGGCGCCAATTTTCATCTCTTCATACCAGACTCAATTCAAATAACATTCAGTGTTCCAAACGATGTAAAGAATATTCAGAAATAAAAAACTTCTGTCTACTCATCGACCCGTACCACTGTTTTCGTTTACTTTCATTTACTATCGACTGCGTACTCAAATGTTCCCCCCACCCGTAGGATATTCGCGATTTTCATCATTTAATCCCATTTGGATAGAAAATGGCAATGTTCCAAATAATATCAGTACTTTACCATCCAAACTTTATTGAATACAATGCATTATGGATTTAGTAAAATCACTTTTTATGATTATTACGAGTACATCACACAATATAAAAAGCCATTGCGCAATATTTCCTTAAAAAATTTAATATTTTTATGGTACACTATGCAAATACCATTAGACAAAATGACGAGTCGTGTTGCGTTGATGAGGTGTGGTACCAACCAATTCAATTTATCTAACAAATAATCTGCATTATTTTAATCAGTCCCAAATTGGATTCAGTAAATTTAAATTTTCATTCAAAATAATATTCAATGTGCACTTCTAAGTCGTCCCTGAATGCAAGTCTCTATTATTGATTAATCAAAATGTGAATTGTCTATTATTTTAAAATAACATTTTATCCAGCCGTTTGTTACTAGAAGTATACACGGACATTCCCTAAATAAGTTTCCGTAATCATCTGCAACGGTAATTGTTAAACACTTAAGAGTTCCGATTAAATTACATTTTCAGTATCTTTTTCAATATTTGTTCTAAAATTGTTATTATACACTGAGTATATGAAAAGACCATAACGAATATTTTTATGCTGCACAAATAATGATATAAATTTAAAATTTAAAATACACACCGGAGACGAATAAAACTTTCATGTATATTTTTTTTTTCCGCTCTTCTCTATTGGCACACCAGTTATGAACGTTATGTATAATAACATCATCATCATCATAATCATAATACAGTTGGCTGATCGCTATATGAAAAACATTGACGATGCCCAACAGTTCCAAAATCCAAAATGAAATGAATGCAGATAATCCAGGTAAATTGCAGTTGAATAAAGAAAATAAAAAACAAAAAATTATACAAAGATCTCGATAGTTTCGCATATTTTGGTTCAATTTTCTTCAGGCAAATCATAAAACATTTTTCCAACTGCTGTTAAATTTTCCCAAAACATTTTATTCCACATTACTCGTTGTTTTTCCTTTTGAGTTTACGAAAAAAAAAACAGAAAAATGAACCTTTGCATTATTACTATTTGCAATATGAACAGTTCAGCAAAACATACGTTTGCATATAATTTTATTTTCCAATTTCAACGATGTATCTCGTTTTACTTTAAAACATAAAAAAAACTATTTCCATCTACCTTCAAATGGAATACACAATAAATATTTATGAGGCTCACACAAATTCTTTGCCACGATTTGCTGTATTTCATTTATCATGACACCACTACTTCTCTAGTTTACTGAAATAGTATATAAGGTGGTATCTACTTTTTTATCTTATCGTACCCCGTAAGTTGATTGTATAATGAACTGTGCACTGCAGATTTCCAATTATGAATTCCATCGAGTCAAAGGATTGATTTCATTTTCATTTCAAAATAAATAATGTTTTATATAAAAGAAAATTGGAAAATTTATACTACGTAGTCAATCTAAGAAAATTCTATTTATCGCATTTGCAATTCAACAGATGCGATTAGAAAATCGCTATGATTGGGTATCATTTATTGCTATCAGAACTTACAACATCGTATACAATTGAAATCAGATTGAAAACTATCAATGATTCCTCTATATTCCTATCATCAATGATACGATAGTAGTTCCTTCAATATTTGTGACTTTAATTTGACACGATCTCTATCTATTTAACATCACTAAAATATTCATTTTTGTATTCCAATATTGTTCTTCTTTTTATTCATGTTGATAGTAATAACGTAAGAAACATGATGGTATTCAATGAAACCAATCAAGATAAAAATTCGAATAAAAATATTTTTCTTTTCGTTTAGTTATAATAAAAATTAGCAATTTATTATAAAGAACGAATTGATAACAAATAAATAAATAAAAGAAAAAAGTAAAACTTCTTGATAAGGAAAAATTGAAAGTTTTTTGTTCATTTTATTGCTTCTTGAAGAAGCAACATTGCATTTGCAATAGTTAGCTCAGCAAACAATTTTTGAATTTCGATCACTGCTTACAATAGCGATACTTATGTTCTGTATTTGGTATTTGAACATTCAAACTTATTGTAAGTTCTTCGAAATTTCTTATACCGTAATCCCTTTTTCGGTTGTATTCATTTACGTGATAGAAAAGAGTTAAATCGGATATGATGGAATTTTCAGACCAAATGAAATGATACCGTAAAGAAATCTGTAATCTCTTTCACAGAGGTTCTCAACTAACATAGAAAAATTGATATAACAGCATAAACATATTTAAAATTACATTATATAATGAACAATTTACTTCTTTACCAATCATAGTTTTGAATTTTCCTTAAGTCTGATTATGCGAAAGAATTTTTCTTTCACAAGAAAAAATTCTCAGAAAAGAAAAAATTAAGAACCTTATTTTCCCGTAATTTCCTGTGCCAGTTGTTAAACGGAAGTATATACATCCTGATCACAGAAATTCAATCTAAACAAACATTTCTTACTTCCACTATTTTATTTTCAAGATGGGGATTATGATTCAACTCAATATAACTGTGCGATAGTCATTTAAGTAAATGAAAAATTTAAGAAATTTGATTAGCTACACTATTCCATACCAAATAAATGTTATGTGTTCCATGACTGAATATATTTAACTCGGCTTAATCAATAACTCCAGATCTACTTTAGTTTTCCCATTCATTTATTATTATTGACTTCCAACACTCAAGTAATTTGTAAATCGACCTGTATTTTTACTGGTGTTAATAATAAATTTATTATTAAACAGGAATATGCAGTATGGGTACATCGTATAATGGATTTATAGGAAAATTGCATATTATTATATTCAATAAAATACGAATACGATATTTATGTGACTAAATATGAAAACTATAATTTCAAAGTGTTTAATAATTGATTCAATCTAAATGATGTATCCGTACTATTCACCTTATTCTCATTGGTTTGCCTTTATCATTCCCATAATTTGAATTTTGTACTGTTCTATTCAGAGTATGACAATAAATTCCACACATTATTAATTTATGAGTTTAATTGAAGAAAGAATTAACTTTCACCGGTAAAATACAATAAGAGTGCCATATAATATGTATCTATAAATTACATTTCGCAACGTTATTAAATTTGTATTCATTTAAAAAGAGTCGCATTTAAAGTTACACAGCCGCCTGATATAAATGACCGAAACGACAAGGAACATATAATTAGTTGGTTAGTTATAATTATTTTTGTCCCATAAAATACTAAAATTGAATGTTGAATAGAATATAAATTAGCATTTATACGGATGGCAATTCTATTTCTTCATGAAATTTATTTAATATTAGTTATCAGGAAAATGGTCGAATGAAACTTTTTGTTGACGAGGGGTCGTAAAACCGTTTGCAATATTTGTAATAAGTTAACCAATGTAATACCAATGTTCATCAAGTTCATGTATGTAAACAGTGTGTTATTAACGTCAGAGTAATTATGAATTATGTTTACCACATTAAAACGATAAGAATGGTAGCCGATGAAATTGTGGGATTGTGGGGTAACTTTTCGGTATACAGTTGTGGTAATAAATGGATGGACTATAATTTACTTACATGATATTTCGACGGTAAGAAATTGGCCTGTATTTCCCAATATTGTTAGTTTTTCTTATCAATCGATTTGTTGGTTTTCTATATCACCCAATCATCTGGAAATCGGTTTCTGGCCTACTGAATTCCTTTTCACGACACCAAAAATAAAGTGTAACTTTCACCTGTGTATGAAAAGAGGCAATTTAAATAACGAAAGGTTGAATAGATGAGACGACCAATTACCTCCAACTACTGTTTACATAATTTTTTTGGTCAATTATCGTATACTAGCTCTCAGTGACCAATGCCAAGCACATTTTGTTTCAAGGTGTGTTTCAACTTGCAACCATCGGTATGGAACCGAGTGCCACTTAATTGGAGTATTATTTTGTATATTGTGTCAGAATTCCAGCCTGTACTGCGCCCCCGTGACTTCATCGATGTGGTCACATGGAAAAGGAAGATCTAGAGAAAAATAGAAAAAATCAATTAATTATAATATCCCTAATATATCGTCATCGTATATTTCAATTTACCCTCTTCCATTTATGGTGTACGACGTGTTTAATGAAATTCCAGTGATGGATAATATTCAGTGGTTTGTTGCACTCGAAGTTTTCGATATCATCATAACCTCAAAAAGTGGCTTTGACTGCGGTTCCAAATCATATTTTATTTAGTTTAAAGCTAAATGATACCGTACACAGTTATATCTTAGTTAATAATGTGAATATTAAATTTAAGTTTGTTTCACTGTGTTCCAAACATTGCGGTTTTTATATAATTAATTTTAGTTCTGCACGCTATTATTTCGACAAACACGGTGCACATTGTTGATTACACTAAGTGATTATTCTGTAACAAAAGCAAAGGAGTATTAATTAGGCATTAAATATTTCTGTTGGACGGCACTTGGAGATTGACCGGCATGAAAATTACTTGTAATAAGGAGGACACTTAATCGGGTGTCAACCCATGGATACAAAATTTGCAATTCTTTAGTCTTGCTATTTAGGTATGATAATAAGAATTATAAATCACCTTCAGTTTATTCCGATTATATAACGATTTGGGAATATCTTTCACAATATACACTCAACTTTACACGTAATTAAACTGTTTAATTATTAAAATAAAATAAATCAAATTTTGACTAATCCTCACGATAAACAATTTCCAGCAAATTTGTCCCAATTAGGCGCCAAATAGTTCAATTAGTCGGTCAATACCGTCTCTAAACGAAAGCGTAGTGAATTCGGACAACTTTGTGACAGCGAATAATCATTTTATGACAATCATTTTGTGTGATTCTATTTATTTTTTTAAAATAATAAATTAGTTAGTTATGAGTACGGTTTTGCAATTAAATAAAGTGCGGTTGATTAAAAGAAGAATCTATTACTTAATAGATAATGATTCATCAAGTAAGTTAGTTGAACTCCACGTGCCCCTTTAATTTGTCGTAGTGAATGAAGTGGATTTGCGAATTGTACTGAATGAAAAAAACCGAACTCGTGTAAGAAAGTTATAAATATCATACTTAATGGCTGCGTCCATTTATGTAATTTGAAGCATTTTATTATTACCATTTATTGGAATTTATTTTATTATGTACAATATTCTATTGTTTTCAATTTAACTTTGATATCCTATTCAAATACAATTAATTTTATTTTTAGAAATGCTGGTGCTTCTGATACGAAACGTATACTTCAATGGAAGGTGACTGAACGGAGTAAAACACATAAGCCTAATACAAGGTGAGAATTGTTTCATGGGATAAAATTTTTAAGCTAAACCTTTGGATTTTTAATGAACACTCTCAGTTTTCATTCACTTTGAGGTGCCGTAAATTATCCCGAAAATATTTGAATGGCTTAACTTTCATTGATAGGGTTTGAAATTAATTTAGAAAAAAAAGGTAGCTGGTAGTAGTTGATTGGAAATTTTTGATAAAACGCGTTTATGAAAGAGTAAAGAATCATTGAGAGGCTACCCGTTGAGGTACATATAAATGAAACTGTTACAGAACCCCAAGAAAAGAAAGAACGGTCTCTCGACAACATGAACGATTTTATGTAAACACTCGATTTGGGAATTGTACGTAGTTGAAGAGTTTTTCAAAATTAAATTGGAACTTTCCCGTTGTACTCATCTGGTATTCTATTGGGATGGATTGAGAAGTGTTCCTTAAAATTGATGCAATTTTCTTATGCGGTCGATGAAATCATTACGTTTATTCGAATATTTTTTATTTTTAAAGAAAATTGAATACAAAAGTTGGTATTTACTTCAACTGTCATGAAAAGTTTATCATTCATAGTCGATGAATTGAAATTTAATCAATATTAGAACTCGTTCAGTGTCTGAATATCATTCAAATTGGTAGCACTAAGTTGTGCTAGTTGAATATCGTATTTTTGGATAAATTTAATGCTATTGAATCGTTTATATTCAAGTAACAACAATTTGATTCAACGGTAGAAAA
Organism: Coboldia fuscipes; assembly: GCA_001014335.1. Lineage (NCBI taxonomy): Eukaryota > Metazoa > Arthropoda > Insecta > Diptera > Scatopsidae > Coboldia > Coboldia fuscipes. The sequence continues at coordinate 86,267 of JXOR01000039.1, forward strand.
TTATATTTGATGTATACTTATCTCTATTAGAATGAATTTTTGGTATCCTTGGTTCCAGTCTGTGTCTGTACCAGTACAATGGAAAATTTAAAACGAAATCGATGATTAAAGAAACTGAATAAGAATTGAACACATACGATTCTAAAATGAAAATGTAATAAGAAAAGATATGTTACATGTGTGGTCCGGATTAGGATGGTAAATAGTGAACACCAGATAAAGATTCCTATTGTTCAATCCAAGAAGATGATAATAGAACTTGAATTTCTGTAAACTCTTACATTGGGAATGAAGACATGGAAACGTGCTGTCATGCATTGGGTCGTTTTAAATCAAATGCGGTTTGTCCATTTCAATATGTGGGTTATTCAACTAGATTTTCCTGTTTAACTTTTTGAATGTGCATCCCATTCTCAGTACGATACGTAAGCATAAAACTACGATGAATGGTAAATTTCTTCCACTAAAAGTCAAATATTTTCAATGAAGAGCACCGTAAAACCAAACTCATAATATAATCAGTATGGTTGGATGGAAATAATAATATGGACTCGTCAATTTTCAGTTTTATGTCATTTTTAAGTTCCTGTTATATTTTATTTTCTTTTTTTTCTTAAAGAGTCTTTTAATCAGAGAACATAAGGGAATACAGTGGTCTTTATAGTATGAAAATTTTGCGATTTACGAATTCATCACATGTGAATCAAAGAAGGAAAGAGTACAGTAGCATAAAAATTGAAAAGTCTTGAATGGAAAAACAATTCCGAATATCTACATTCTCAATGCTTTGATATTGACTAAGTAAAAAACAAGAACGTTTATCATGTAACTTAGTTGGAAAACACAAAGTACCATAAAGTATAAAGAAAGACTTTTTGATGATGGTAACCAGGAGACAGAGAATTCATCGTATCCATTGGGTTGCATACAGAAAAAAACGACTGTGACATAAAAGTGCAAATATTTAACAATCTTACAATGAGGTAAGATGTGTATTGGCATATGCTTTAAAAGATTTCTATTGCATTCCTGTCGAATAGAGAGTATAAAGAATACCCTTGTCTGGATGTAATGTCATTCGCCCAGAAGCCAACAGTGAATGCGGAATAACAGAATATTATAAAAGGAACGATAAGTGAAAGTATATAATTTCTTGGTCGTATTCAATCTACTATTTGACATATAATGCCAGAGGGCACTTGAATATGTTCTAATTAATTTCAAAAAATTTCGTCTATAGAATTTAACAAAGGATTGAATGTGTCTGTACAAGTTTTGAGTTGATGATGATGACGATGTGAAATAAATTTATTGCACAAAACCAGAATATCGCCCAGCATGAATGTATCGAATATGAGATTATAACACCGTTCCACCATACTATTGAACAGAGCATGAAAATTTTATGTTTAGCTCAACATAATAAAAATGAATGAAGAGAAATTTTCATTAATCGCTTCCTTTTCCGGTGTTCTACATACTTTTCAATAACGTTTCACTCCGTCCATGTGTTGGTATTATGCTACTTCTTACTTTTTTTATGAGTTTTTTCGCCATATATTTTCATTTTATGTAATTCATTTAATGATCTCAGCAATTTTTAATTTAATTTTCCACCAGTTAAAAGTTCCACCCTATGTTTTCAATTACTCTTTAATACTCTGATGAGTAAAGAATAATTTTTATGGACTCCATCATTTAGTTTATGGTTATATATTTAATTTCGTAATTCTTTCATTCGTGCTTTGTCACACTACTTTAGCTCATTGATTTTGCTATTTAATAGAAAATCAACTTTTCTCATCTTATTGTATGATTCAAATGATTGGCTTTCGGTAACTTAATTTATAATTCTTCTTCTTTTGCCATATAAAAGTTTACACTCTTTTCGATTTCAAATTTATGGTGTGACATTGAATGGAATATACATTCAGTTCTTGTACAGATTTATTTTTATTTTGTACGATCATTGAACGCGTTCAAAAAATTAATGAATATTTAAGATAGCGCGTAGTAAATTCTTGTACTGAATGCAAAATACTCTTTTATGTTCATGCTGTTTAGAAATTGTACTGTGATATGAATTCAGGTTGGATATGCTTGGTATAATTTAATGCTAACAGAGTTGAGACGTTGACTAGAAATTTGTTCGTGTTCTTCTATGTTCTCCCGCTGGAATATGAATGAAGAGAGCTTAGATATGCAGTATCAAAGAAACAGTTAATGGAAGATATGAAACAAAACTAGAAGAAAACGATGATAAGGTTGGGCAAACGGGATATATTAAATCCCATATCCATAAACACTTCGTGTGCTCCAAGTGGCAAAAGAACACACAATTCAATGACTGATACTGCAGTGTGCCATCCGTATTCACTGTTCAATGCAAGTGGGATTTAAAGGCATCTAATAAGACCAAACCATAAAGGATTTGTTTGAATTCAAAAGATTTCGGAATCTAACTTGTGACTATTGGAAAACACTCTACGAATTTTTAACAGTAATACGATGAAGAGAATGTAACACCAGTGATTCTAATATAAAAAAAAAAAACAATTTTATGTGGTGTAGATTTCATTTCCAGTATTTATCTAAAGGTATATTCTTTTGCCACTCATTTATCTACACATCGAATAAAATCCAGGTGAACTTTATAACCCCACCATAACTATATACCGCAACATAACCCAGAAGTGAGCACAAAATTTCATGGTGACTTACTGTTAAGATCAAAACATAAAGGTGGAATACCATCACTTTTCCCGCAGACACATATTCTTTGTTATATTGTTTCGCGTCTTTCTCTTTTTTTTTATTATCCAACGTTTACATATCGCTTCTGTTCTTTTTTTTTTTACTTTTATCCATCGTATTCAACTGTTTAAGAAAAAAATAAGAACAGAATGAACATCGTTTCTGTGAAGCATAAGTAAATACATAAAGATTGTGTAATAATGCTGCGTGCAAGAGGGTTGAATTACGTTCTTATAACATTTCTATAAAACAGTAAATCGGTAGCACAAAAGCAATGTGGTGTAGAAATTCCACTTTGTGAAATTGCAAAAAGTACAGCAAAAGAAAATTGAGTGAGAGAAAGGAGCTTATGGAAAAGTGTAATATTGAAAGTAAACAAGATGTAATAGAGGACAACCAGGTGAATAGAATGTGGGGGGCTATGACAAATATTATTCAGTTTCAAAACGAAACGATATGGAAAATGATTTCTTTTCATTTTTTTTTTCTTTAAATTGAATGGATGTTGTTGTACTATTCATATACAATGTAAACCGTTTCATAGCAAATACGATTAGAAATAAAAGAACGAGAATAAGAACACCAATGTGTGACATAAACGTAAAATGGTTGGTTCGATGTTTGCTGCTAAGACAGTCTTTATTATTTTTCCTTCGTTTGGTATCAACAAAATGTGAACGAAAAAACTAAAAATTCACAATAGTGATACTACAATCAAGAAGAGTGAGACTGTTACAGTTGATATCAACTATTATACAAACTGAAGTGAACTCATCTTGAGATCTTAACTATTTAAACTACTTTTACCAGGTGTCGCTACAATGGAGGGGATGGAAAATGAGACGAAACCAAATGAAAGGAATAAATTCAACAGAAATATCAAAATTGTAAAACAACAAATAAATAGGAAAAGTCGAAGAAAAATAAGAATTGCAAAACAGAAAAAAGGTGAATCAATGCTTTCTTATCGGTGTCCGCCCATTTGTGTCATCCAGACTTCATGCTCTACTTACATGAAATAATGTAGCAACAACATAATAAAATCAAAACATAAATACAAACACTAGATTTTACGACATACCAGTACTCAATGTTTTTTTAAATTTAACGATGTGAAATTACCCAACCAACCATCCTTTAACTCTCCCAACCAGAGGGTCGACAATGGAAGAAATATTGTATCGAATATCTATTAGACTTGATGATTTTCATCATTTTTTATTCTACAACTAGTCAAAGGTGGGCTTCGTATTTTACTTGCTATGATTATTCGAACCCACTTTGTACGTACAAATCCGTGTCAATGGTTCTGTTTTTTATGTACCATTTACTCCACATTACAGGGAGTATGAGGCTGATGGAGATAGAGAAAAAAACATACCTAAATAACATTACAACATGAAATCAAATGAATTATAAATGAAATGACAGTACAAGAAATGTCTTCAGTGGTTAAAATCAGATTGCAGAAAGTAGAAGAAAAAAAAAACATTATAATGACATCACGATTTTCATTTATCATTACATGTTGTTAGTAGCATTTTCATTCCGATGTTCATGAGTTTTCCTCTATGTTTTTCCTACTTCTATTTGCTGTCGTACGACCAGAATGGATTTTTCATTCGTTTGTGTCATTTCGAATATGATGTAGGTGGTTTATGCTGTTGCTGTTATTTTTTATTTTTTTTTAAACCATTACAATCTCACCGGTGTATACTTGCATTGAGTTTCAAGCCAAGGCGATTGGAATCATACGTGCATGTTGAATGATTCAATAGGGGTCGATAGCTAACAAAACGCCATTATCTATATGGAAAAAATTGAGTATTCTTTATTATTTTTAACGAAAATGAAACTAATCGAAAGTATTCAACTGAAATGGTTGAGTAGTATTTTAAAATTTAATGAGTTCTGAATGTAACAAACAAAACTGCATTGAAAATCATCGATTGAATATCAAATCATTAAGAATCATATTTAAGAACGGTCTAGTGTTCAATTCAATTGAACTGGGAGAGGGTTTACAAAGTTGTACAAACAAAATAGCTTTGGTCAAGCTATTGATCAATTAAATGAATTTAAATTCCCTTTGACCAGAGGACATTTAAATATTTAAATGATTTTCAGATGGTGGGTCATTGATGATATGAACGGTGAACTAATCAACGGTATTATTACCGTGGGTCAAATCTAGTATATGTAATATTATCTCCTAATTAATTTGCTCTAAATTAGCATAATGTTGCCACATTTGATCATTGTATATATTTTTGGGGCATACGGAAACGGTATTCCGTTAATATTACAGTATTAAATATAAATAATTCCCGGTGATTATTTTACAATTTATTATGCTTTGATCATTTCAACGAAAAATCAAATAAAGAGTGAACGAGAAAAAATAAAATAAAATAAACGTGAAGAGATAGAGAAATCCCAATCATGGTATAGCACATAAAATGTGGATATTTACGTTCAGGTGTATTACATATTCAAATTAAATTCATTCCGGCCATACGAATCGTTCAGAGTAAATGAATATTTTATAATTTGTAAATATTGGTAAAATGTAAGGACGAGGCAGAAAGGGCAAATTATAATCATACGGCAAATTCATGTTTTAAATGAATTTGTACAGAACCCTTTAAGTGATGTACCAAAGGTAGCAAACAGTGGATGAACAGCACAACAGAAATAAACAAAAAAAAATTCTATGTTGAATATTGAAGAAAATACCTTTCCATTTGTAAAAATGTTTCTTCCATTTCCACACGTTTGCTGTCTCTATTATTCATCACTTGACTGGGATGTGAAAACAAGGTGAACATTCGTCAAAATGAATTTCAAATAAGGAAAAAGAGAAAGAACTCAAATGTCGATAAGTACAAACATAAATTTGTCGGTTTATAGGGAAATTCATTCATTTGATTCACCTTATTTGATGTAACCTCTAAAACCGGATCCAAAAGGTTGTGGAAAAAAGAAAATTCCTTAAATATTCTAAGTGTGTTTTTCTTCTTTTTTTTTTTTATTTTCCTTCCACCTCTTTTAATATTCTTTTTTTTTTCTTATTCGGTACATTTTGAGGGCAATGAAATTCTTATGATTCAGTTGATGAAGGGTGATTATATAAACGGTTTCAAATTAAACGAATCAAAATGATAATAAAATATACAAAGTGCCAACAAATGAAGAGAGGATGAAACACTTTTATTTTTATTCGTTTTGTGCTATGATATCATCGTCTTGAGAAAAAGAACTGAATTTTTTTTAATAAGATGAAATTGGCTCTTTTTCGGCTTATATCATTTACCAGTTATTCAGTTATTTATATTTTTTTTTGCTTATTTTATGTGGGTGCTGTCGCCAGTTTACAGTATGCCCTTTTCTTCCCAGTGGTCCATTTAAGAAATAAAATAATAAAAATAAAAGAAAGCAAGAAAAGTGCTGCGGCACTTACCAAACATCCTGATCCGGTGTCCTTTATTTATAACGGGCAGACTAAAAATGATATGGCATTATTCGCCTCGTCAACAAGAAAATATTCATCCTTTTCTCATATTTTTTTTTTCTTTTTGTTCATTCATTTTCTATCGTTTACTGACTAACAACAAAAAAATAAAATAAAACTTTTGGTTTGATATAACGGGTGGTACAGTTCGGAAGAAGTGCCTGTATACAAAATACATTCACGCAATCTAACATATTTGCCTTCAAGGTGTATCATAAGAAACGGAAAAAAACCTATAAAAAAAAAGATTTTTCATTTCATTTTCTGTTTTTTATGTTCCAATTTTAAAGAAAGCACAATACAACAACAAGAAAGAAAGAAAAATTTTATTTGCATTTTTTTGTTGGTCCAACTTTACTTTATTTTTATTATATTCAATGTGGTGTCTTGCTGTTATCCAAATAATAAATACCTATAAGAGGGGACACACCGACAAATTCAGTATCGGTAACAAACAGTCAACGGAAGAGAAATTATTTGTGAAAATGTTGAAACACTAACGGGAATGGTAACAACTTCTGTTTTTCATCTCCCCATTCTATTCAATGGTAAAATTCACATAACTTGAATGTTATTATGAAACTGGTATTTGTTATTATGTTGTATATGATGTTATTCTTCTGTTTTTATTTCAAATGTTTAACACTCATTTTTGGGCATTGGGAAAAGACAAACAAAATGAAAATATTCAACCGTTCCATAAGGTTTTAAGTCCATTTTTCATTGCTGTTGAAATGCCATTGGCAGCAGTAGAGGCATATTATGTGTAAAGGCCACACCGCTATAAAATTGGACAAGACACGAAATTTATCGCTTTATCACCCACTACTGTTTGGTGATTGCATGAGAAATATTTTAATGTTCGCAACAGTCTCTTGTTATCATGTACCTCTGTTGTTTCTTTTTTTTTATTGTACACTAAGGCCAAGTATTAAATGACACATAACGATGGTATGACATGAGAAAGGAGGTAACGATTCGGTTGAATACCTGAATGAGGAAAAAAAACTCTGAGATTTAATATGAACAATGTGTAATAATTCTGGAAATGTGAAATACTGCTAAAAGGAGACACTTTTATAACAGAATCAACGAGAAATTGCAATGAGATAACAGATCCAGGTGAAAAATTTTCATTATTCAAAGTGGTGGTTAAAGTGATGAAATGGCATCAAGCCATTAAAGTTAAATGTGCTACAATTTAATATTCACGTTCAGTTGAAACCGATTTAAGAATGGACAGAAAATGAAAGTGACAGTTAACTTTAATCCTATTGATAGTCTTTTCGGTGATTTTATTCACCGGTTTATTGGCCAAGAAAGTTAATCGGGTCACAGGGCAATATCGATTTGGTTTCTCGTTGATTTCATACGATGAACTGTTTAAGAGACAATCGTTTTACTGGTCTTAACGGAAATTTATTGCATATACTTTTTACCATTTTCAATGGTTAGATAACGATGTACCAAGTCAAAAAATATCGTTAAAGAAGTTAATATTTTTGAATTATTCTCAATAAAATGGTATAATTTGAGTGTTCTAAGTGATACTTTGCAAGAGGATTGTGCTTAAAAGTTGTACGGTTACAAGAATAATAAATAAAACAACCGATGAAACATGCATTGATATTATCCATTCTACAGATTTTCTAATAAATCAAAAGTTTATTTATCTATTGATTTCGTTCGACCAATGCATGAATGCAATAAAAATTCACTATGATAAACCATTGAGAATTTTCTTCTTTGTTGCATTTGATGTAATTTATGGAGGGGGATTATGTTGCCATTTCGTTTTCAACGATCACCATAGTTTGATTATAAACAAATATCCCGGGAATATAAAGCTGGATTTTCTGCTCTGGAAAAATACCAAAATTCTTCTATCTTTTGCTGTGGAAGTTATAATGTTGCCACCAAATAGTTTTTATTGGAAACGAAGTGAAAACTAGTACGATCCCAACCATTAGGTTGGATTCCATTGTAGTTAAAGTGAAATTCCAATTTCATTGATTAGTTTGTTCGTCTTGGTGAATACTAGTTTTTTACATTTTAAAGTTTTCTGGATTCAGAGACTGCAGTGCTTGCTATCGAAAGACATCGTCGAAGAGTTTCCTTAATTTATTATTTATGTTGGTTTGGTACACTGAATAAAAATTTAAGCTTCTATGATCCTTTGTTGGTTGCTGATAGTTGATGTGCTTTTAGCTTTAAAGTATCACACTAATTGTTCAATTTATTGCTTTCGATAGAGTTAGTGGTAGGAAATCTTAAGACGTGGCGTTTAGTACTTCGAGTGTACATTAAAGTCATCATGGTAGCGCAAAATGTAAGATTGATGCATTTAATCGGCTTAGCCAGATGCACATCATTCCATTGGAGTCGGTTAATGGTAGGAAACCACATGTTTCTACCTTATCGGCTGGTATTTCCCTACTGGATGTCAACCAATAGGATGTGAATGTGAATGACACTAATTGAAACAGTGTATTCATAATCTCTTATATGCAAATTGATTCCAACAAGTATTATCAACTTTTTTTTTTCACAATTTATGGTTCGTTACACATTCAAGTGACATGATTTTTTTCCTGTACATCATTCACAGTTTGATATTGCCATCATTCGGTTGGTTTCTGCTTCAGTTAATTTATTCAAGAATTCTGCGTTGAACGGTAACGTTGTTTTATATTCCAATTTCGTGTTGGTTTCTCTCCACTTGATCTGAATGTAATTAAATAAGAACAATTTTTCTAATTAACTTGTAGAGACGTCAATTAACAAATTAACTTTGGCGAATTCGTCCACTGTGCGATATTGAACTGTTACCAATTTGTTCCTTTTTCTGTGTTTGTTTCGTGGGGCTATCGTTTCACAGTTTTTGTCCTTTTAAGAGTTTTCTTTTTTATAAAATACTTCTGGACTCGTTATGCGGAAAATTCATAATGCTAATTTCATGAATGTCTGGTTCTGACTATATTATAATAGATGCATTGGTGGGTACACCAATGTGACACAGAACAGTCTCCGATTGCCTCCTAAAAAAAAAACAGAAGTAAAAACAGTGAGAAACTATGGAAATGAATCTTACTTGTCGGTTTTAATGAGGCCATTTTTAACATTCAGTCTCTTCGGTTCATCAACGTTTCATTGTGCCTGGCAATGAAACAGACGGAATTTTTTGTTGCAGCAGCCAACTACTAACAGAGAGACAAACAGTCGCAAATATAAAAAAAGAAATCGACGAAATGGAATTCTTATGTCTCACCTGAAGACGCGACGTTGGGTGGGTGGTAAAAATCAATGGAAAAAAATCTCTTTTTTTTTGTTGTAGAAAAACAGAAATAAATGATAATATGAGAAGACATTTCGAAAGCCACTTTGTATTCTCTAGTGTTCAAGGTAAATAGCTTTACGGCCAACGAAGACCGAGAAAAGAAAACACTTTGGAAGGCTGGCAAAAAATCCAATGGGAGATACTAAATGAGGGAAGAAAAGAAACCAAAAAAGAACGATTCATTGAAAATTCTAACAGAATAGACTCTTCGTTGGTTAAATTAGCAATTATAATTGGATTTCTTCTATGTGTTGTTATGTGTTCTCCAGTTTTTTTTTTGTTGGTTCAATTCGATGTTAGCATCCAACGGTGATGGTAAATTACAAATGAATTCGTGCCTAAAATGTTTTAATTATAACAAACTGTATAATGATGAAATTTAAGCGTAATCATGTTTTTTTTGGTGTGTTATTTAACATTTTGTATGGAAACTGTTTTTCTTTTTACTTGTACTGTTCACTTGATTTACTCAATGTTTTCTGTATGTACAATGTGAACATGAAAACTCTTTGTAAAACAAGATGATGTGCTATTCTTAGAGATGATGTACATAGACACCACAAAATATCTTTCGCTGTTGGGTGGACTTACAGCTTACCATTCCATCTTCCACACTGAGTCATTGCTCAATTTTAAAATCAACTAGTAAATGTTGTTTGTCTCGTTTCATTATTTTTCTTTATGTTCTCTGTTTTTATTTTGATTTTGGCGAAATAAGGAAATTTAAATTCATAAATTGATTCCGTTGTCTCCCCACAGTTAGTCAATATGAATTTTAACGCTCAACATAATTAAGATTCGCATAAAATCATTTAAATTGCTTCCGGGTGTTACATTTAATTTAGTTGAAGCAATGAATGCGTGTCTTGTGTATTTTAAAGTAACTTCTGTAGCCAACCATAACGAAATTGACCAGAAGAATGAACTCAAATATTTATTGACGGATGTTTAACGAGTTACTCGTCCTTTTTTTTTCCATCGTCTCTATATTTCCGCACATTTTTTATTTCTTTGTTTTTACATTAAACATGATTGAAAGGGAATATCCTTAAGTGAAAAGTATACTTGAAAATTTTATTGGCATTTATTATTCCATTGTTTCATTGGTAACAGTAAATTGATCATCATTGGATATTTAACGGACTGTAAGAGGGACGATTGTCTAAAATAATTTAAGAAAGAAAAAAACGAATAAGTGGAATAAAAATTCGAAGATTGAATGAAAATAATAGACGGAAATGAGTGAATCCTAATCAGAAAAGTTTTTATTCAACCGTTTTTCCTCTAAGTGTATGGAAAGTGTTTTCCATTTTTACCATTTAATAGAACTTTGTTCATTGATTGAGGCCATTCAATAGATTGTTAGATTCAAAATGATTTCATTTATGTTAGATACTTTACAAACATCCTTATTGTAAACATAATTAATGGAGCAGAAAATTTATTGTACCTTCTGGTTTTTTTTTTTATCTATTTTCCAGATTTTGTTTTGGTTGGAATCATAAAAATTTGCGAAACCGTTTTGGAAAAGATTACTAAATGACACGCATTCATCGAGGGATTTCATCTTACGGCCGGGTCGATTGACTGAACAGATGAAAACTGATTAACATAATGAGTTTAGTGTGTATTATTAGCATTTTATGCGATTTGTATGGGCTCAACGGACACAATTGGTAATCAGCCGGGCATATGACCCCCGCATCAAGAGAAATCAACAGCAAAAGAGAGAGGTGAGTGTTTCCTCATTTTGATCTAATCGTATACCATTTGGCTAGTATTCTGATTGTGATTGCTATAATTATGCGCCAATCATGTTGAGATATTGGATAATTTCGGTTAGCCATGGTATCTCTCAATATAATTGTTATTCCCTCAGTGGTTAAACCATTTGGGGTCCATTAACCTGCCACACATTCACTACATTCTCCAAATATATTTGCTACGACTATCGTCATCAGTACATTTCAGTGCTCTTATGCGGTCAATTATATAGTTCAGTTTAGTTGTATTATCAATTATTTTATGCTTCAGTAATTTAAGTAATCTTGATAAATTGATGAATGGGAATTTCTATAGTGCAACTATAATTATTATCGTATTGATTTAATCAGTGTTTTGGTCTAAAACAAAAAGAGTAAATTCAATAGATATTCGATTGTCGTATTAAATGCCATCAATAGCTCATAGATACACTTGTAAATTGTCCTTAAACTCTTCAATACCAAATTGAAAGTTTTGTGCCAAATACTGGATTTAACTGAATTCAAACTAAACCGAATGAATAGAACCGCATTTATATCCTTTGAATAATTTCAATTGGCGAACCATATTTACTTTATCATTTTGTTAAATCCGTTTAAATAATAAATTCAAATACTAAGATTTAATTAATTTCCAAAGATTTGTTCAACTAAACATGATAAGTTTCTTTCTTACTTGTGGCACCAACTTTTCAAATGGATTTTATACTTATATAATTATGAATATGAATTTCTGAATTAAATTTACACAGTATTAAATCATTTGAATAAGCTATTAGTTTCAATTACAAATTTTACAAGTCAATCGGATAAGCACAAAAACCATTGAGATAAAAAGGGGGCAAACATTTTATTGGCGTAAAATGGTACAAAATGTTACACATAAAAACGATGGAAAAAGAAAAACTTTGATACCTTCTTATGTTTCATTTCGGAAGTATTTGAACATTAAACAAACGAAAATTCAATTTATTTGTATCAAGAATATTTTCCTCAAAACGATATGGATTCTTGATTTATACAGGATTCCTGTATATTTTTCTCTTGTTTTTCGCTTTGTAACAAAGTAAAATGAACAGTTTTATGAAATTGTTGGTAACTGAGTACAAGTCTTCAAACAGAACTGAGGAGCGGTTACTGTTTGATGATGGATAATGTAAGAGAGTGGGGTTGGGTTGGGTAATGAAATCACCACCTCTTCTTCTGTTTGAAATCGAATAATATAAGAGAAATGGAAAAATAAAGAATAAATGCGACAAAGGAGGTAGAAATATACTGGAAATTGTTGATAGAAATGGCTGAGGATATGACAACTGAGCGTTGACAAAAAGTGTATGGGATTTTTATATTTTATGTGTGTTTATATGGATGGGCAAATATTGAATTATGTTAAAGTGGAACAGAACAATTTGAATATAAACCCGTACAATATGCAAATATATGTTTGATTAGAAAAGTATGTATAATGAAAATGTATTAGCATGAATAATATGTTTTACCGAATAACATTTTCACAAAAACCATAACTCATCTCTCATACGGAGAGGTACACCAAATAAAATTTACCAAAATTTGGTTGTATCTATGCGTTATTTTAACAACGGCATATAATTTCAGATTTAATTTTAGAGTGAATGATGCTAAATATTTGTGGTGGTTGGGTGGTCTTCTGTTTTATGTGTTAAATTCAGACGGATTGGCTGTTAAAGCCATCTACGGGGTGGTAACAGATATACTGCAGTCTCTACATACTCTCACTTCTCTGTTGAAAGTATGAAATGGTAAATGAATTAGCTATTTGTTTTCATATCATGCATATCTAAATTAAATTAATGCCATTCGCTTGAAATCATTTTCATGATATGCACAAACGGGATAGAAAATAACTTAAGCACATCACAAACATTAAAATATTTGTGTGGAACATATAACTGTACCATTGATTATGATGTATAGAATAATAGTTATTTATATAGAATTGATATCAATTTATGCTATTTGAATTTGACGAATAGTGACAAATTTATGTTTACTAATGTTTATTATGTTAGAAGAATCAGTGTTCACGTAAGAATCTGATTTTCTCACTGCAGTTCGCTTGTCAACACACATTGCGACATTCTGATGAAGGAGATACCATTGAAGAAATCATAAATATGTACAACGAAAAAGACAAATTTATAATAAGAATAAGACGCTATGTTTGGTACAAATTTTCATATTTTCATTCGGTGTAATGGCACGAATGCATTTGAATAGATAGAAAATTCTCATGATGGTTTATTTGATGAAATTCCAGTTGAATTATAATAATGGTTCAGTGGATGTTTTTCTTTGGTGCATTTGAATCAACCAATTTTTATTGTCTGTACTCGAAACGTTTTTCTCATCATTTTTATTTCCAACTCAAATGTCATGCTGTGATAAAAGTATTATTATTTATGCAAGATCCAAAATACGTTAAAGAATTTTAGATGATTGCCATATTAGATATAAATCTATTCAATTTTATATTTTATTTTGCTTCTATATTTTTGCATACCAACATAGCAAAAAATATGAAAAATACTAAAACGATTACTGTTAAGGCAATAATTTCCAAGATGAATATGAACATGAATGAATATAAAGGGAACCCATGAAGATGCTGTTCAAAAGATTTGAATATTATTCAAGAATAACTGTATGAGAATGATCATTCTATTTAGATAAAGGATATTATCAAATAGTTTCTCTGAACTTGAGATATTTTATGAACATACAACATATCACCAATTGTATATGGGTTTCTGTGTTCACAATTTGAAGAAAAATGCCATCATTTTGTGTCGGATTTATCGCAATAACAATTGAATGTTGTTACGTGAATTCATTTTCTTATCAATTTTAGTTTCGTTTATATCCATCTATTGAAACTAGTCAAATGAAAAATATGTATATCCAATATCCTTTCAATTGGATTTTATCGTATTACTGTTCATTCATTTCATTTGTTATGCATTTCCACCTCCCCACAAAATACAGAATAATAAAAAAAGGAAAACATTAGAGATTGTATTTTTCCTTATTTTCCAATCATAATACATCGTTGAAATATCGAACACTAAATTGTGTGAGCATTCATTTAATTTACTATAAATCTTTTACGAGTGGCGGGCGTTTTGATTCAGTATGTGAAACATCGTATTTTCAATATGGCATTGATTGAAATTTCAATTGATTCAATAGATAATAAACGTACAATGTATGTAATATAACATACAGTACTCTATTGAGAAGGCAAAAACAGACAAAAAGAAAACCTAATTGTTCTGATTCCCTTGAGTAAAACGCGTTGAGAAAAAGAAATCGGATTTTGACAGAAATAAAGATGTTCTCCATTTGGTGAATGTAATTTTATGCTGCTACAATGTCGATTGCAGCTGAGATGCGAATTACGTATTCGAATGAACTGTAGGTTGAAAAAAGAGAAAACTTCTGAGTCAATGTTCGATATGACTATCACATAACTGTATGCATCCATTTAGTATGAAACATTTAGCCTCAACAATCGTGAAAAAAAGCATAACAGATCCTTATGTTGATTGTGAAATATTCAATATCTAAATATCAAATATTGGAGAAATTTAATATTCTATCGTGTCAAGGGTATCATGGCCTTTTCGTATGACATTTCTTTTATATTATCTTGAATCAATAAACGGCAATATGACAGTATCATATTTAAATATCATTTACTTATGTAGATGAAATATTATTTTACAATTTAACATTAGATCTGGAGCAATGCTATTCGATGGAAAAATCAAAAAAAAAGAACAGAAAATTTATATAAAGCATAATGCGACAAATATTCAGCATTAAATTCAAATGGTCTACGTATGATAGAACATTTTCGAATCAGTGAACCATTAATTATCATATCAAATACAGACATTTTTTGTTCGTTTAACATTAAAACTTATGCTTATATGGAAAATGTGATCAAAATACATAAAACTATTCAAAATCCCACCCTTTACTAATGATGATGATGATCTCCACGTTTCCAATATTTCTTAACTGCCATAATCCCATTCCATCGCTTATTTCTGATGCCACTACGGAGACTTATCAAGTAAATTGAGAATGACATTTGCACTACTACCGAACGCGAACTATTATCATTAAAGATGCTTTCATATCGTATCACTGGCAGACAGTGTATAGTATCTCGTAGAAATAATTTTTGTCAACTGGCATTTTCTCCTATTATTCACTTTAGCCAATGAATTATACCATTCACGTTAAGAGACAATGTACTCGAGAATAGAGGAATAAAATAAAACTAATTAAATACATTTTGTGAATTAAGTTCTGGCAAAAATTTTAATCCAGATAGGAAACAAGAAATTCTACTTTTGATTCGGGAATTGCAAATAAAAATTAATATGAAAAACGTTTTCTACTATCATTGTTGTTTCTATGTAAACTATGAGTGGAGTCCCTTAATGCATTTTGCATCATTGTGCTAAAGGATAATAATCTTGTGTCTGCTGTTAAGAATTTTAATATGCAACTATTCTAAGCGTCTTAACGGTATACAATGTGAGACTCTTGTTCAGTTCTGTTTATATTCTTAATCTAATTTAAAACCGCATCAAAATGAATTTATTCCTATTTTCTGGACGAATATTTATTCCATTTCTTGTAAATTTTGCTCATCATGTTTAAGAAATGTTTCAATTGTCGTAATATCGCGATAGAAAATGATAGTGAAACGTTTTTTTCTTCATCGAGAAATTTAGTAAATTAGTTAAATGAGATAATTGTGTACACGTACCAAAAATTATACCAATGAATATAATTCATAGCACCGCCATTATCATAAACTGGTGAACAGATCGTAATCATTAGTAAAAACAACTAAAGGTGTTTCAATTAATGCACTTATCTCTCATACCGTGTACTATACAATGCAGACACTTGCTGTATAACCTGTAAAAATGTTCAAAATGATTTTGCATTATCGTTACCGAAATTCTGTTGTTTCACACCGTCATTGCACCTCCACATTTAAATTATAACAAAGTGTAAAATGCAATTAACTTGACTAAATAATATAAAATGTATAAATGTACCAAGAGAGTGGAAAATGTAGGGAAAATCCAAAAAAAAAACTTGAATATTATTTAAGCGTAACGGTTAAAGAGAAAATCTCATTTATACAGTTGGAATAAGTGTGACTTAAAGAACACTCACGGGTGATAATTAAATTGAATAGAAAAATTTAATTTTTTACTTTTCCCATTTCATGAAATCTCTCGTAAATCCTGAACTATTACTTTAGATAAGGATTATAATACATTTGCATTCTATTCAAAAGCATAAAACATACCTTTCGTCTGACATAAATTTATGTAGAACATGAATAATTTTGGTACAGAATGAGAATTGTACAGTGAGACATAATCAAATCCGTTATAGAATTTCTATTATTCCAGATGTAGTTTTGTTGTTTTGTTAATGTAAACTCTTCACTTTTATGTTTCGATAAAGACAGTTTTATTGTTTAAAAACAAATGAGAGAGTAAATAACATTTACGACTTAAATGTTAAGCATAAAAACCATTAAAATTTTACCAAGGAAAATTTAATATGTTTTCATTTCATCAAACGTCCCCTCAGCTCTCCTAAAATAAAAGAAGGATACTTCAATAGATTTCTATTTCATAATTTTTATGTTGTCTCTTATCAAACAAAAAATGTAATAAAGTTATTAACCCACAAGAGTTTTATTTCATACAAAATAAAATAAAAATATGGATTCCTATGAAAATATAACAAGTACCGTTTCATGTGTATGTGTATCCAGCTTCATTACCATTTCCATTTCAATGGAATCCAAAGCAACAAAAATGAACCTTCAATTATATGAATTCTGTTTTCGGATAAGTGAAAGTGATTTTTCTTATTTTTGAATTAAAAGAGTCTTCGTGTAATTTTTTTATATTTTAAAGAAACAGTGAATAAAAAGTTCTCTTCATTAAATTGAGATGAAGTTAATAACTTTGTACACACAAGATGATTGTTTTATCACATAAAATTCATTTTCATATAATTATACTCAATTTGATAAAACACAAGAATAAAAAAACAATATTTTTGTATAATACGATATAATGTAATGAAGAGTTTCTTTCCTTTTAAATATAAATACTAATGAATAATTAGATTTTCTACTTTGGTACGTTAGTTCTTTGGGTGTTGTGTTAATACTGTGTTGTAACACGGTAGAAGAAATATACTCAAACATGAAAAGTGATGGTGAAAATGGAAAAGTATAAATGCTATCACATTGTTTACGAGAAAAATATAAACATAATAATGCTTATGAAGTGGAATAATGATTATGATATTATAAGGGTAAAAATATTCAGGATAAAAGCTTTCAAATTTATTATCTAAATAGCTTCAATTTGGATACCCATTGTGATACAACACTCAACTACATATAAATTGAAATCCATGTGTTTTAACATCTTTACTCGTATGAAAATTTATATGTTTAAACAAACAAGATACAAGGGAACGATGTTCACATTCACCACCAATCTATGGAATTTAATTGAAATTAATAGCTTTAAGACGCTTCATGTATCTTCTTTTTATTCTGTATGCAACGACGTTGCATCACATGAACGATTGGTAAACAAAAGATAATGGACATGGCGACAATTGAGTAAACTTAAAAATTTCTTCATCATTTTTCACATATAAAATCCATTGTTATAGTGTTATCCCATCTATTAGCTGTGTCTCATCCAATAAAAATAATCAAATAAACGAATTTATTTTATTTATAATTTGAAAGTATTTATAATGGCAATTGATATTAAAGAAAATTTATCTAAGTAAATCTGTATAGTGCAAGTAAACGAGTATATAAAGCTCAGTTTAATGGCATTGGATAGTAGTTTTTATGCGGTACGTTAAAACTTTCAAGATAAACTGAGAAATAAATTAGAAAATTCATTGTTCTCTATATACTGGTGTTTTAAATAAGCATTATTAGACTATATATGTTAATAATTTAAGAAAAAGTGCATCGTAATTTTATTCGAATTGGTGTGCATAAAACTCGAAATACCGTGAATATGTTTCACGATGAATATTTTACGATGGCTTATGTGGGTATCTATTGAATTTATGAAAAGGGATTTTCTTTTAGTTTTCTATCGAATTTTATGGTCATGGATTTGTTTTAAGATACGAAAAATATCTTCAGCTAAAAACAGAATTAACAAAATAGAAAATACGACGAATATTTAGCTTGAGGGTGATTTCACGTAGGCAACGTTAAATATCATAATGAAACATAAAAACAAGATTCAAACCATTTTCATAGATTATAATGAAAATATTATGAAAACATATTTCTTATTTAACTTCTTGATATTGAAGATATTCTATTCAAAAAAATAAGTTTTAGGGCGTCCAACATTATTTGAGCTCAACGATAATGTATCACTTACAATGGGATCTCAGTTGAATAGAAGCACACTCAATACAGTCAATTCTTTTTTTTTTTCTTCATTTTCATTTGGCTTTTGTATGCAAAAGAAATCCATCTTTAATTTTCATCTCGAGTACAAGATGATCTATCATTGAGACATAATATAAGAGTATTGGTGGGAAGACGATACGATGGATGAATGAATTATTTCATCTGATGAAAATCAACTAACGTAATGTTTCTCTTTTTTATTTTACTCTCATTCTTGGTGTACTAAAGTACACATATCAAGGATCTTTATGAAAATTTATTAATACACCAAGAAGTGTATGAATAACAATGGAGAGCTACGAAAATAAGAAACAAAGTGTTTCATTATTATTGTATCGACATTGATAAGGAAAGACTGAAGATTTAATTGAACGCTGTTGCTAACGTCTTGTTCCGTTGAATGGGATTAATGGGTGGATTGCATCAATCTAACAGTGTCACTATTCACCAGACGTTTAAATTCTCACGGATTTCGTAAAATGCTGATTTACAGTCTATCCATGGTTTGACTTTATTAACGTTTCATCTTATCGTCAACGTGTCACACTTAAGATAAACTATTATTTAATTTTAGTTCAGTTAATTTTTCATTACGGACGATGTCTTGTACCTCATCCACCAATACCATCATCATAATTTAACCAAAATGTGACACAATCACATGAATTTTATATTGAGAAATTGCTGAACGATAAACAGTTTTATTAAATCCTTGGCACTGATTAGAGACGGATATCAATTCAACTGGGGATGAGAGATAGAAAAGTTGAAAGTTGAAAAACTAACAATAATGGCCATTGTTTGTTTGCGTCAAAAGTTATAAATGTCAACTACTACTGTTATGATGTTAACTAATGGTTAGATCAATATTTTCATATTATTACTTTGAATTTACTCATCTATTAATTGGAAAAATATTATTTCAACGATAAAGGGAAATTTGTACTTAAAACATTTATAGAATGATTGGCTGTGTATATAGTAAAAACACAATTGAACTCATACTCTATTATCAATTGACTTTCGGTAACCATAATAATATGAATTGAGTCAAACGTCTGGATGGGTGTACATTAACATTGGTTTTCTCATAGAAAAGTTCTGAATAAAAGTCATTTTGTTTTATATTCGACTGAACGAATAACAATGAACGATGAAAATAGAAAATCAGTGTTGAAATGAACAAAATAAACGATTGGTTTATGGGCAACAAAATAATTTAAATAAAATACAAATTAAAATTACATTAAAGGAGAGGGTTTTTGTCTGTGGCAATTACATATATACACTTCATTGAATATGAGAAAATAATGGTAATATACCTTAAAAGCATCAGGGCCTTTAAGATAGAAACTGTCGTAAACCGTAACAAAATGATTTCAAATAATGTTGAATTTAAATTTTATATTGGCAATAAAACTTTTTGATACATATTTAATTGCAATAAAGAAAGATTGATGAGATTTCTTTGATGTAACCTGCTGTGTCTTGGTGTCGCCTTTGGTTTCATCCCCTTGGAGCAGTACTGATGTAAAGCAGCTTTGCCATTATAAAGATCATCCCTATCTATCCCATATATGAATCATTGTGTAAGAAATTTTAATCGTGTGAGGATTTCATGATGAAAATTACATAACTTTGACTTGTTTTTCCATAGTTTTTCCTCTTTATCCATGCCAAATAGAAATTGTTAAAAGTCAATTGTAGGCGGATTTATGTGCCATGTTATAGTAAATTCAATCCATTGTAAGAACATATAAAAACTGAAACATAACTTCAATTTTATAGAATCACTTCAATTGAAATTCAATTATACGTTTGGCAAATGAACAACAGAGAAGTTTCATTCTAATGATGCCGGTGTACTTCGGAGCATAAGTCTTTTCATAATGAAATGAAAATAAACAAGATTACCCACCCACAAAATCATCACTCGTTGCTCTGATAGTGTAACGCTAAACAACAACACATTCGATGTCACTAAATTGTTGGCTAATTTCTTGATTCGATAACTAACGAGACATTTTCACTTATTTCATCCAGCATTGCCATTTGTATTCCTAACGATTATATAGGAATTCATCGTCACCTAAAAGTATAAAATCAATTTTAATTCAATTGCTAGTTATTTAAAAGAAAAAAAAGTAATGAAATATAAATCGAAAAACTGTTAATAGTTGAGCCAAGAAACATTTCAATGAAAAACCATTTGATTATTATCCCAATGGTAAACAGAAAAACTATTCCAATGAATAGAAAAGTAGAAAGTTGAATGACTGAGTTGATGGGATTTTCTTTTCGTTTCTTTTTTTCTGTGTGAAACAATTTTCAGTCGACACTAATTGCCAACAGTTTTGTATTTCTTTAATATATTTCTTTACTTCGTAATTTTCTTCAATTCAAATTTATACGTTTTCTCATTCTCGTTGTAAATTCCTTTATACGTATTTATGGTAATGTTACGATTACCTAACACACTGATTTTGATTCGGTTGAAATGTCATTAACTAAGTCAAATAAAATGACTGTGTAAACACTGAAATTACTATAAAATTAACGAATAATTTATACAAAGTTTTCTTTAATAAATAATTTGGCCATAAACTTTATGGGACTTTGTCTAACACTTTTGATTATGCATCTTAAGAGAAATAAGAGGACGGATTCATCACGATACGATGAAAACATACCATTTGTACTATGTGGTGTGTATATATTTGGTTTTCATTTTTGTTCTTCGACTGTTTACTTTGGTCGATGATGGTGCTCTTTAGAATCTTTGTGCCACACTTAAAATCTTGATTGTCAGCCGGAGATGTAGAGAATTTATATTGTCTTGAATGGAAATTATTATGCATAACAAGTGGATACTGCATTCGGTTATAGAAAGTTTCCATTTACCTCGATTACTTCTTGTTGAGTGGTAACTTGAAACTTATTCACCAGTTTTATAGTGGTGCAGCATAAATCATTCAGTTCGTTGAAACTTCTTATACTCCGATCTTATTGTGGCTACATTTCTTCACTTTGTGTTCTCGCATAACATCCGTAATAGTATATGAAAATTTTTTGAATATTCTATAAAACGGCCATCAGACTCAAAAGAGACATAACAACGATTCAAATAATATAATCTCGTGACTGCAATTTTATTGTGCCCGGATATGTAATTGAACTGGTTAAGAAGATCTGAAATTCTTGGTATTTAATACCAACGAACTCCCGGCCATTCGTTTTTCAATCATTTTCTTCTCTGATACCAATATATTCCACTAACGTATTCACCCATCGGAAATGATGGTAATAGAAGACGATGAATGTACCATAAATTTTCGTTAGGGACGAGTGACACAATTCCCGAGTAAAGACTGTTAACACAATGTTAAACAAGAAACTGGCGACACACAAAACGTGTGTACGTATAAACTCATCTGAGAGTATGTGTACCCAGCAACCACATCATCCAGGCGAAATGAAAAACCGTAATATGTGACTATTGACATAATTGCACATTTTCCTCTGAGCTCATTTCATTGTCTTTAAATATATCAGAGGGATAATATATGGCAAAACTGTTTCCCATCGTATAGAATAATTATTTCACCTTTGATGTCGTTACATTATTGATGGTTCAATGTGAATCATGTGCACAGTTAAAAAGTGGTTAAAGTGGTTCACCAGTCACTGAATGTAATTGCCGTTGAATGGTGGCTTTAATATCAACTCA
Organism: Coboldia fuscipes; assembly: GCA_001014335.1. Lineage (NCBI taxonomy): Eukaryota > Metazoa > Arthropoda > Insecta > Diptera > Scatopsidae > Coboldia > Coboldia fuscipes. Next base: position 108,905 of record JXOR01000039.1, read on the forward strand.
ACGATAAAATATAGCCAACATAAAGCCACTTGATATCATTGCATAACTTTTCATGATTATGTAGACGTAAAAAAGACCGAGTCGGATAAAATTTAGTCCACAAGTGACACTAACTTTTCGCGGTAAAGGTAACCACAATATTCCTATTCTTTGGTTTGGTTTTTTATTTTTCTATTATACGATGCATCTGAACTGGAAAAATATCCGTTTTAAAATATGATATTCTATGATTCATTTTGTTTAACAATATGAACACAAGATGAAAATTATAAGGAAAGATGAAACGTGACCTTTATCCATACCTGGATTGTAAATGATTTCTTTCATTTTCTTAACTTTAGTTTCATTTGCATTACAAGTAAATTCACTGTGATCTTTTCTTTTCTTCATTTAATATGATGAAGAATTCTGATTGAAGTTTGTTTTTCCTATTCTATCGGTTTTTTTTTTGTTTTTTTGGTTTCGATTTTTCTTTTATGGAGATTATTTTGTCTTGTACAATTTGAACATCTTTATCAGTAACTCTATAATAGAAAGAAAGAAAATAATTTAAAAAGTTTTTCGATATTGATAATGTGTTCGATGGCGGATAAAGAAAAAAGTAATATTTTATTACGTTTAAAATGGAAAATATGGATTTTTAACAGATTTATCATTAGCCAAAAGATGAACATTAAGAGTTATCCGAATCGTCTTTGACTGTATCTGACATGAAAATCTCTGGAATAAATAACAGAAGAAAATTATTATTTTGGTTTCAATGTTTTGTTTGTCCACGTACTATCCAAATCAGTTTGATTATAGAAAATAAATGAATATTTCATTCTGTTCGAATTATTTTCCAATTCTTAATTGGAATTATCAATTTTTTTTATGTTAAAAACAGTTCGTTCGATAACTAACTAATGACTCGTTTGACTTTTATATTTTCTACAGAATCATTGATGAAAAAGAACATTTTAATCCAAAAAAAGGATGCAAGAAATCAATATTCAATGTAATCAATCATTTTAAACTTTCCTTGTGATTTTTCTTTTGTGAATTTTCCTCTGCATCACTAGAATTGATGCAAGGTAATTGACCAGTCGTTGGAGTCTCATTTTCAAGTATTTGTCACTCAATGCAGACATCTCTTTTGTTTAATTTTTTATTCGTCGGACCAGAACGGACAACAACTAATTGTCATTCTTTTCACAAATAAAAAACAAAAAAAAAAAAACTCGTCAATAAACAGAAGAACGGACAAACAATTTGTTAAATTCCTTGCAAAAAAAGAAACATGAAAAATAGAACAAAACATTAAACTGAAAAATAGAAGAAAAATTTATATAAATCTCTGTCCATGAATCATGGGTTCCAACACGACAGGAATAAAGCAATTTAAAGCACATCCTATACATAAAGTTGTATCCAAAATGAATTGTTTCTACCATTCAACTGCGACAGATACTAAACCAGTGAAATAGTTCAATTCACTTAAATTCAGCTATCAAGGATATCTGTCTCTTTCGCTTGGACAACAATTCCGTTGCTGTACTATTTTTTTTGTTCTTTTATTTTATCCGTATCCATTTTTCAATTGTTTATTAAATTATTTATGGCAAAGTCCAGTTGGTCATTTGAAATGAATGTGTCCACCAAATTGTATATGTTTATTCGCCATTTGGAATCAGCCATTTCCCCCTTACCACCAATCCAATGAGCTAAAATAAAAAGAAAATAAATGGAAATACTCAAACAGTGAATTCCTGATTCAAACATGGACACCATAACCAAATAGCTCTACTGGTATACGTTTACGGAATACAATTTTTCTTCAAACATTTAATTTCATTCTGATTACTGATTTGTATGCAACTAGCATATTTAAAACATTTTTCAACTTTTAAATTATACATTGAAAAGTTTTGATGAGTTATCCACATTGAATTTATTTCTATGTGCAATACCGTATGCATAGTCGCATTACAGTTGAAATAACACGTAACTTCAAATGTGGGCCTCTGTTATGCACTTTATTCTTTTATTTCTTTCAATTTTGTATTGCCCAAGTTTTCTGAAAAAAAAAAGAAATCATAATAATACGATAATGGTAAAGAAATGTGGCATGAACAGGACCTTGTCCAAAGAGTATTGTGCTACTGTTGCATAGCAGGCACGTTGAATTCAATCCGAGCATGTAAATTAAACAATCTGTTCAACTCTTTTTATTTCTGTGCACTGTCTACCGACTCCCACTATCTGAACAACTATAATGGCAGCAAATCTTTGATGAAATGTTCAACTGCAAAACCAGCCTAATCCGAATTATACATTGTTTGCACGATATTTGAAATATCAATACTGCAATTAAACTAATTTCCATTCAAGTTTCCTGGCCGCTCATTCTATTTGGATTGAAACATTTTTTTTATTACCAACAAAAAAACAACTGAAAATCGATTTTCCTCGTATGTTGGCTCTGATGTTTAATCGATTGTGTTACCACTCTGCATTGAACATCATTGACGTGTGTATGTTTCATTACTAAATACCTGATACAATGTTATGCATATGAATGACTGTGCAAAACGATAAACAATTTAAAAATAAAATAAAATTGATAGTATTAAATATAATCACTTTTAAACATAATCATAATTAGGTATTATGGGCCTGTTAAACTTATACCCAATAGAATTAAACAAAAAAAAAAGTAAATGACATTAAACGGATAGTAAAACATCATACTAACTATACACAAAATGGATTATCATTGACTTTAATAAATGGGTAAGGCGATTAAAATAATTAAACATAAATGGTTGTCACCAATTATGAGGTGCCCATTATATAAATAGTTGTGGCTCATATACAGTTTCGAAAAAATAATTTAAATTAACTTGTATTGAATTACAAAGTGTTTTTTTTTTTTGTATTAATTCTCTCTGTACTTTTTTGTTAGTTTCATCCCTTTGAATATGGTTTTTAATGAAATTTAATTTGTTTTATCGCAATTCAGTTGAAATATAATCAGAATAAATGAATATAACGGAATGCAATCAAAATTTTAATTTTTTTTTTGTTGGTCAATTCCAATGGAATATTGATTGGAAATAAAACAACATAAGTATTGGAATTATGCCAATGGTAATGATTAAATTGGCAGATAAATTGAAATTATTGATGCAACTCAGGTGTCTAACTAAACAGAGAGTATGGTGCTGGTGATTGGTAACACGACACTTCAACTAGGCGAAATGAATAACTGTGTTTCACTGCAGCACCCTCACGTTTGCCAACACCTTTTATAAATGAATTTTAACAAAACACGATAGTTGTTATTTATTTGTATAATTTTTTTTCTTTTGACCCGTACATATACTGATTTTGAATCTACGTACTAACAACTAAAGTTAAATTTGTGTTAATTTTACACATAATTAATGAAATTATTATATTTCATTTGTGGGTAATGAGAATTATAAAAAACATAGTGATGGTAATTTGCATTCGCACAACAATTAATCCATGGCATGGATTTAAAACGCGTTTTAATAAATATGAATTTGTAAACACCATATTTAAGTCTAATGAGTGCGGTAAAACAATCAATTGAATATGTTGGGTCCAAAACGACATGGTGACATGCAATCATGCACCAATTGTTATGTTATTTTATTAACAATTTAATTTCTTTTTTGTGACCATTTGCCACCCAAACGTTAATAGAAAAACGTGTAAATGTTCATTACTCATAATAACCATTAACCATTTGTTTATTAAAGCGGTTTAAGTGAATAAGAAGTAAAAAGTATAATAAAACGATTAATATGATTAAATAACACATAGTTTTTTTGCTTATCATCACCATATCACTACCGTTTAATGTCACTTTTCATTATGAATATCATAACATATGAATACTAGGGTGTTGATTACAAAGTGTTGTGCACATTCATATAAAGCTCAGGTGAATAGTACTGATAATTTCTCTGTGTGATATAGAAGAGGAATGATATACATTCATTAATCGTTTAGGTAGATTATTTAGGAAAATATCATTTGAAATGACGAACTTTTTATTTGCATTGGTAATACAGACGATGAATAAACATCATGTTCTGGAATTATTGAAAGTTCATAGTTCTATGGATTTATGATGACCAAGTTCTTTCCATACAATTGGTATGAAATATCCATTGAATTCGTTGCTGTGTATTTGGTCTGGCACACAAAATGACAAATAAAAGCTCATAATACATAACAGAGATACTAATCTGATCTATTGTTGTGTCTAATTAAGTGTATTGATAGTACTTTTTATTTTTGTTCTAAACCAAATCGTTTGGTTTGAATCAAATACAACCATTATATTGGTTCAATATCAATCGAATTAGAAATATACGTTCATTGCTCTTTAATCAACAGTATCTATCATTACTTGCCTTCGTACACTCTAACAAAATCTATCTATTCTCAATTAATGATTCTATGAAATGTTAATGTATTTTAGTTTAATTTCTGGTTCATTTGCATTACTGAATGGATCCTTGATTTTCAATGAATTAATTTCTTAACCCCAAAAAATAACTAGAAATAAAATGTATATAATAAAAAACATCACTGCATATGGAGAAAATTGTTTTTCATCGTAACAACTGAATGAAGCTAAAAACACACACGTTTCTCTATGCTTCATGTGTTCAATAAATTTCTGACTGGGTTTTTGACGTGCACAACTCCCCCATATACAAAGACTTGTTTTGTGTACACTGGCTGGGTTTTTGAAAAACTGTTCTAGTTCACTGAACATTTTCACTTCGTCAAAATACAAAAAAAAAATTATACCACCGGGGTGGTTCACTGATTCAATATACGAATTGTACACAATTACATGCTGTGTGCTACGGAAGAACGATTAATAAATCAAACAAATTAAGTACATGAAGACTCCATTCCTCCCATTAGTTGAAAATCACATACACACACACACATGGAAAATATAAAGGAAAGTTAGTAAAACTTTTTTTTATTACCTGCGGAAAACCATTCACTATTTCCTCAATGCGGTAACTTTGGGTTGATGATTTTGATGAAACAGTGCGCCTCATGTTTTTCATGTATACCGTTGGCTTATTGTATGGATACCCATCATCTTTCGTTTGTCCGTTACCTCAATATTAAACGGTTAGATTGTCGTAGCAAATTTGTTCAATTCACTGATACTTTTGTATACTTTATAATACGGCCAAAGAAAAACTGGGGCTCCATAGAAATGATGTGCATAAATGAGTTCATATGAAAAATATGTTATACATTTCAATAACTAAAACAGAAAAGAATAGGATTAACTGGTCTCTTCAATTTGAGGGTTGAATACAAAAAAAAAGGAAAAAACGAATATTTACCTCATCATACCAATTTATTGTTCAATTTTATTATGTTTTCCGCAATTTTCCAATGCTATGAAGTCACCATTTATCATTCAAAGAGTTTTTTCGTATCTCCATTTGGCTACCGTAAACACTAAAATGAAAATTAAAGTGAGTGAGAGAAAAAAAAAGCAGAACTTTTTTTCCTGTAACCAACCACCATTTCCAACTCATACCAATTGTAGATTGTTTACTACCTCCTTTAAAAAACGATTAAAGTTTTCACTATAAATTGTCTACACATTTTACACCCTACTCTCTCCCATTCAGTATCCAAAATACTGAAGTTAGGGATTCAATACTAACGGTAGGGCAAAAACTGAATCCTAAATTTACATTTTTATGTGAATAAAATTATCATATCTTTTTTTATGTTTCTATTTAACTCTCTGAATAGTTGAAAATGCAGTCGCATTACTATCAAAAGAATAAAACAGAAAAAAAAAAACTAAAAACAAAATTGAGAAAAATGAAAGAATGAAATTAAAAAGTTCGTGAATTACCACTATTTGCGGTTAAATGAACTAAACTGTTGAAACTCTATAAATATGGTACGATCCACAAATAGTTAATTCGTTAGCATTCTCTGAATCAAAGAATCTGTTAGCCAGATAGTTTTCACTTCACAAATAACCAAACGGTTGATGATTGCTTACTCAATGCACCAAATGAAATGGAATTTCATATTTTCTGTACTCGTTGATAAGATGTTTTGTTGACTGTTTACATTTCTTATTCATAAACATAGTGGAATGAATTCCAAGTGATTGCGATGGTAAGATGATGGAGCCACCCTTTTCAAAAAGCCATCATTATAAAATCAGATCCAGTGTATACTTTTAGTTGGTGAAATTTTCTTCGTTTTTAACACAAATTCAGATTGCTCCCATTTGGCCTACATAAAAGTGAGATAATAAAGTTTACTCTTTATCGCCTCTTCATTTCCTAACCACTGGCAAATTATTGGAATTCAGAGTGTTTCATTGTGGCACCGTATTACCTCATTCCATTGATACTATTTTGAGTCGGTTGGCCTTTTTGTAACATGTTTTGTAGGTTCAAGATTGTATGATGTGGCCAAATAGATGTACACTTATAGAACATACAGTGTACTAGAGAATTTATATTGTTTATCTAAACCGTCTCACCTCTACAACTTCTGGTTAGGTATGGGGATAAACCAAACGATTGGTTTAACTGGGATGACTCATGCGATATATTCTTTTTGTTATATCTCTTATTGCGTTCAAAGTAGCCCTGTTAAAATGAGCAATATAGAAGCTTAAATTTTCCAACTGTATAGTTAAGACTCACCCCATGGCATCACCACATTAAATAAACTTCCTAAAGGTTCACTTATTAAGATAGAGTAATTCATGCTGAGCCAAAACATGTATTCACTAACGCATTTTCATCGTATTAAATTTCCACGATTTTCCAGAGTTAATAAAACAATAAATATTTCAACTCGTTGGCTTACAATTTTCTCACCATTCTAACGGAAGTATAAAAGAGATGACTTAGATGGTTTACAATTTTACCTGGAAGAGAACAACAAACGTATATAAAATACAAACCATGAAAACATTGGATATCTTAATATGCAAATTTTGTGTACACAACCGTTGATGGTATACAAAGAGTAAACGCAACCCAATAACGATAAACTAAACGATATGCTTGTTTTAGTATATTTTGTTATACACATACACACAGCATGTGGACTTAGGTGAACAACCAAACCAACCGAATAAAAAAAAATATGACTAAATCCAGTCGAAAAGAGGTGAAAAGGTCTGGGTAGTGTCACAGTTTTTGAATCCATAAGACAAAATATACACCAACTTCCACTTTTAAAAACGGAAAATGGAAAATCAACATGAATGGGGGGGATATACATATACATTGTCTGATATTGAAAATAAGGAAAAGGAACCGCGACGAATTTTCCAACTTCAACTTTGTCGTTTATGCAAAAAGTAATAACCATAAATATGGAGAGCTAAAGAAAAAGTGATTTTTATTAGACTTGAAATTATCCGATTTGATGATGTTAGTGTGATATTGATATTCGTTGTTTGTATGGCAGTCGTTGTTATTCATTGTCTCGTAACAGATGCATAACAACGAATTGTTGTGAATTTGATAATGAACGTACCTAAATTATAATTAAGAGGTTAATTCAAACACACTTTAATAAATTATGTGAGAGGGTACATCACTTCATCACCAATTGTGTACTTGCTGTTTCAACAATTTCTCTAAGATGACTACAAGTAAGAGATTTCAAGTACTCGATGATCGATTTTTATTTCCCTTTCCTCAGTATGGTAGAGAATGGGAAGGAAATTTTGAATAAAAAATATACGAGTGGCGGACTGATTCATGATGAGTAATACAATGTATAGATATAGAGAACTAAAGGGGATTATATGTATGTATAGTGACTGTTTCCTTCCTTACAACATCTCCTTTTATGAAGGGTGAGCAAGTGTGTTATAAAACTTAGTATTTTCCTCGTATTATAATTTGCATATAGAAATTATGAGCCTGTTCCTGTGATAAGACATCTCACCAGTCTTAAAGATTTTTCATCAAAAATCCTTTTTCTACAATTTCTTTTACATTTTACATATTTTCCTATCTTTACAAATATTAGCTCATCGTGGCGAGAATCTTATAACCATCGTTATTTTCCCACCATTCGATATTTTATTTTCTTAAGAATACTCCATCTTTTTTTTTTCATTTTCGTGTCTTTGGCACTGTTTGAATTTTCCATTATCAACATTTCGGTTTCACACATACACAATCACAATTTGGTTGCCTATTGCACGTTAGTAATCATCAGAACGGATTTATCCAATTGGATTCATATGGTGAACAAACCTTTTAAAAAATATCAAATGGCAAAACGCAAAATACTGTTGATAGAGGCAGACGAGTCTAAAATTCTATACCGATATTGGGGTGCAGTAGAAAAACAGACAGGAAAATCATATGAATGTTTACCACGAACTGATTTATATCCACTGGAGTAAACATCATGAATATTGGCCACGACAGGATGGTAAAAAGACGAGAAATCTCCAATATATCATTTCTATATTTTCATTCTAATGGAATTATTGAAATAAAGGTCTCCTCTTCCACCTTATTTCTACTGATTTGGTTATATGGGTGGCGGGTATGTCATTCCATTTGCCAGATTTATTTTAAATATTTACCATTCCAAGTGTCTATCGTGTCGGTTCAATTTGAAAACGGTATACACAAAAAACATGCCACCAGAAGTAAAATACTCTAGATTTCTTTTAATATTTTTGCCACATTCAATGGCAAAGTGTTATGTACATATAAATGTAGATATTTCTGTTTTTCATCTCGATGATGGTAAAACGTGAAATAAATGTTAAATAACGTGAAATTATTTGAATTACTATGATTTCGTTTTAACGCGTTTGTGAAATGGTGCCAAGAACTGTTACCATCATCTTATGATTTCTTCTCAGCTTCTCACTATATACAGATTCAAATTCAATGATGTACTGCTGCATAGGCGAAGATATAAAACGTAATAATATTAAAATTCTTATCATACTGTTGATGTGGCCGGGTTATGATGAGTGAAATAGAGTGGCCCCATCTACCATGTATTACACCAGCAGAGACGAACAAGATTGTTTGATGGGAATTTCCTTTTTTTCTTGCATCTCCGGTACAATTGCAACCCACTTTTTAGTTCTGTGTGATGGTTGAGTGTTAACATAAACATAATAATTTTCATTTGGTGCCCCACAAAGTGAACACGTTGAAAAAACAACAACAAAAAGACGGCATAAAAAGAGGAACTAAAACGAAAAGAATCCCCATAAGCATTATTGACGGAATTTGTGGGTGTTTTTTTTTAAGTAAATGTTTAGTCTAGCGTTCCACTAATGTTAAAGCTCTGCAATACCATTCAAATATACAAACATATCGAAATATTGCTTTCCTTTTTTTTTATTCCGTTGGTTATATGGATGATGAAAATCGCCTTTTTGGCCGTGAGGATTTCAACCACATTTTAATGAGACCATTCTATGGATCAGATGCTATTCGTTGTTACACCATTGGAATGTGTGTTTACCGTATTTTCATTCCTCTTGGTATTTTTTTTTATTCTGTGGTATATTGCATCCATGATGTGTACCCTGAAATGTTTGTACAAATTTTTATTTGATCATAAAATGATTCGGTTTTATACTTAAACTGGTAATTCATTCTTTTCATATTCTATTTAATGTAAATAGAGAATGAGTAACGTAACAAGTCATAAAAGAGCGTAGATACAGGCGTTCATCTCAAATACTCATAATTTCAACTGTTACCATGAAACAGTAGGTGTGGTGGTGGCTTTAGTTTTATTACCAGGCGTTGAATAAATTCTGTATATTTGAAAGCTTTATGATTTAATTTGAAAATCATTTTCATCAAGTCTATCTTCTTGATGATGTGCACCCTCTAACGAAAACGCCTCTAGTGTATATATGTGTGTGTGTCTATTAAATAGACGTGATAAGTTTATAAGGCACGTAAATCCCTTAAAAGTTGGCCCTTTGAGAATTCGATGGTTGACCTGAAGCCGCAGGTGAAACAACAGTGAAATGAATAATATGCTTATCTACTGCTAGTTAAGAGTCCGCTTCATCATTCCGTTAATGTATTGATTGGAATTTTTATTGGCATTAATTAAATTAAATTATGCCATACTTAAAGTTATGACCAAACGCAGTCTATTACATAGTAACTGAACGGCAGGTATTAAGTGGTCGTCAATTTTCATAAGAATTTTGTCTTCAATTCAAATATAACGAATTCATAAGACTTAATGTTTAGTTGAATAAAAAATCAAATGACTCCACGAATTCCCTTCTATTCTGTGGTAATATTCCGTAACCCATGTACCAATGGTTTCTTTTGTTTATTACACATTCAGATGATCCATGACAACTCAGTGATGAGTTTTATCAATTCAGTTAACGTAGCTGGGTCTTTATCACAGCTAGACGTCCCTTTTCATAAATACAATAGCCTATTCGAATTATGTTTGTAATTTAACATTCTGCGTGTGTACTATTCATACCATTCACCATATAATAAAAACGACTTATGAATTTGTGGAAAACGATAAATTAGGCCAATGAAGTTTGTCTCCAAACTGCGGATTGGGCAACACACATCCATTAACCCCGTAGGAATTACTCTTCCGGTTCATCATTGATTTAAAAAACATAGATCCAGCCACCCCGGCTACATCTGCTCTGGTTAAGCAATGAAGCGAAATGATGATTAAAGGTTTGATTGCGCCACCAACTCCATATGAATACAATCAATCATCATGGTATCATCAAACAATATGTGACTTTTCTATACCACATTATGGTTCATGTGAGAGATGAATAGAATTAATATCGTAACTTAAAAACGAGTTTAACGAATCTTTTTATCAATGAAATTAAATTCATCCAAAAGGTTCACATTAATTACATTTTCTATGCTTTTGTTATTCAATATCATTGAAATTAAATCTAGTACTTGTGGTGTGAGAGAGTTCGTCACCCATAATTGGCATAGGAGAATTTCATCTTTGAATCCCATTAATGAAAGAAAAATTTGTAATCAGCGGTGAAAAAATAACGAATTTTAAAATTATCTGTACACAATCGATATTTTAAGAATGATAAATACGATGGTACATACGGTGGGTATTTTATCAAAATGCTTTCGTTTCCACAATCTGATCGGATTACCGGTTAGCCTAAGTTTTTTTCATTCATACATTTGTTTTGTCTCTTCACCCGGTATAAAGATGTTGAACGAATTTCCGGATTTAATGGTTCATCGAGTTCACGTTAGACTTGACCATAGAATAGAATGATGGCACCGAATTCAGTGATGTCGGCTAAATGGATGTGTGGTCATCAATTCAATGTAGAGATAGAATGAGTCCCTGTTTACTCCATAGTCCAATGTAACCATACGGTTGGGATGATGGCATTCCCATACTAAATGTGATAAATTGTCCACTGGGCATATTACAATTCTATTGCTTATAAATTACTGTATGTGAGAATGGCAGGATTCCCGTCTCACTGAATTCACGGTATGAGTATTGTGGCGACAATCTCTTTAACAGTTCAATAAATCCCTAAAACCTGACCGTATATTTTTATTTTTGAATTTTGATTCAATGGTGGGTCGTTTCTTGTCTGTAGGTTTTGCACATAATTCACGAAAAAATATTGACAATGATTTTAAGTAAAGTCTATTATCTACTTTGATCCATATCAGACTGAATTTTAAACTGTCTAGAAGGCACAGAAGTTTAAATTTTGTTCCATAAACTTTTTGATGGTTCTTCTGGCATTGAAATGAGTTCACATATCTCATATCATATACGAGTAGAATAGAGTTGTGCATTGAGAACACAAAACAGTTGAATAGTTGGAATACTTTTGATGAATTCGCCTCGTGGGACCAAAGAACTTTTAACGCTCCCGGGTCAAAAATGATAAAACAACTTGGACACTAAAACTGCTATAGTTTGGCCTGTTTTTATATAATTTTTCACGATTTATCAGCAGTAATACCTTTTTCGTTTACTCTTCTATTTAATATTATCAGGCAATTTTGTTCCTTTCTCATTTGTTTTATTTTTTTTTCGTGGCGTCTGAAACTATAACAATTTGATGAGTACGCAAAATCTGTGCATCTTCATCCAATTGTTATTCAGATCAGCAACGGGAAAAAATACTGCAATATTTCACTGGCTATGCGGCAGATGCATAACCTTTTATTGGTACTATTTTATGCCAATTTCAGCAATTTTTTTCCGACCACCACGTATTTCCTTTTGTTACGTTTCTTTTATATCGCAATATGAAATGAACTTACCTCAGTGACAGTTGAATTGAACTAACTTAATACCGGTATTTGGAATTTCCGTAGCACATGACGAATACTACAGCGAACTAGACATAACCTAAAAGGAATGAGAAAAGTACACATATCAAAATTAAAATTTAAGTGAAACTTACTAAATATAAAATCATTGTACCATAAATCGTGTAATTTTATGTCTTCCATTCTTTTATTGGATTTTCTACGAAATACGAAATGGGTACCACTTCGTAACTGAAGTGGAATACAGTTCAGAAACTTACTGAATTGTTCTGTAGTATCCAAAACTTCCTGGAATATTCTGTCCCATGTCCTTTGGATATTTTTAGCGATACTTGGTCTTGCAGATGAGGTATCTTGAAAACTGTATTTAATTTATAATAGCTGACGTTAACAGAACTTCTCTTTTTGGAATTTAAAAAAAAAAAGTTTCCTATTTGAGTTCGTTTGTTTTTTATTTTTCACTTGCCATAAAAAATTTATATAACCAAAAAGCTTAAAATTTCTATTTATTTTCATTCTATTTGATCGCCGATCGCCATTGCGAATTGGTACACTGGTAGGTGGCGATAAAATAGTCGCTTCATTTCCATCAAAAAAAAAAGCTTCAACTAAAAATGGAATTAAGTGAATTTAGCAAGGCTTTTAACAATCAATTACATTTCTACATAAAAAATCTATTTTAAACTTTCTTGAAAAGAAGTCGCTGTTACAGTGAAATTAAATTACATTTGAATAAGACTCGGACATAATATTAACTCAATTAATCTGATATACTCTTTTATCTACTTTCAGACGGTGAAGTCTATCACAATGTAGTGGCACACACGCCCAATGAATGCGACAACTTAATCCAGATTTATGGATGCTGGCAAAGACATAGACGACAGTATTTTTCTTATATCATTATATACCTGAAAGGAATAGCACCCCCAGCCATAAGGTATATGAATTGAACATGAAATCATTTTCTATTTAATACTTAATCCATTAAGGATACAATTTCGTTAGTTTGTTTCACTCTCGATGCGGTGAGAGATATTCAATCAGACACTTTGTTTCACGAATAAGCAAATGTTAAAGCGGAAAATTGTTACAATATTCTGAAACTAACATCAATTAGTAGTAGAGAATTATATTGAAGAAATTACTGTACCGTTAAGTTATAAATGAAATTTTATGTTGGTTGGCTGTAAATTTGTGTGCCACAATTATACTTTACTGTGTATTAATTTTAGCAATATTTTGTACAAGAACCTGAATGATAAGTGTTTTTTAGAATCTTACAAAGTTTGTCGGTAACTTATGATCTTTTTTGGGGTTCTTTGGGAATTTGACAACACAATTACTATAGTTTTGGTTGGATACCACATAATTATTTGTAATGAAAATTTGATTGCTACAAATCATTTTCATACCCCCTTGATGAAATGTTATTTGGGGTAATGTGAAGAAAATTGTACGGTACCTGTTAACGAACATTTTAATTATAACCATTGGCATATATAACTTGCACTATATGGAATTGGTATTGTCATGTATCTAATAGGATTCATGAACATTTTATGGACTCGTAAATTTCTTAAATCTTTTGGGACTATACAATTGATATTGACATGAAAATGTAATGGTGAGACAACTTAAGACCATAAGGCAGATGAATTAAATTCACATTGCGTATGTCTCCGTAATATTCATAGTCTTGAATTATCCGAAGGCTGAATGATATTAATGAATGGTAAGGTGAGACATAGAGCTGTCTAACTTCTTTTGTTTTATGCAAATGATTTGAATTATTAAATACTAAAGGATAACAATTTAAAATGAAAATGTTTAAAATTAATCCTTTTCTTGGTACGTAATAATACAAATACTATGAATATAACTCAATGAATACAATATGACATTCATCTGGTTTCGAACATGTTCTGTTTTTAAATAATGGGATGATGTTTTACTCTGTGGTCTTGAGTCAACTAAAAATATGATTTTATGAAGATTGTGTATTTAAATGTTATTCTATGCTGTGTCAATTATTTAAGTTTTAGTGCAATTCTTAAAATCCCTTTGAAAATTAGTCAATCATTCTCTGGTATACTCGTAACTATGCCATGTAACTGGGAAAAACATGAAGGATTATTTAATCAAACAATAAAGATGTAAGAGTTTGTTTGTTCTTTCGATTCTAACAAGCAGAAAAATTTATATAACAAACAACACTGACCGTTTTTAACTAAAATAATTAAAAATTTTTTTAGATTTTTCATGTTGTTTCGTTCCAATTGGTTAACTGAATTTAATTTGGATTTAGTTATCATTTTATCCTTTCGAGTAATGCTGAATGGTATTTCTTTTTTATCTATCCATGCACAAAACAATGAACAGAAGGTGTTCATTTCATATCATATATAATAGTTATAAAAGAATCTAATGTTTTTAAATTCCATATCAGTTTCATGTGTATTGTATTTTAAGTTGAGGACTCATCTGTGTTCTCATCAACCAGCAAACATAAATTTCATTATGTATGGTGTGCGATACAGAAAAACATAAACGAATACGTAAAATGATATCATCAAATACCAGAAATAATTTGCAAATGAATTGAAATTTAAAAGTGTGGGTGAGAGAGATTAACATATAAAGGATCATAATGATAAATTTTCAGTTCTGTCTTCGTTTTCTCAGCACAGTTATTTAGCAGCAAGTGGAAATACAAAATATATAAATTCCAACAAAAGGAAATAGTGGGTGCCAGTTTAAATTTTAACAGTTACAATTCATTGTTTACGGTGCGTAATGGATTATGTGGAAAATCCACTTTAATCGTCATTTGGAATAACGTGAATCTCACACCCAAAACATTATGAAATCATGTGTAAAGGAGCATAGATACACATACCAGCTCTAAATCGTTTTGGTTTCACGTTTCTACCACAAGAGTATTTTGAATTATTAATTGGTGACGGATTTTGATTCTCTGTACAATCCATTTTAATATTCTTTATGAAAAAGTTTTTGGTATGTTTCATTTTGAATTGATCAAATTTCGTAAAGTGAACGGGCTGAATGAAGTTGAATTTAACACGGTCACAATTATCCCCGATGGCACAGTTTCATTGTCAGTTTATGGACAATTCAAATGAATTAATCAGTAGTGTTCGTATAACGATGGAATGTGTGAAAAAAAAAGGACGAAATGGGTTTGGTCAATTAAAAATCACACAACCTTTAAATGATTTTAATGGTTGCTTTGGGGTGTGACTTTGACGGGGTAAAATGAACACAAAAAACATGGGCCAGTGCTCTATGTGCCCTTTAAGGAAAAGAATCACAATGAAATTGTATCACATTAAAGTAACATTGAATACGTTTTGGCTTCTATCAAATGAATCCTTTGTTGTTATCGTATTGGACCACCAACCGTATCCAACACATTTTAATATTCTCCAAATATTTTTTGTTTTTGAGATTTAGTTTAGTTGAAAATCGTAGAGAAAATTAATTACATACGATTATTCACACCACGTAATTTGGATTTATTGTTTTAGACCACTTAGAGTGGGTTTCAATGGGATTGAAATGGATTAACTAGATATGAAAATCCCCATATGAAAATAGCTCCATAACATTGAGATTGTAAATCTGGTCGAATTTTAAACTTTAGCTCAAAAACAACAGACACCCGAATGATGCATTGAAACTGAACTGAAAAATCAAACAGAGTTGATTCAATCTTTTGGTTAAATTTAGGATCCAGTAGAAACAATAATAAAATTCATTCATCTTAATTAGATACCATTGAATCCAGATGATTTTAATTTCCCTATTGCTTCTCTAAAAATCCATTTCTCTAAAACACAATTTTCGTTTAGAATATCTCCATTCGTTTTATGATATTTCTGTTTTATTTTAGTGTAGATTGTCGGTTCTATTTATGAAACCATTGGGAGAAATTCACTACGTGAGTGGTTGTAATATCAATGATGGTAAATTGTATTTCACAGTATTTTCTTTATTCTTATGGTAAAACTGTTTTCGCGTACATAATTTGAATCCCCTGTGAGCCAATGAGCTCTCTCTATAACTGAGTTATGTCATTTTGTGTCACTGAAATGAACCGAAAAGTTAATATTACATTTTTATTTTTTTGTTCATCTATTTTGTTCATTCCTTTTGAAATGTACACACTTTATTCTATTATATTGTTGAGCTTAGGTATATTCATCTTTGAAGGAACATACTGGATGTCGTGTAAGAAGTTTTATCATGTATTTTCTTTCCTATTTTTTCAATATTTTTCTGGCTCATCCAATTCAAGCGAATGCTTTTATTATGTTACTTCCACGTATAATTCGTTTGATTCTCCAGATAAGTTCTTGCGTTCTTGAGCAATTGTGCCGTACCACTTCAGTTCATATTTAAGTAAAAACATCCGTAAAAGGTATTTTTGTCTTCATTGGTACCTTTAATTTAAGCGTAACTTTTGAGTTCCGGATATCAAATGTGTATAGGGTCGCATGTAGTCTAATACTCGCACATGCAATTGACTTGAACGTTAGCCTGTACAGTAGTTATTTCGATATTACATTTTCTTCTGTATTCATTATGACACAACATATAATTCAACAACACCATAAAAATACAGTACCTCTCAGTATAGTAGATATGTATAAAGAATGTAGATACTTTATTTCATTTGATATTGAACGAATAAAAATATTTCACATGTAATATCAATAAAGACGCCCAACCTAAAATGAAAAAATAAAGAAAATGAAACTAAACTGAAGAAAATTCTTCGAAGACGTTTTCCACTTTGGTGTATGTTATCATCAATGAAGCAAGCACACTCGATTTGATAAAGATGAAGAAAGCATAATAAACATGAATGTCTCATATCGTTATAAGCAATTCGATTCTTTAAAAGGTTACCACTTGATCAGTACGATTTTTTAAAGATATTTCCAAACGATTTTCATACGGTACCCATCGTATCATAAGAGCCGCACAATATTTTTATCAATAAAGAACGATAAATTTAATAATCTCATCGTTACAGATCATTTGATTATGTTTTCTTCATCATGGGTGTAGTAGTACTTTAAATATTGAAGGGTGTTTATAATCACACGATTATAATCCAATATACCGTTCACATGCAGTTAAGCATCAAAGCCTCTGAAGATCGATGATCCACTTAGGTTGGGGAGGATTTGTTTCCTATTCTTTTGCTGTTCTTGTCACGAGCTATTTTTCGTTTTTTCTTCAAATCATTTTATATCAATCCGGCTAAGAAATATTCATGTTTACTTTTGTATCTAAAATTATTTTCCATTATTTGTAATGACGAATTTATTGCATGTGTATAACATCTATATTTCAATAAGCAGCAAAAAACTGTGTGAATCTTCATTTCCTCTGTAATCTAAAATAGAAAATATTTCAATAAGAATGTATTTATCAATAAGAAAAAGGGATGAAATTCATTCACTCAATTTCGATGGGGATTCCAAGAATATTTTCATTGAATCCTTAACTGTTAAATATGACTACGTTGTAAAATCACATGAATTCAATGGTGTATAATTTCGATTTCTATGAGCTCTCCTAAATTATAGCGATTCATCATTCCAAATATTATGGTGGCATCAGATAGTATATACCATCTAATGATAATCTATGGGTTAGCAAGTCTTATAATAATGTTTAAATGCTTTTGTGTTTTTTCGAATCATCTTCCACATCATCGTTTATTTCTTAACTCCTGAATTGCTTCATGGTGGATGCTGTAAGTCTTGATAAAATCACAAATAATTCATATTATAGTGGAATTTGTATCCATTACTCTCATTCCTAGATTTCTTTAACATTTATCATTTATATTTCACAAAAAAAAAAAAAGAAATAATATGATACATTAAGAGTATTTCATAGCAACTACTATACGAATGTTTACCGAAACGAGCATACAAAAATGGATTTCTTATTATACTCCTTTTTAGTTGTATTCAACCACTTGGTGTTGAGAAATTGTATGACACATAAAGACATTTTCTGTACTTCATTGCTTTTCGTTGTCGTTTACCCTTCCATTTAACCAATTGTATAGTTTAGGTGATGATATTATTCTCATTGCTTAACACAATCTAAAGTGAATGGTACCATCATTCCAATTTTTCATTGTCCTTGCCAAACCCATCATCGTTCCGTTATATGAAATGTTGAAAGAACGGATTTCAATTGTCTAATATAATGTAGTTATGTCGGTATGCTACCACTTTATCCACCCACCATCAATTTCAGTAATAACAATTTTTATACAATTCTTTCATTTTCATTGCGATAAAGGAGGGTGTTCATTATGTTTCAACTGTACAAAAATACAAATCAATGATGAAAATATGGTACACAATCAACAATGGAAAAGTAGGTTTCGTTTTTCTTTATTTTTTTTTCATATGGAAAACTATTTTTACCATTTCGGTACTTTATTCTTTTACTATTCTTCGTTTGGTAAGATACCAATGGATCCATGTGAACTTTTTCAGCTGTCTAATGTTATATTGGAGCAACTATTTCTATTTTTTTCATTGCTTTCCCTCGTTTTCATCTGGTTACCATTGTAAACATTAATAGACATATTCGTCTATAGAATAAATGTTTTAGTCGTGCAGAAGTAAATGTACCCATTTAGAGGTTTGTTACCATTCGCGTTTTGTTTTACCTATTTCCTCTGTCACATAACATTGTTGTTTGTTACGCTATTTGCCATCATTTTGTAAACGCAATTTACTATTCCATTGCTAACCACTCAGAGCAACAAAATGAAATTGGCATAGAAGTTCTGCAATAGTAAAAAAAAGAGAATTACTACATATAAATTCAATATGAATTTGGTAGAGAAGTAAAACCTTTCTGTTACCAATTGGTGAAAGTTCAGCTGATAAATAATAGAAAATGCGATATGTTGACAACGATTGTGAACGATGAAATTAGAAACAATATGACACTCCGTCGAATAAAACGGCTGGTATGAATTTCTATTGAAGATCTTATTTCTTGGCTTTAATTCCATTGAATTGTGGGTGATAGTAAAAGTTTTGTTTTTTTGTGGCCACTGTTTGCGGTGATGACATCAGTCCTAATCCCATCTATTTATTGATTCTTTTGGTCGAAGGAATTTCATGTCATTATTGATCTATGAAACAGTTCACATGTGAATGGTGAAATGATATTGCCTAATGCGAAATCATCATCATCATTACCGTATTGTTTCACGGTGCCTGAATTTCTATACCCTCATCCACATTGGTGAACTTTTAGAGACGTTAGAAAAGTGATTCTCATTATTCATGAGTTTTCTATCCATTTCCCTATCGTTTTGTGTCACCCGACCAATTTTCTTTTGTATTTTTTTTTCTAATAGATGCCTACAATGGAATTGGTGCCAATAACTTTTCCATCAAGAATCGTTCTTATTTCTCAATCACCTGGTACAAATAAAATCGAATTAATAAAACATATTGCGTCATTTAAACGATCAAATGGATAAGTTACCTGTATGCAGTAAAATTCAAACAACATAGATGGTGTGATAAGAATATTAGCAAATCTTTCCTATATTTTATGTATTTCTTTTTCTATCGTTTTCGTTGGCTTCATTGCTTTCGGTTTTATTCATATCCTGGATTAAATCAGGGCCGTTTTTTGGATATCCCCGAACTAAATTTCATACTCGTAATCTGGCTGGGCGACAGATAAACTTATTTATACAATTTGCAATAAATAGTGATGTTCTAGTTGCCAACATACAGCATTCATTCATTGGGTATGTGTGTATGTTACCCCAATTCAAATAGTACAAGCCAGTGCAATCAGAATAGCAATTTAGAGATTATATTTTCTTCTTTTTTTTTATGGGAAGGTGGAAAATGTTGAAACATTCTTCTGCCCGTAAGGTATGAATGGGACCCAGTATCACTTCGAAACTGTGCTGTGTATCTGATATATTCACCACTCGTATTTGTACTGGCACTATATGAATTTAACGTTGACTAATGTATCCTCGTTTTAGGGTTGCCAAACGGTTGATATAAATCTTAAATATGAAGATGAAAACAAATGGTTTCAACTGCCAAGAATTTATAATATGAACATATTTCTTTTTTTTTTATATATATCTACCTGCATTGTTGTTTTCATCCCAACGTGTACACCATTTGGAGGATGTGTGAATTTGATGTTCCCTTTTTTGTGTACATCGAATGTCTTCCGCATATGGTTTAGATGGTTTGGCATTAAGAAAATTATGTGAAAAATCATTTTTGTTATTACATTAATAGAACATACGTTATGTTTAGCTAAAATAAAACACCATAATGATACTATAAAAGAAAATTGAAACGATGGAAAATTCAACACAGACAATAATCTGTTTACTGTTTACACTAAAATAAATGAAAGCAGTAAATGAAAAATATTATTCGTGTCATCGTTTCCATTAAAAATCACTGATTCTGTATTATTTGGTCACTTGTGAATGAAAAATTAGAAAATTTAATTTAGATGAAAGTATGTTTCATCAAGCATTATTACTTCCTTTGTACCCAGTCTTCCAGACAAAAAGTATTATTACTTTGATATGAAAAAAGTTAGGTTATGATTTCATTGCGATAGTTTCTGTCGCCGCAGCTTTCAGTTTGATTTTAATTCTCGTTGCAAGCACATGGTAGAAATTTTCTATTGAATTTGTGAATTTTTAATCCTTGTTAAATGATAATTTTTGGCACCTAATTGCGAATTTAACCGTGATAGTTTAGTGAATTTATTATACAGCACTAAGATATAAAGTAATGTACAGAATATTGCAGGTAATTACTGACTGTGTAAATAATTATGTTAATCATTTATGTTTAAATTTCAAATTATCCTCATTCATGTTGAACATTTGAATGATTCCAACAAATGTTTAATGTTTGGTTATTCCATAACTCAGCGACTATTCAATTATCACTGTTAATTTTTTTTATCCTAAACTCAAATATTTATTAAATCAGATCGTTTGCACGGCTAAATAATTAAAATTAATTAAATGTTGGCACAATGGAATTAATCTGAACCAATCTATTAATTCATTTATAGTTAATTTAATTTAGACCAATTTATTTAAATTGAATTATTATTTTGTTGAACCAATCATCCAAATCGACATTCGGAATTTGTTTTTTTTTTTTTTTGTGTTAGACCAATGATGGACAAGTGTTAAATGATAAAAGCAAAAATCGTTTGAATCCATTAAACTGGAATTAATAAAAACCAGATTGCATTTATATGTATTTCTATCATTTAGATTCATAGAATGTGAGTAGTTAAATTTGCCATTATCGAACAATGTTTTACATATTTCATTCTCATAGTTTTTTTTTGTGACCACCAATATAATATTCCATGGATTTTGGTACTTTATCTAATAATATTCAAAATTTAGGAGGTTAGCAAAACGTGCAAATTACAATTGAATGGCTTTAAAAGTAAATGTTAAAGTCAAACATGAGCACATAAATTTTTACAACCACTTTTTTATGGGTTCTATAAATATGCGGTGGGTTGGTGGTGACTATTGCTGCTGTTGGACTTTGTTATTTGTACTGTCATGTTGGCTTTCCTGGGGTAGAGTTTTTTTTTGTATTTTATCTCGGTGTGAATATTTTAATGACTTGTCCAAGCACATGGTGTACAAATTTAGCCTTTGGGTTTTGACCAGCACATTATGTTTAACAGCTTAAACTACAATTGTCGATTCGTAATGTGTTCACCAGAAGTCTATTTTAGCCAAATGCAGTTACCCCATAATTCATATTAATATTTTCATCCAGCGGGAAATGTGTCAACTGAATATAACTTTAAAATGTTTTTAGTTGTACCAAAGAGAACTGAGAATATTCATTCAGTCCAAGTTTAATTAACAAAATGGTTAATTATCTTAACCGTATGGCCTTTTTATTCAAACGATAATTGTAATATGGCACAGTAAATCCACTGGGTAACTGTCATTTATATTTGTATGCAACGCATTTTACATTTATTTCCTCCGTGATATTTTACAGAAAATAGAAATAAAAATGGATATCATTTTTGAATAAGTTTTCACGGTACAATGAACCGTGAAAATGTATTTGAGATGTGAAAAATTACCGAAAAAAAAAGAGAATTTAATTGGAAGTGGCACATGAAAAATCTACAAACAATTTTCCAACTCAAAAATAAAAAAAACAAAATACAAATCTGCCAGTTTGGAAAAATTGTTTTTATTTTATGCTTTCATGTTTCACTTCTTGGTCACATAAATTTTGTTTTTTTTTTTTTTTTTTTTTAAACCGGTGAATATAATGTGTGCATCAGCTCAAAATTAGTTCATGGCGGAACAAAAAATAAATTAATCATTGAAAAACTATCAGCATAATGAAAATCATAGTAGAGTTCTTCCTCGGTGGCTGTTTTTTTTTCGTTGGGTAAAAGGACGGGTTGATGGAACAAAATATAAAAATTATATTCAACAAACGAACTGGAAAATGATTAACTTTTTGGCAGATAACAACAATTCGGAAAAGGATTTCATTAAAATATTGTTTCTCAATGAATATTTATTTGATATCGTTAAAGCATTCAGCTGATTATCAGATTAAATGGATTATTAATTGGGATACCATGTTAATATGAATTTTAATATTTAAATAATGATTCGTTCAGATTAATGTGAATTCTGTTATTTCATTGTGTTCCGGTTTTACTCGATTGAGTAATAAATGATTTTATGGAATATTTAATTAAATTTAAATCCATTTTAATTTTAATTATTTTGTTTTCATGATTATCACATGTGACAATAAACTAAATGGAATTTGAGGTGGTTGGTGGAGGGGAGTTATGCGATTGGGTTGATGATTGGTAACCACACCAACACGCAAACATTAAGTGGTACGATGATGAATGTGTATTTCAATCTGAATTTTATCTTGAATTAATTATAGTTGAATGAGAATCTAGTCGATAACAAGTTTCTCTTGGCACATCAAATTTACTCCATTATATTACAATTCAATTAGCTATTTCCTTAAGTCATTAACAAATTGTTCCCAGGTGGCAAAAGGTAAAAATCCATATGATACGTATAGTATGGGTTGAGGGTCGTTGCTTTTGGAGTGTTGAGTGCAAGAAAAAGTTTCACGGTAAATGATCGCAAATTCGTTTTTCCATTAATGGTGGTATACACGGAATGAGTTAAAGAAAAAAAGGGTAACACACCATCTTAGTTAACTGTAACTGGGTGGTTTTCATGAGCATAAACGGAAACATAATTGTCATAAGTATTTCTTTTTGGTTTACATCTCATCTAAATACGAATTTAGTGAGAGTTAAACATTATTTTACCAGTTTTATGTGGTTTAATGACATGAATGTAAACGGGGAAAACGCGAAAATGCCTAATATTCTTTTGAATTGGAGCCACCTTTATTATATCCACGACAAATGTGGGAATTTATTCGATCACTCTTTGGCTTTCGAGTTTCACATATGAAGTTATGTACATTGAAGCTATTTAATTAATTATCGCTCCAACTGTTAATGACACACACGATTTTCCAGAAGATAAATTATGGCCCATATTTTTGGTTTACCATAGAACGGTGAAACGATGCAGAATCAGTGGAATAATATCATGGAAGAGAGGACTCAGTAACTAATATTTGGTAGTACTTAACAGAACATAATTTAATGGTATGGGCTTTTAATCCATCGAAATGAAGTATCATCACGTGTTTTGTGTATACTTTATGTGAATTGCAATGGGCTCAGTTTCTTTTTGGTGTTGTTATCGACTGCTAAATCACTGATCTAATTAGAGGCGTCCCACAATTATGGAATGATATGGTATAGTGAATGATATTCCTTTATAATTGTTGTACATTACAATACAATTAATAATGAAATATCATTTCGAGTGATAAATATTGAAAATTTGTGAATCAATAATAAAATGCTCGTTGAAATTCGAATAGTTTTTTCATTGTAATTTGATTGATTGTACTGTACTGTACAACATTAAAATATGAACTAATGGTAACCATTGAAGTAAGCATTGAAGTTAAATAAAAGAGGAATCAAATTGAAATTGAATGAGTGAATTTTAAGTGTTTCCGATGGCAAATAAAATTGGCGTAAACTTACTCTATCGAATCAAAATGGAATTAATAATTGAATCAAATTTATATGGTTGTTATATGACAATGGTATAGTGGAAAATCCATTAAATAAATAAAAATCTTATGAAAACATGGAGTTATATATTTTTAAATGAAACATAATAATAATTATAATTTATTGTTATTGCTTACCAATACGTCAAACATTTTGAATGTCCATTATAGTTATGGGGGATGGAATACTCACTATATTTTGATGATGTGAAAATGTAATTTACCTTTCGTAATGGAATAAAACATTTAGTGAATCCGATGGAACATAAAAGTGTTTGCATACTTAAAAAATATAAATGTTGTTTAATTTAAATCGTTATGCATTTTATACAATCGATTTGTATTTATCGTGTATGTTGAATGTAAACTTGATGGAAAAAAAAAATTAAATATTTTTCTTGGTAAAACCATAGTTAAGTATTAAATAGTGTTGTTGTTTTAAGTCCAACGACCGGTGAATTGAAAACTACCTAAAAATTGTTATTTATGTTTTGAATAAACATAAATATGAAATATATTGAAATACCATAAAATGTGTATGTTATTGTTATGCTTATGCCGGGGTTAAAAGAAAAACTTTTTTATTTGTGGGTTTTCATTTCGATGGCGTGTTTTTTTTTTTTTTGCTCTTAGTAGCACGTGAAAAACAGAAAGAAAATTGATTGAAACGCGTTATTTAAGATGCGAAAATAGAAATCGTTTAACCGCTAATGGAAACGTGATGTTATTATTGCAACATTAAATGGAAAATCTAACATTTTTATGTTTCACATAAAATTGTCGCCGTATAAGTTGAAGTTTTTCATTTTTATTTTATTTATTCTTTTCTGTTTTTCGATGTGTTTGTGTGGAAATGGATGATGACTGTTTACAGTTTTCAAACGATAAGAATGGTACTTTATTGGTTGATGGTGGTAACCTATTTTGAATGGCATTTCTTTTCGTTTTTTTTTTTCTGAGAGAAATGAAGAAAAATAGAAAAGAAATCGTTTAAACAACAAAAGAAAGTGGCGAAGCAATTCTTGTTATCCCCAAAATACCAATTGGAGAGTACTCTTTTGTTGTTAATCTTTTGGTTTGTTTGGTAGATGGTGTGACGACAATTCCAATCATCTTTTGAAAATTTAGGATCACTGTGGTCCAAAGGCCCATTCAAATTTAAAATTTTCTTTCTATTTATTTTTATAATAAACACAGAAGCAAATATTATTTGAAATATTTTGTATGGAATTTTTGTTTGCATTCCAATTTAACCAAGAGAGAAAGTGGAAGAATAAAAGTAGAATGGAGAAATCTTTGTTAAAAATAAGTAAAATAATGGAATGTTGAAGAAGCAAAAGTGAAAATTTAAAAAATCTATCTGTACTGACTGTTTGTACACATTAATGATGGTCCCCGATGGAATGTAACTCGTGGCATGATTATTAATTCATATTTAGTGGCACAAAAATTTCACTGTGAAAAACCACATCAGAACCTTTGAATCATGATGACGGCTTGATTGTGTTCTCTTTTTTTTCGCGAATTCACCAAGGTGTGACAAGAAAATAAAAAACCGCCAGGTTCATTGTGACTTTCATGTTGCGGAAGAAGATGACATTACTTGGCGAAAATGAAATTTGTAAAAAAGAAAACGAAATGCAAACCATAGAATGTTTGAAACGAAAACCAATTTAGTCGAATGAATTCGATTTAACGAAAACCTCTGAGCCAGATATTCAATTTAGAAAATCTACTTAATGTAAATAATACAACCTGAAGGCAATCGTTCTCTGGGGACAACATCAACCAGTTAACAGTGGATGTGTCTATATATCGTTTGGTATCAAAAACACAAGGTAACATTTACTTTGTATTTTAAAATGTCTTTAGTGTTTTCCATCAAATGCAGATTTACTAACATTGGGGGGTATCCAATAATACAAGGAATAAGAAAATAAATAAGAAAATATAAAATACGAAATTAACTCAAGGAAATTGTTGGTCAAAACTGTAAAATGAAAATCCTTCAATGTCACCTACTGACACTGGTTTGTTTTCAATATTTTTCCATCGTTTGTTTTTTTTTTTTGTTAAAAATATTGGAGTAGAGGCAATATGGTTGAATCCTTTTGATTTAAAATTCCTTCGTCTAATAATGTCAACCTAATCGGCCAAAGATTTACTTGTTTACCTTGTATACTGTAAGGACTACGTTGTTAAATGTAGTGGCCAAAAGGGAAAATCATTAAAATCAATTCAAGCTACATAATAAACCGTAAAGTTTACATAATTAAAATCTGTAAACGACATGATTTCCCACCCATGAAATGTTTGTGGCAATATCAAGGCAAATTGTTGGTTTTAACGTTCGTTCGATGGTTTTTTTTTCTGTCAATTAGAGCAAATCTCTGGTAGAAAACGAAAAATCAGAAAAACAAAGTTGGGATCATTTAGTGTTCTGGTGGTGATACAAAGTTTTTCTTTTTTGTTGTTGTTGTTGTATGTGGAAAAAATGAAATAAAACAAAAATCTAAGAGACATTTTTATATGGGCGGTTGGCCATTAAACAACGAATAAATGGTAAATGATTTTTCAGTGGTTCACACAAAATGAAAAATCCAAACAATTTTGACTGAAATTAAAAGATTTTCGCGACCATACGTAAAGTCTGGGTATCGTTTAGATGTGCCTGTGCTCATAGAGCACATGGAAGACAAAGCACAGGAATAAACGACAATGAAGTAGAATTAAACGAAATAAAAAAAAAAACTAATTTTGGGTCGAATAATTACATTTTGTGGTTTTTACTTCACTTAATCTTAAACATTAATGCCATAAGCAATGGACGAAAGTTAACCGATATCCTCTGGGTGGGTGGCATATTAAACCGTATATGTTGTGTTTATGCCTTTGAAATAAGAACAAGGAAAAAAAAGTTTGTTTTTCTAGCCGCCTCTGTCGGTATAATTTATTAGATCACATGGACAAAGAATTCGTAGCATATTAATGTATTTTATTGAAAGTGAATGAAAAACAGAGGAACAAAAAAGTTTTCTTTTATTTTTCGCCATCCGTTTCTCTGTTTTTTTTTTTGGTAGCATCCCGGTGATTTTGGCATCAGAAGAATATCATCGTTTATACCGGAACAAATTTAATGAGTCCAACACCATCCAACTACAAAAGAATTAATTTCTAAATACGGATGGTTCATTTAAAACCGCTAAGAACAAATGAGCATCCTTAGCGTATATTTCTTTTAAATTGAGACGTACCAAATATATTTGATGGATTTTATTTTCCGTTAGCATTTATTGTTATCATAAACAAGAGGCGTCAGGTAGTTTCATTGAATTTTCTTTTTGGCTTTCTATGTTTTTTGTAAATACAAAAGAGAAAAATTAAATTATAATTAAATACGAAGTCGTACACCTAATTTATTTTGATGTTTTCTCGACGGTGTGTAAATTTCTTTTGAATTTTTTAAGCAAAAATGAACAGAAAAAACCAAATGAATTTCTAAAATTTTGGTGTTAGAAAAGATCTTAAGGAAAACAGAACCGCACATATTCAATAAATTTATTCAGTTCGGGAGATGGAGAAGGATGTGCTTACGTGAAATATTCATCAGGGTGTGGTGGATCTCATAAATTGGCCTAAATAGAAATTTAAATAAGAAAAATTGAATGTATGGAATAAATTATATCTTTTTAATAAGGGGCCAAAAAAAGAACCGTTGAACGAACACGAGATGAGAATACAAACGACTTTCTGTTAGATCATCGTATTTCTCATCAGCTGCCAGAGGACACCAATGTGAAAACTGACTTTTTATTCATCTGTACACTATGTTATGATTGTGTGTTACATCGTTACCAATGAAGAATATTTTGATATCAAACAAAATGTTACCAGTTTTGTGCTTTTTTTTTTTTTGGGAAATTTATTAAAGTCGATTTTGTTTCTTTTACTGTAACTTGTGTGCGGCCAAGTTTTATCTTATAATTTGTAAAATTCATTACTTAGAGATAAAGTGTCTATTCATATACATGGATGAAAATTAATGTAGAGTCTTATGTTATCGCTTTAAAACTGATGGTTTGGGGGTGGTCAGCCATCAACTCATTCTTTGGTGTCATCATTCATTTATTTTGTTTTTGTACAATGGGAATAAATGGAATGAGAGATTGGGAAACGTTTGGGTTAGTAACTCTATTAGGGGAATGGTAGATGGTGGCAAAACAGTGTAGTCTTCCGTAAAATGATTCTTTGTGTGCCAAGAAAAATCCCAAAAATATAACGAGAATAAATTTTCGATTCATAATTTGTCTATTTTATGTAATTTTTCTTTTTCCATAGATATTTGGTTTAGTGAATATAAAGTTCCATCCATTGAAAACAGAAAAGAGCGCATTGATAATTTTTCTTCGTTTTTTTTTTTGTATTCAATGTTCAGTTGTTTTCCTTGATGTTATGAATGCAAATATCTTTCGACGCACAGAACCATTCCATAACAATTTCCTATTTGCATTGGAGCCCTGGTGTGGTTGGGAAGAGCGTTAAAGAGAAAAAAAAAGTAAAAAAATACAGAAAGTTGAATAAATTATGAGTGAATTCACTTGTGTTCTGTGGAAGGAGCCCGAGGTTGGGGAGGTTACTTGAGGTGGTCTCCCTGATGGGTTTACCATAATCGACATGCTGTGCTTCAGTGCTTCAGATTGCGTCAATTCGTATATCATAAACAACTCATTTGTTATGACATAGTTAAATGAATTCTTCTTATATTTTGCTAAACATTTTTTACCAAAACATTACATTTGCCTCATGTTTACTATTCAATTTCGTCTCCTCGGTTGTTACTTTTTTTTTTTGCAATGTTATTCAATTTTTTTTTATTTTTGTTGCTGCTGGAAAAATAGATATTTCTTCACTTAACATCAATGCGGTTAAATATTTTCTTATGCCGGAAATGAGTTAACAGAAATTCATTTTTTTTTTATGTTAAATAACATTTTTATGCAAAAATATTTTCATCAGTTATGTTTTTATTCTTGCATTCAATTCTTTATAATCGCCGAAAGAGAAAAATCTATAAATGGTATTAAGAATGGAAATTGATGATGGTTATACATTTGGATTCTAACGTCAATGGGTTTCGTGAAATCCATTTTTATAATTTTCATATTTTACTGGTTAAAATTTTCGTGTTGGAGTAAATGGGAAGGAAACTGATTTCTGAAATTTTGGGTGGTATGGAGTTGGCGGGTGGAGGCATCATTCTCATTCTGCCACAACATGATATCCATTTAATAAATAAAAATGTTTTTGAATTCGCATAAAAATGTTGAATTGATATTGATAAAATATTGTGTGTTTATCCTACGCATATACATCTTACATTGGCCTGATAACTTCTTATGTTGACACGAAATATTCATCCGGACACAAATCTACATGAAGTGTCTTCTGTTTGAATGCTTCAATTGTTCGATTGCTTTGTCTTTGAAGAAATTGAAATTTTGAGAATCATAGAATTTAACATTTCTGTTTTTCCTTTTCTTCCGAAAACATTCAGATTTTGATGAAGAGAACAATAATAATAGAAAAAAAGAATATTTCCGTTTTTCATTTTTGAAGTAACTGAACCACAGATGCTGGTAAATCCAACAAAACACATGTCACATGACATATCATCAATATTTAGATTTTTATTCGGTTGTTGTTTGTTTTTTTTTTTGCTCCCAGTTCAAAGTAAAATTGGTTGAAAAAGGAACCGTTAGAAAATCGAGTGTCATCAAAATGTTGCCTATGACATCATTACAAATTCAACATTGAAAAATTATCCCCAATTTAAATATAATGCGGTACAATGGTGAATGGAAAACAACGAAGACGATACTGACACCACACAACAAATACGTAGCCGAGCAAATGAAAAGGAATAAAAGAAGAGAATACAAGACATGAAAATTGAGGTGGTAAAAACCTTGCTGATGAAATTAATCAAATAAGAAATTCTGAAGTATAACACAGTACGTCTTTTTTTTATTTTCTTGTTTGTTGGATGTTTTTTTTTGGATCATTCCACTGGTAACACTTGACACGGCTGCTGTTGCCTGTATTCTTATGCAAGACTGATTCCGTTTAATGGGAAACTGAGAAATGATCAGAAATGAATAGAGAAGAATGTAGGCAACAGCTAAAGAAAAAGAAGTTTATTTTTTGTCTCATCATTCCCATTATGCCAACGATATTTTTTTTGTGTTACTTTCGACATACGATAGGTTTTCCATGTTACGCTTTCAAATCGGATACTAATGATTTTCCATGAGTCTTTTATATTTATCACATCACCGGAATTATTTCTTTTTTTTGGGGTAAGTGTTGATGGGGTAACCACGTAAACTCCGCAATAACGCATTATTTTGAAAGGTTTTATGGAAAAGCATTCGGCACATTGAATGTGCATGATAACTTAAGCCCAAAAAACGAAACGAAAAGGAGTGTTGTGCTAGAAAAAAAAATTGAGAGTGTCATATTTATAGGCATTCAGATCATCATCTCAATATTGGGCCGTTGTTGTCATTCACCATTTTGATGCTAATGAATAGATGACACCAACGAAATTTTGTTGAAAGGATTCCATCTATGGGTAACAACTTCTGGGTGTTATGACACTGGCTAAATGAATTGAAATTCATATTCATTTGAACAGTGATGATGGAAATGTTTTTGTTGGCTGTTTAGGAGGCCACAGTGATCGTTTGAATTAGATTGAACTGTGATATGGTCGTATATTTGGCCAAGAAAATTTTATATCAATAACATGAAAGTATTTTATCGTTCTCAGATTACGTTCTATACTAAATTGTGTGATATGAACCGTTTGTTGATATTGATGGTGTACACAAAAGAAAAAGGATATTTGACTGTTAACGTGTTAAATTTAAAATTTGTGGTGTCGCCTCTTTTCAGTTGTGGGGTATGAGACGTCAATGAAGATAAAATCCATTCATTTTGGTTTATGAAATCAACACAAAATTTTATGATTTAGAAAACATGATTATAGTATAACGAATGATGATGAAATTATGTGGGGGATGATGGAAATAGAAACATCCTATAGTGAATACAAAAGAAAATATTTTTATTTAAGAAGAAATGGAATGTAATAGAGGTGAAGTCGTTTACAATTTCTTTCTGTCTATACGATTTTCTATACGATTTAAGAGAAATTTCTATTTAATGGTAATGAGATGAAAACATTTTCATTTGTTATCCATTTAATATATTTTAAGTCTTATGATTATGAGTTGCAGAGAAAACTTACTGAATTCATCCAGAGTAGAAATAGGGGATTTTTTATCCACATTGGAGGCGTCCCGATAAAGTGTATTTGTCTATGATATAATAACCGTGTAGTAAATTGCTGTAATAAAGTGTTATCTTTAACTCATTTGATATAACTGTGTGTGGCAGTGAAACCCTGCCAGTTGCAGATACAAATATTATTACCAATTTCTTTTAATATTGATGATAAATTTTAAAAGGAAACACTTTCCTTCCGTTTCTAATAGTATTTTGGTTTTGAGTTGTTATTGAATGCCATTTTCATCTAAATATTGGGGTTGAGTGTTCTTATACGATGGTGGGTGTTTTTGTGCATGAGAAAATTGTTCGTTTTATATACAGTACTATTCGCTAATCCATCATTGATGGATGTGAAAGGTAGCGAGGAAGTGATGAATGTTTGGTTGGGTGCACGTTGAATGATGGTTGTGGTGGCAAATCCATTTCATTATTTTTCTCAGAATTATTCTCTGAATTCAATTATAATTACTGATCCATTTTAGTGGATTAGTGTGTGACTTGATAGCAGTAACGTTAGACAATTTGAAGAAGTGGATGGGGGGGTTGGCACAATCCTCTAATGGTAGTGATTAAATCACATCTGATTCCAGTTTATTTTCAATTATTCAAATTGCCTGCCATAAGAAATGGCATTAGCGAGAATAGAATTATGTTTGCCTTATTTTTTTTGGTGCAAGAATTGTAAAAACAAATATGATTATTAGTCAGTTTTTCCTATGTATTTGCCAATTTATTTGGCTAGTCATCAGTACAGATTATTATGACAGTAGAGGAGAGATATTATTTATCTGTGTTATGTTACAGTATTGAATCAGTGATGGTAAAAAGAGAGATGATTGTAATGCCATTTCAAATAAAATATGGAATTGTTCAATTTGTTTGGAAATGCATACACACACACAATTTGTTAGTAAACATTTTACATGATGACAAAAAATTATGGGAAATAATTTGACACTAGAATATTTCCCTAAAGGTTGTCTACGACAAATAAAAAAGTGGAGCCAGCCAACGTCCTGAGGGGACGATGATAGAGAAAAAGAGGTTTTACCGTGTTTCTTATACAATTGAGGGAGGAAAAACATAAGAAATTTATTTTCAACTGTCTTCCTTAGATCTAATCTAGTAGATTTAATTCAACCATTATAAGTAATGTGATCAATTATTCATTATTATATAACTGTGAGTCTGTTTGTGTTTGGAACACTTTCCTATAATAAAGTATTTGAATTTACCATGTAAGACGACAAATGCCTTATGGAAATGCTGATCTTTCACATTATTCATCTCATCTATTATTATTTTCGTTAACATACAGAATATTGTGAATCTGCCTGTTTTGTAACGGTAACATCAAGGAATCTAAGAATTCGTTTAGCAATGAATATCAACAAAACGAAAAATTTTAACGAAATCATTCAGCAGTTCCGTTTACAGTTGAGGTAAATCGTCAGAGGAAAAAAAATGAAAAGAATTTATGAAAAATTTCAACTACCTTGAATGTAATGGAAATTTAGAATCCAAAAAAAAAATATCTTGATACATCGTCATACCACCACGAGATGGCTAAAAGGAAGATGGTAACAAACAATACACTTAGTCTTGATTTAGAACTGGAATAAAGAAGAAAACAGACGAAAGATTGTTCTATATAATTCAACGACATGATAAGGAAATCCTTTTCCGATGTTTTTCTTTTTATATTCATCATATTCTGTTATTATTTTCGTATGTAAACATAATGAAAATCAAAAAAAAAAAAAAGTCCCCGTACCAAATAGAGCGTTGGAATATTTATGTTTAAACGATGAAGACTTGAGCATAATAAAATATTATGTTCGTTTTGCAATCGCATAGAAAATGATTATCTGACGTTATCAAATATGGAATCATGATGTTTTATTTTCCACCTCCTTCTCACCGTCAAACACATGAGGTAGAGAAATCAAAACAAGTGAAAAAGGAGAATGTAAAATGCGATTTTCTGTTTTCATAAAACAAAAAAAATGTTGCAATGTTGTTACCCTAGTTATAATTGTTATGCGTGTTAGACTTATTCGCTTCTATTACTCGTCAACATCATTGTCTATACTCTGTACAACACAATAACATTGACGTCTAACAACCAATAACCAGGAAAGCCAAAAGAAAAAAAAAATTGAAAGTAATCCCGGAAGGTATTTGAAAATGTGCGTAAATATTGTACGGTGTATAAAATTTATTGGTTCTACATGATTTGATGAGACTTCTCCTACTACCAGTTGAGAATGAAAATAACCAAATGGTTTTTTATTATGTTTTGCTTGAGGTGATTTCACCATGTGATTATGTTAACATTTTATAACACAGAATGTCATGCACTTTCATCGCCTACGATTCAATATATAAAATCCATGCAGAAAAAAAAATAATAAAAATTGTATAAGAAATATTGGAAAATGGCTTTAAACGAAAATAACTGAAGAGAAAGCAATAGAAAAGGAAAAAAAAAATATGAAATTGCCTGTGCAAATATTGAAATTATGTCAGAAAATAAATTTTCCAATATCTTTTGAATGATAAATTTCCATTGGTTGGTTGAGGACTGGGGAGATTCTTCTTTTATTATGTAGGCCGTTTTTTTTATATTGCTGCGATATGCAAAAGACATTGAATGGTAAAAGTTTCATTCAAGATTGTTGGATGAAAGAAAACAATTCATCTGTGTTCTGGTTATTTGTATGCCACTAAATTCAATATCAATTTAGTTTCATTCACTTTATACCATCATCGATCAAGCATTTAAATTTTCAATGGGCTCTGATAAAACGTATTCTACAGATTTTTTTTTTGTTTCGCATCGTGTCCTTCATCAGTTTGTCAGTTATCTGGTCGACAATTCATTGGATGTCATAGGACCCCCTAGTCGTTTGGGAAGGAATATTTGTATGTAAATATTTGGTAAAAAATCAAAATGTGGATTATTGAAAAAAGACGATAGAATCGTAGAGAGACAATTCACTAGAGTGTATGAAATTGATAGAAGTGAAATGAATTTTTCACATTCTCTTTGGCAAATTGAGCCGATCAGTGAAAGAAGAGAGAAAAAAAAGGGTTCGATTCCATACAGAGTACTTCTTGGTCAACGTGTAATGGTGATGGTGGAAGTGTAATGGGTATCCCCAAGTAGACATTGAATATTTTGTTATCGGTATTTTACATGTGCATATATTATGTTACATATGTAGATAATACCCAGAAACGTGATATTACTCTTAACTGATGGTATACGATGGCCGCAAGCAAATTCAAACAAAACTCTACTTCGTCATTGAATATGTTCAACACCCAATTCTAAAATTGGGTCCAAATGGTTCATCGTTTTTATTTGCCATACACAATCATCTGTTGGATGGGTAACTTTTACGTATTTTCTTTCTATTTTTTGAATTTTATTTTCTTTCTGTCCGATACAGAAGAATATCTCTTATGGTAAGGAATAAAAAAACGAATCGCAGAATATTCATTTTAAAGATGCAAATAAAAAGCATATTATTACTGGTTTTTGTATACTCAATGTGAGAATACCTTCTTTTCTACCCGAGTGAATATATTACTGCAACAGACAGGATGGGATATTTATGTAATATATTCTAATAAAATCATGATTCCTTTTTTTTTCTATTCGTTCGTTCCTTTATTTTTTTTGGTTCATATGATTATACCCATCGTATGTGTGTGGTTAAAGCAAATTTCTCACATTTAATATGTGTATTTGGTAGTGTTATCCGTATATGGAAATGAAATGAGAAAAATCACGGTTTTGCCACATAAAAGAAATGTATGGGGTTGGAACGAAGGCCTCCACCAGTCAATGAGGATCAGAATGTGTGATATTGCCTCTACTGTGTGAATACAACCCTTGGCGTTGATTCGAATCACTTGATATTGGTATTCAGTGTGATTTCGAATGGGAAGGTGAGGACGCACCACCATTACCATAACCATACAATTCATTCGTATGGAAAATCAAATCATATACATAATTCAACTTCACACCTTTTATTGCATATAAACATACGTATTTACTGCTTTTCTATTTACCATTGGGACATGAAAACGAATTGGACCCGCTGTTTGTAAAAGGAGTGATACAATAACGGAACTAATAAATAACTAATGTTGGACACTGAATGTGCGGTCTTATTCATGATGGTTAGGCACAACAAATAGTAGCGCGATGTTGGTTGAATGGAGGGTGTTAATAGTATTGAAGATGATGGTGTACAATGAATTCTGGTGGCTGGTGCCAATTGTAATAGAAAAACGAAGATGAATGCTGTATAATTGAATTCCATCATCATTCATTAAGATGGAAATATCTTATATGTGTAGGTGGTAGCGATACGATTAGATTGATGGTCTCTTCATGATCGTTTTCAATGATTTTGGTTGTATGGCATTAAGGCACCATCATTAAAACATACAACATATACACTTTTTGATTTAACGCTAGTTAAATACAACAGAATCAGATGGTTCACTGCTCTCTCATTTTGGGTGTGAATTTGTCTTTATGTAAATTCAATTGAATTTTATCCATTTTTCACTGACACAAACAGTACGATGATTATCATTTACAAAATAAAAGAATTCTTTATTCTTATCATTTGTTCATTCTTTTATTTTAATGTGATTCAATCGTGATAAATTCATAAATTTGTAATCATATTTTGTATCTAAGTTGAGCCACCATGAAAATAGAATGTGTTACAAATTATATCGGTATGCTCATTCAGCATAATCGAATGCGAAATAAATTTGACGGATTTGAAGTATTTAGTGAACTTTAGGCGATAGTAGAGTAATCATGTTGTGAACGTGGGTATCAAACTCATAAGCTGGGGTGGAAAGAAAATTATGATTCAAAGAGCTTAGAGACTGATGACTCCTCGTGGATTTTGTTAAATTAATGCAACGATTATAATATATTTCATAGACATTATTTTATTTTTTCGTTTGGCTTTCTTTGTACGCATAATTGAAGTTAATTCAATTAATGAATGGGCTCCTGTTAAGGGGAGAAATCTATAAATCCAATGACTGAAAGTAAAGATAAATTTTGTTCATTGGATCCCCATCAACGGCAATAGAAATTAGATAAGCATTGAAGCTAGAATTCACCAGGGAAGAAGTCATGATGCTGGAACGGGAAAGCCATCTAATGCAATTTATTATAATCATTTTAAAAAGGGCAAAAGAACAAAGTTATGGCATTCACATTTCTGGGTGAGAGCATACCAACGGAAATGAAAGTACCAACTGTTTTTGGGTGGTGTTAGTGATGTGTGTGAGTGTGTCTATAATTTTCAATGAAAAGACGAAACGAAAAGAATAAAAATTTTTGTATCGTAACGCAACAGAATAAAGAAACGAAAAAAGAACTTATGGAAAGCATACACAGCTAAATTATGTTTAATATTTAGATAACGTGACATTATAATTTATTACTCTGAGGAATATGGAGAAAATTACATTCAATTCATGTTGGTTTTTATACCGTTTGTTATCATACAGAATTCATTGGATCCCAGTTATATAGTTACCAGTATACACCATGTGTATGGTATCATACGATTCTTCTCATTTTTATATCTATTGATCGCTAATGCTGTACGCATTTCTTATGTTCACCAGAGTATAATGCATAAATATATGGAATCAATGAATAATCTAATGTCATGTGTTGAGCTCAAAATTGCGTGAAAAATTTAAATATAAGAAAAGGAAAAATAAAAGAAAATTTGTCTCTCCCGTCCGTTGTTTAAAACACTCTTGTTTTATACTAAAGTTAAGGGAAACTGGGATATAATGATACTGGAAAGTGATATGTTTGATGTATCCCCAAAACCATATTTGCATAACTTTGGTAGCCGCCACATAAAATATGCATTAAAATCCACGATGGCTGTTAGATATTACAAACCATTAAAGCCACAGAAATCTCTTTTAGCCACACACATGAATATGGTGTGGCATTTACAATTTTTATTTTTCTTCTCATTCGATATAAGAAAATATGAAATAAGAAAATCTTTTATGAATAATATTTTCTTTTTCTGTTTCAGATTATAAAATGATGGTGAGAAAATGATTTGTTTGGTGTATCCAGTCAATTTTCCAGTGGGAAATTAACATAAAACTAATTTGCATGTAGTGATGATGAATTCAATAAAAACATTTTGGTCAGCAAAACTACAGGGAGAGAAACAAATAAGTGGACATGTGTCATCAAGAAGACCTTAAATGAATAAATCAAGATCATCTATATGGAATTGCCACAACTCCCAGTTCAATGAGATTCAATCAAATGGTGAGTTCTATTGATGTGGTTTATTAGTCTATTTAAGAAGGGCGGCTATATAATTTCCAATGAATCGAAAAGAATTCCGATTGGGTACTAAGTCGAAGGAATTGCCATTTAATGTCATTATAAAAAAGGGAATAAATGAAATTCCAAAAAGGAAAAAGGCAAACAAACAAAAAAATGCGACAGTAACTGAGATAACAAACACGGCAATGAAACGGTTCGGTTTTCAATCACCCCCATCATCCATCCCTTATAAGATGAGTACGGAGATAAAATGATTTTGGCAATAAATGACAACTAATCCATCACCGAAAAAAAAAAGATAATTTGTTTTGGTTCGGACATTAATCAATATAACAGCATACAGTTTTTATTCCGATTTTTTTGTTGTTGTTTGTAACCGTAAACTGACTGAAAAAAATTTGGGTGAATGATAGGAAAATTGTTAGAACGTAAAGTAATCGAGGCTTTTTTTGTTTTGGTACATCCCAACCATTACATCCCAGTCGTTATGGGTCAGTTTTTATGCACATCGATAGATACCGCTGACAGGATATTTTCGGTATATAAATTCCAAACTAAAGACACTGAAATGGTATTGGTTTTTCGTCTTGTGTTTTTTTTATTTCATTTTTTTTTTGTGTTTCATTCTATTGAATTTGTGAAACGATGTTTTAACTTTGTTCTACTGGTTGGGCACACGGGGACACCAAAAAAATGAAAAACACGTGAATTGATGAAATTGAATTTGTGCTAAAAGTACCAATAACGTTAGAGTTTTTATTTTATTTTATTCCACGGATTTCATCCTGTTCAAGACCGCGTGTCTCTCTTTTAAAAATGGATAAGTAAAAGACAGTAGTAGCATAAAAATATCGTGGTCAAATATAAATGGGAATGAAAGAAAAGAAAATGGAAAAATAGAACTAATGAAAGAAAAATTTCATTGGTATCCCGTTGAGTTTAAAACATGGATTTTATGTTTTATGTTTTGAGTGAAAAAGTAACAGAATCTAATAGAAAATCCATATTGAACTTTTGGATGTGTAGTTAGTTTTCGTTGGCATTTGTTGTGAGGTTGAATCTCTATTTTGTGTGAATGATACAAATGAATTTTCTTTTTATGCTATTGCCATTTTGGATGAAATTAGACCCATGGCATAGAGCTATTGAATTCTCAAAAGGAAAATTATTTCATTTATCCCATTTAGGTATTTTACAATGAATTGATACACTTAAACTTTTTTATTTCTAATGAAAAATTCAATGTTGCTATTTCGTGGTGTCCCTTAAGTTTAAGTCCTATGGATTTTCTGGACTAAATCTATGCCATTGAATTATGGGCCGAATGAGAAATGTATGATATGAATGTGTATTGTAATCTCTCTAGAAATTGGTTTGGCAATCGAAACACTTTTCGTTTAGAATTTATTTGTTGTTTTTCTTCTTTTTATTGTTTAATAAAGTTCAAAGTATAAAGTTTGCCATTTCATGTGTGCATATGGACTGAGAGAAAACATTAATGTCAATAATGTTGTGTTGGAGTGGTAAACGTTTTTCAATAGGAAGAACAAGTGTAATGAATGTTATACCAATATTATGTTTTGGTACGTCTTCGTTTTAACAGTTTTTAAATGTTAGTTGATTGTTTTTGTTATTTGTAAATTTGAAATCAACGTATAAATATGACCTGTAAAATGAAAGGAAAATAAATATATGGCTTGGGTGAGGTTTTAGTGCCAATAAATAACATTGTGGATTTACATCCGACTGCATTACATCCGGTTTTTCCATTTTTTTGTGTTGCAAATTCAACGGAATTCAACCAAATAAATCGATCGAATTGCTGGCTACGTATTGTATAACTGTATAACACACTTAACATATTGTTTATTTAGTTTAACTATATGTTTGTACAGTTTTCTGTTTAATCGAAATGAAAGGGATGAAATTATGAAGTAATCGATATTAGAAAAGTTTGCACTTATTTTACTATTAGTTTTTTTTTTTCGGTTTGTTATTAGTTCTAGTTGTTATTGCGTTTATACAACTAGTTTAACATAATTGTATAGAATGAAAATTGGTTATTCCCTATTGAATTTTATAGGAATATTAATAATAAAAGTTTACTTAATTTGATGCGTTTACCGTATCTATTGGTGGATGGTGAACAATTCAGCTGTTGTTGTGCTATTTATGCAGTATGATTATTTTCAATTGTTATAGTATCTAGTTAAACGTTGTTGATCGTTAAGAAAAACTTAAATAATATGTTGAGTGTACATTAATAATTGAAGATACTCCAATAAAGTGAAATGAGAGTCGATTATGAAATGAATTTGAAAAAGAATTAACAAAGGAATTGATATTAAAATATAGACATTATCTAATAATGCATTTTAATACGATAATTTACATTTGATATTAACTCGATTTCATTGAGAATGTACAATATAATGAATTATAAAACGGGCACCCTCAAGGAAAATGAAAATTATGTCGATATAAAAGATAACGGAGAATTTTA
Organism: Coboldia fuscipes; assembly: GCA_001014335.1. Taxonomy (NCBI): domain Eukaryota; kingdom Metazoa; phylum Arthropoda; class Insecta; order Diptera; family Scatopsidae; genus Coboldia; species Coboldia fuscipes. The sequence continues at coordinate 149,747 of JXOR01000039.1, forward strand.
GTTTTGACTATGTGAAATGAAAATTTAATGATAAGAAAACCTGAAGTACTTAAAATAAATCTAGAAAAGAAATTTCTTATTTAGTTCATGTAGTAATTTTCACTTCATGTCCAATATAATATGGTGGGTGAAAGGTTTTCATATAAATTCAATGTTTAATCATAATCTCTGTTTTAATAGCCATCATCTCGTTGTGTGTTCCATTAAATTAAATTTAGTGAAACGATGCATCATCACTAGTTGACTGCATCTCGTTTCTATAAACGTCATGTAATTTGATTTTTTTCTTTTTGTAAAATGAAATGAAATCAAATGAGAAGAGCACAGACGGAAGAAATGATAAAGGAAAATGTTTTCCATTAACCAGTTGAAATTCATTGTCTGATCCATTATTACATTTTATTCATTTCGACCACATTGTATTAATGATGAACTTTTTTTTTGTTTTTTGCATCTCTTGTTACTTTTATCCCTTTTACGGATGGGAGTGTTATGCTTTTCATTTTTTTTTTGCCTCATTTTTCTGTATCTTATGTATAAAGAGAGATAATTCAATGGAAACGGTTATAACACCCTGGCGGATAAAGAAATAAAAGTGATGGTGATGAACATTAAGGAACATGAAAAGATCCTCTCTACTTCTCATCTTTGGTTCATCATGTTGTTTTTGTTGCTAAGATTTTCTGTTTTTTTTTTCCGTTCGTTCTCATTTTGTTACTTTAGGGCAAAAATATTAAAGACTTAAAAACTGTGTGGAAAAATGCAGACAATGGAATTTCATACAGTGAATGTCCATAATCATAATGTGAACGAGCGGATTATAAAAAAAAAATGTTTGGGGGGACCAAGCCAATCTAATAAAACAAGAAGAAATAAAAGTGATAGAGGGATGAGTTACTGAAATACATAAGATTTTTATGGTGTCATGGCTATTCAGTTTGAGTGGGCACCACATCCATTGAATGGATCACTTTCAAATGGTGGGACCAAATGATTATTATAATCCATCGTTGTTCTATGGTCCAAGCCATTAACAGGAGACTTTTCGGTATATTCACTATCCACGATCTCAGTATAAATATACACCCTCTGGTTAGATAATAAAAAAGGAAAAAAAAAAACCATTTAGGATGAATGAACTAAAAGTGTCAGCTCTTCGAGATGTTATTCAGCCAGTGAATGGAGACTAATGCTGTTACAGTTTCATTTTTTTTTTTGGTTTGGTTCCCGTTGAATGCGCCACTGAATTTTCCATATCGAATAAAATTTTCTTTCTTTTTTATTCGGTCATGGTGGTACGATTACATTTCCGATATATTTTGTGTGTGTGTGTGTGTGTCCTATGTTCACTTCTATTAAATGTTGGTTATGTTCTATAGTAATTTTAAAATGACTTGTTAAAGAAAAAACCGCGAATGTTCATTTAAATGTGCTCAGGAATAACATGCTGTTTAATGTGATGTGCTGTGCCATTGTTTAAATGGCATTTACCATTTACTTTTATATGCATTTCCTGGGTATTACATACACAGTTTCAGTTTTAAAACCGTTGTAATATTAAACAATTGTAATAGAGAGATATTTGGACTCATAATGGTCATGAAAATTAGGTATCCTTCCTGTTTCATTCAACGATATCTATTGCTGTAATTTAATTCGAAGAGTTTTGTTGAAATGGTTTTATATCTATTGCATAGGCCAACCATGAATGAACAAAATTATGAAGTTAGAATTGAACAAGCCAAACATTTCTCTTATCAAATATATCGTGTACCAAAGAATAAAGTTGTTGTATAAATATTTTATGAATTTTTTATTCCTATCAGTTTGTTCCATTTTTCTGATCTCTTTAAAGAAAAAAAAATTTGTTTTATTCGACAAATTGGTACATTCAACGTTCCATGAAATAATTTATTCTCATTTTCATGTCAAAAAATGAAAATCGGAAGTTCGTGGAGTTTGGCTTATTTTGAAATTGGCCTCGTTTGCCATGATAGCCGTGTCAAATAGGATTCAGTGTTGGCTGTAACGTGAAAAAACGTAAATTCTTGTCCATAACTTTTTACTATTTAAAATCGTTTTGGTACCGGTTATGATGTGATAATTGATATGACAAAAAATTTCCTCTTCTGGGGTCGATATGATTTAGCGGAGGTAGCGAACGAATTTTAACAGAATGGGCTAACAATCTAAATGGTTTAATGGGTGATTACTATGTATGTTTATATCAAACAAATGTGATCTGTTTGAGTCCTCATCTTCAACCGAACATAAAAATATTCAAATGTTATGGTTCTGATTTATGATGGGATTTCCACGGATATCATGTACCACTATATGTAATCCATCACATCACAAATGATGGACAGTAAAAAGCTCAAATTAAAGGGTTCATTTTCACGATAGCGGAAAAAAAAATTTTGTAAAGTAAAGAGTATGAAGATCCGTTGATTGTCACTAAAGGGATGATGGTGAAAAATAAAATCTGCCAGGGAAAAACAATCCGGATGATTTTGTCCCTTATTTAGACTTTCTACATCAGATTGAATGAATACGTATTGAAAGGATTGAAAGAATTTTCCTTCTATTTTAAGAAAACAAGAGAAAAACAAAAAAGAATCAAACACTGAGCTGTGAATAGAAGAGTCAACGCCAATGAAAACTGAAAAGAAAAAAAATAACCGTTTACCGGATTGTATGTAATATGAAACCTGTGAATGGTGTCCAATAGATTGTTACTGATAAATGGGGAAAAACTTCATAAATCATCTAAAAACCATTTGAATTCATGCGGTAGCCACAAAAAACCGTTGTGTCCTGCATACTTTAAATTTTCGGTTTATATTGCGGATGGTGAATTGAATGAGAAAGAGGTGAGATCGAGTACAATAGCATGAGAGTAGATTCGACATTAATGTAATGTTATATGAATAACATAAATTCATTTGGGTACAATGGACGATGGTGAGCATTACATGAAAAGGATATCAATTTAACTAACTGGAATCATGGGAATGGAAATGATTAAGTGTTATGTAGTCCCCCCACCCCCAACCCATTACTGATTATTTCTGCTTCTTTTTTGTTGTTATTTGGCATAGTGAAACTGGCAATGGACGTTTTAGTTTTAACTGGAGGCAATAGTAACGGGTTAAAGTGGGTGTTTGTGTTATTCATTTTGTATTCGCTTTTTTTTCGGTGGTTTTATGCGTTTCAAATGTGTTCATAAAACCATTTACATCGCCATCATCAAAACGTTAGAGTGCTTGTGGGGTAATATACATAAATGGAAAAAAAAAGAGTAATGGTTCAGTCGTGCTAAAAATGTGCTTTCTATTATAAATTTTAATGCTAATTTGGTTAAATGTAATTCATTGTTGGCACACATACAAAGTGTAATAATATGGTTAATGCATTTACATACCAATTGAATGATTTTTATCCAACAGTTGCAAAATAACGAATTTAACAGAAAATATATTTATAACAATTTATGCATTTATGGTTTTGGTTACCACCACCGAAAAATTGTTAAATTGAATGGTATTGGATTTATCATTCCGTCGTCTCATTCTACGAATAAAATTGGGTATGAAGTGTAGAACTGGGAATGTAATGAAATCCAATCAAATGAGGTGGTTGTGATGGCATTTTTTTTTTGTATTTTCCCATATCCAAGGGATTTTTAGCGTAAATTTAATCTAGAGGATATCTGGGTTAAAAATTAAATCGTTGTGTTAACTGATTGGGATTTAGATTTTTGTATTGGGTATTTTAACACCATAATTTACCCAGTTCTCTCATCCTTATTAGTGGATATGTTCATATGAACGAACACATGTGCCGTAGAGTTAGATTGATTCTATCCATTAAAATGATTTTGATTTGAAACCAGCCCATGATTCGTTGAGAATAAAATAAATGCCATTGAATTGTATTATTTTTTGTTGTATGTAGATAATGATATGTTTTTACGGTTGTGTAATTCAAATCACCATCACCTTAACAACATAAAATCAAATGGAGGAATGAATATCTAATGAACCATACAAATCTTATTCATGTGCCTTTGGATTTTATGTAATTTCATATTGAAATCAATTTCATTATTTGTCTTGGTATGAAAACAACGTAGTTTTTCATTTCCTGATTTTTTTTTTATTTTCCATGAATTTTATTCGGTATGAGCTTTCGTTTTGTAATATTCATTACGGTAAATTTAATAGATTCTAAATGGATTCAAATATTGAACAATGGGAGGGTAATTGTTCAAGTGAATTTATTCTTAATGAATAATTTGTTTAAGATGTGTACTTTTATTCGTTATTTCTGGTTGTGTAGAGCAATCGTATTTATTTCGGATTTTTTTCTGGTCAGAATTGTTTGGATGGATTGTGCATTCGTATGAAAATTAAATTCCAACATGAACATGATCTCTAATAGCTATGCCATCCGTCTAGATGTTGAAAGATTTCCCGTAACATTGGACACGAGATGAATTTTCATTATTCGTTTGCATGATTTGCACTCATTCTGTTAGTAATTGACTTCAGCAGTAATGTGTTCATGTAATTGTCTATTTGTAGAGCTTGGACTGTAGTGTAAATAGAATTGAGAAATAAGGAATAGATAATTTAGGTGTAATACATCTCTGTTTAAATGGGTTGGTTGTGTAGATAAATGATCATTTGACCCAAAACAATTTTCCAGAATTGATGAAAAGAAAATTATATTCAATGTTTGTTATCCCTATGATTAAAGTTGTCAAAACAGGATGGCATAATTTATTATCCAATGGTAAGAAAAAAAAAAGATTAAGTGAAAAACCATATCATCTATGGAGTGTCTAAGGCATATATTCACAATTCATCTTGTTTGTTGCTATGGTTGGACGGTGAAATGAAACGTTGGATACAAACAAGAAGTCAAAATGTTAAGTGAATTCAGTTTCTTTTCAATTCTTTTGATTCTTGTTATTACCATCAACTATATGGCCTCCCTATTTCTTTTCGTGTAGATTGGTTATATGCCACAATTCAACGAATTCATCGTACAGTTATGCGCGTATTGTTATAATTTTATGAAGTAGTTACTTGCTCCCCATATCATATTTCTTGTATACCATCAAATGCCTTATAGATATAGATAAAGAGAGGTCCATGAGATGATGATGAAAACGAAATTTAATCCATCATATCTTTATAATTTTGTATTGTTGTTACTAACGCATAAGAAGTCTTTAATAATACTTAGTTTTTGTGTATATGTTGTTGTTCATCTTGCCATTTTCTCACAGTTTTGGAATGCCATCACATAGTGCTTTTATGCAATAGCAAAGGAAAATAAAGAACTTGAATAATGAAACCATTGTATCGTTCAAAAAAAAAAGAAGAAAATTTTCTCTTATTTCTGGCTTGGCATATAATGTATGATGAAAAGTTCTTTTTTCTTCTATTGTTGTTGTTATTCGAATGAAGAAAATATTAAGTTTTTTCACTATTGAAAAGATGATTCGTTATAGAAACCTTAAGAAAATGGAGGACATGAGGTGTTTTTTGGGTCGTCAAGTCTACCGGAAAACGGAAATCTTTATGTAGTAGAATGTATTAGTGATGAACAGTATACATTTGAGTGTAATGTAACATATATAGAATGAAAATGAGTGTATAAGTTATAATTCTTTATGTTTTCACTAAAAATAAAAAAAAAGTTATTATTCGGTTATACTTACGTCTCTTCACTTCTAATATGTTATTTATCTGGTAAACAATTTTCTAATAAATAACAAAAGGGATAACTTTTCATTTTGGATAAAAGTTTATGTATGTACATATACCATAATGCTAAGTGAACAATAGTACTTTTGGCATTTTGTTGACTGGTCGTTTGCCATAACAATAAGATGGCTAAAACTTAAAAGATTATTGTTAAGAGCAAGGCATAAAATTAACTGAATAGCATAAAGAGTTGATGTGGCATTGAGAGCAAAGTACGACAGTACTCCAATGGTTGGATGGTAAGAGAAGTGTGTATGAATGTGTCACAGTAACAGTACAGCCATGTACATTCACTGATTTCTTGAATGTCACCAGTGTTATTGGACTCAAAATGAAGGTGGGTGGATGTGATGGCATTTTGTCGTCTTATGGCCCATCAACTTGATATAACAATAGAGATGGTTTTACAACATTTTTAATAGTCGAAATTAAGGGTGGAAAATTATACCACTTCACTGGTAATAATGAGGCAACCGAGCAACAACTCTTAGCTAGCTGATGCGACCACAATATCACTATGAGTAACGTGTTGAAACATTTCTGTCGATTCATTATAATTTCCATATAACAATCTTCTATTTATCCGTCGTTCATTAAAATAAAAAAAAAAAAAGAGTTCGTGGAACAAAACAAAAGTAAGAAAGAAAAGTTAAAAAAGAAAATTTCTTATTTTATTAAAATGTTTTTTAATTAAATGAATTCATTCTCATGTCTCAGTTGAAGAATGTATGTTAGAAGGTCTCGTTCCTTTGGTGTGATAGTATATTTTGATTCGTTTTAAATCGTAATGCATTGATTCGTGGAATGTGGGATGAATGGGGGTGGGAATTAAAGGCGACATAAACATTAAAAATATTATTTTTGAATTGACTTGTAATTAAGACAGTTGTAATTATGCGTCTTAAAACCATCAGTTTAATTCTACTGTTAAGTTAGAAAAATGGAAAATCATGGAATTATAAAAAACAGCTTTTAAATAATAGAAAAGAAAAGTTTCATACAGTTTTTTATTCAATTATAATTTTCTGATAAATCGGTTCACTGTAAAGTGAAGTTCCGGGACGGTCGGAAAAGTATTTAATGTTAACCTAAATTGAATCGACTAATGGATGACTTTTTTGCTGTTGTTTTTCACAGTTTTACTGTTTTTCATTCGTTTTGTTTTTTCTTTTTCTTGTTGGTCATGACTCTAGTGGTTGATGTAATACGGTTGATATCATTGGATTTTGTTTAATTTTTAATGAATTTTAATATTTTCTTTTCTTCAATTTTACTTCTTTTCTTTTAAAGTGCTGTGTATTTATCATTCATTGTTTTTTTATGTTTTGTTATTGCGATGGAGTTGTATTTTTATTAAGTATTTTGGATTGTAAATAAAGTTTTATAGAATAAAGTTCGACGCATTCTGAAAAAAAAAGTAAATAAAATTATGTTCTTTATAGTTATGGTACTTTAATGAATGTTTTAATTCGACAACAAATTATTATCCATGGTGCATAAATATGAAAAGGTGGCCTTATTGAAATGATAAAGAACATAATTTAATTATACAACTCATTATCATAATGATCAATATGGAAATTATGTCAAGTCAAAACCATAAATTTCGATAACAGAATTTTATGATTCGTTAAGTAAAGTGGTTATTTGTTATTGGTTTGGGTGGGGGGGTGATGGTGAATAGAACTCTAACGCTGATGTTTTTTTTTTTAAAATGGCATAATTACTTCGTCGCCCAAACTTTGGAATTAACTTTATCGTCATTGGAAACCAGAAAGAAAAAAAAGTCATTTCATATTTTTGAAGTAAATTAGATTCAAATAATTATTTCATTTTTATTATATCGAATCTTTTGTTTTTATTCCATTTCACTGTTTACCACATTAATTTTGTTTTTCTCTTTATTTCGTTTACAGGAGAAAATAATTTGCAAAGAATATGGTTTGAATTGCAATATAAAACTAGAACTGAATGACAACACACCGTCAGATATGCATAAGAATTTAAGAAAAAGTGAATAAGTTTTTAATTTGACATCAAGTGATTCATTCATTCATTTTGGTATGGAAATTTCTTATTTTCTCTATAGTTTTGTTGGGGAATTTTTTCTTCTCAACTTGTCGTTAGAGAAAATTACCATTAATAGAATATTCTATATCCAATAGTGAATTTTTTTACTTTTTATTTTATAGATGTAACTGCAGAGAGCCAATCAAGCAGACATTCAACTTGTATCCTTTGGCTGTGTATTGAATGCATGTTGCAACAGAAGTCTATCTACAGACAGTTGGGAGAATTTATGATGGTATACTGTTAATATGGTAATCTTGTTTATTGGATCGAGGAAATTACAATGATCGAGTACTAAGGTAATAATAAATTGATTATAACTTGACAGTCACTAAGAATATTTTCCATACCTGTAAATCTGTTCACCAGTCACTAGTAATATTATCAAAGTGGTGGAAATCCAATATGAAACCAATTCATAAATTGTTTCGCAACCAGTTAAATGTATAGATGCCATTAGATTTGATTATTTATATTGAACATTGGATGTGTGAATTTCAATCAATAATTCTGTCGATTGAAATGAATTCAAATTATCGATGATATTGACGATGATCAAGACAATTTTTGTCTGTTGAAGAAAAATTTTATGAATGAGAAATATTCTTAATTTAAATAACGTTATGAATTCATGGCACGCATATGAATATAATTGCAAATAACTGTACGTTCCAAATGATTGAAATATCATGGCAAATATTTGTATACAAATGGAAATAAATCACATCGCATTCGACTGGACTAGTCACCTCGGATTTCTGGTGAATGTTGAGAGGGCTAAATTTGATTTAATTAATCTGACAAACACGGGTATCAATGGATTAAAATCCAATCGAAACCGTGAGGGTATTAAAAGATAATTTCCTAAGCCAACATACTCAGCATAAATTTACTGGAGACGATTTTATATTATTTGAATGTGATATATGGGATAAAATTGTGTCAAAGAGAAAATTGAGAAAATCACTAACCGAGAGAGTTAAATCTAATACAAATAATGCAATCAATTATAATGCATTTCGTATTGGTCAAGTGGTATAGATAATACCAATGATTTTGGTAAATTACATACAGATACATCGTATATATCACAATAATGGAATGAATGTTTGTAAAATTTGATCGAATGATATGGCATGTAATTCGTACGAGAATGATATCATTATGTTGGAGTGAATAGGAAATCCTGAATTCCATTATTGAAGACAAATTGCTTCTTAATTTACCTATTTGAAATGGATGATGGCACTAAGAATGCCTTTGTGTTGACCATTATGTGTATGATGAGCATCATCATCAAGTCCACAAAATTCCATTTTTCAGTGATATTGAGTTTTATTACTATTTACTGTTTTGGTTTTCTTTTTGCCAATCTCTGATAGAGTAGTGCCGATTAATCAAAATGTTGTAATTACCCTTAATATATTTAAAAATATTCTTTCTCTTATTTCATTTAATTCTGAATGTGGAATACATAAAACTGTTCACTGTTTGGAATTTAACAATTGATTCCGCCAACATGTCTTCAGTGGCTAGTCTATAGGCTTTCGGAGGCCATTAACGGTCAATCGTTAGAATGAATGGAAAATTCGTGAATGGTACAAAAAAGAACTGCCATAATGGGCTTGACATCCGTTAAAAATGTGAACGTTTTATCATTAATGTGAATCGTGGAAGATTAATGCATTGTGTTATGACCTTATTAGTCAACGGAGACGATCCATAACATTATTGTCTTTTGGTCAGTATTTTATTGAGATTTGTCCGTGTTCTGCTATCGTTTATCCGTATCGAACGATTGTGGCCACATTCTTACTGTGTGGGGGATGGAGTAAGAAACGATAAACTAAAACTAGCGTAAATCATTTATCAAATTCTATTGTGGGTTGACAAAAACATAGACATTTATTGGCAGAACATAAATTTTCTTTGTAGAAAACATTAATTTTACCATCACCTGAACATTGGTTGTATGTTCACCTATTATGCGCTAACATGTTCATATTAATTTACTATCCACACTGTATGCAGTATGAACGCATATAAGAAGTCAAAGCCAACGATGCACGATAAAATTTCTTACACTTGATCGAATTTGTTAAGAAAATTCTGTTAAGAAATGAAAATTAAGTCATCGTTATATACACACTCGACTGTCAGTTCTCTTTGGGGATGTGTAGAATTGCATTGAATGTGTTTAGTAAATATGACAAACAAGTAACGTTTGTTAAATTAGAAGAACAACAATCACTGAATGCTAACAATATTCAAGGATCTATGGAAAATTTCTAATTAACAATTTTCACTAAATTGATGATATTTGATTGCGATGGAACGTAAAACAGTCTAGACTCATCGTATTTCATAACCAATTAATGTTTGTAAGATTGTAATACATTGGTGTATTACAAAGGAATCATAAATGGGGTTGAGAGAATGTTATGGTACATGAAATAAATGATTATGATTACCTTGTAAATAGATGACTTGAAGGAATGCAGTATCAGCACCGTTGAGAATTATTTGCTAAGAAACTATAAGGAAACAATAGAAAATTGCAGTAGCACAGATAAATGTTAGTTAACTGTTTGCTATTTGTATTTTGAATTCCATTTTTTTTGTAATGGATTCTTTTTTTAACGGGGAAAAATCTCATAAACGCGAATCACAAAGAAACTTTTATTTGTGCTCCAATATTGTTCAATTGATAACAATTTCTATGTTATAATGCATTTCATAAAATTCCCATTCGTGATATTGTTATCGATTGAATCAATTGAAATATGTTTCAGATCACTAAAAATAATCAAACGAGAGAGATTCATTCAATTTATTATCAATTCAATATTTAATTTAGTTGAGCGTTAGTATTCGGAATTTTTTTTTTCTGTAAATTTATTTTCCAATTAAATTATTTCAATTTTTTATATTTTGATTCGATCAAAAGAGGGATGAAAATTAAATACAATAATTGGAACATACACACATAAATGGGTAGAGATAACTTGTGGTAAGAGTAGTTTACCAGATAAAATAGTAATGAATTGAAAATCATCATTCGGGAAAAATTATAAAATGAACACGTTCACTTGATTTTTAATATTTTTTTTAAATGGAAATGGCAAATAGAATAAAAATGAAAAAAAAAAAAAATTGTTGAATAAAAATCAACTTGACCGACTGATTGAATAGAGTATAGCAACAATATGGTTATAGTTGAACACAATATGTGATCGGTAGTCATAATGATTGATTGCGAATCGACTTTAATTATATTATGGATGGTACATTGAATTGTTAATGGATGGTTTGTTAATTTTCATTGCGTGTAGAAAACAATAAATTCAATTAAATCGACCTCCTGGACTTGAATTGAGTTCATGTATGGTGGATAGTTCAGTGCTTTTCCTGCAATTTTAGTTGAATGTATGTGGCCATCAGTTTGCGAAGCGATTGACCTGCAATCATGAATCTGGAAATGTACATTGGAACTTTCTGTTCAGTTCTTGTTAGACTGAAGTGCATTACTGATGGGTTGTTTTTTTATTCATTTGAATTCAAAGTTTAACTTATGGACAAATTGGTGGTTGGTTGTTGTTTTCAAATTGATGTCAGTACCATGAAATTTGAAGCGATTTTAGTTCTTGTGGAACTAGAGAAGAGCAGAATAAAAAGTACAGTGCATTTTAATTTTCATAATTTCCCCATAGAATTAAATTCATTCAGTGTATAAACTGTTTACAGTGTATTAAACCAAGAGAGCGTTATTTTTATGCAACACTGAATAACGGAAAATGAATAAAGTTTTTTTTTCTATTTTCTATTACGAATTCTCAAACGAATTTCTTCTGCTACACTTCAGTTTTGATGTATAAGTGATTTCAATACGGATAAAGAAAAGGAAATTTAAATGTACATTGAATATCATATGAGCCATGCTGTTGAATAAAAAAAATTCATCAAGTATTTTCCAATGGAAAACTAAATAATTACAGCTTTGGCAGTTTTGTTGTGCACAGTGTACAATATTGTCTCGACGGGGATCAGTTAGATCTTTCATTGATTACAGTTAGTGTTAACTGGGCGAAAAGTGAGGGAGTATAAATGGGAAAGAAATAACCTTAAAGAACATGAAACTATGTATCAAAGTGTTTCATACTTTGTTAGCAATGCACTTTGACAGTGAATTTATTTTCTTGCAGTGAAACATGAATACGACGAATACTTTGTTGTTTGCTAAACGGGAAAGATGAGACTATAAATTTCTGTTTCAATGTATCTCTTTAGTTTCTTTTTGGTGCTTTTTATTCAAGTCTTGAGCTTTTCTTTTATAGCAATTTAAAATTTTCGTTTTTTGCTTTTGTCAAAGTCTTTGGATTTTGTAAATCAAAGTATTGGTTTTTTAGTAGTGTTTCATGACAACTTTTACTTGTCATTTTAGATAGATTATTCTAATTGAAATCCATGTGAAGATCAAAAAATTATGTTGAAAGATTTTTTTTTTTGGAATGTTTGGTGAACAAATAATTATTTTCTCATCACATATGGCAGATGGAAAATTTAAAACTTTCTTATTTACGGAAAAATGTATGGAAAATTCTTTTCTTGTTTTCTTGCCGGGTTACGAAATGAATCACGCGAATGTGATAATTTTAAACTAAAAAGTTTCAGCTTCTTTACTAGATTTTGGTGTGTATTTTATGCAAATAAGAGATGAGTTGTTAAACTTTCTAAATGAAATTTATAGAAATTATGATCTTGATAAAGGTTCTTTTGTTTATGTACGGAATGCATATTGTAACTATTAAACTTTGTAACTTTTGTTAAAATTAGTTTAATATAGTTATGCTGTTATATGCGAGTATCTATTTGATAATGTACTGTATAATTTGTGGATAACATTAAATGTACAGATTGAATAATGAATTTCAGTCACACGGTGTATTTCACACACAAAAGAAAATTCATTGAGAATAAATGAATTCGTTTTTCTTATTTTTTCATTGGAAATATCACCATGCGAACGATGAAATTTTATTCATTTTTGTTTCCTGGATATCATAATGCGAAATGAAGTTGGATGGAATGTCTTATATTACCAAATAGTCGGGTATCAAATATAATTTAAAAATTCTGTACATCGTTATGCTCTAATGTGATCCAAACGAACATAATGAATATTTGACACATATTTGGCATAATGAAACTCAATCAACAGACAAGAAAATAAAGAGAATCAAAAGTACGCCAATTTGAAAAATAAAAATGAAAAAGTTTTTCATTTGGAAATGTGAAAGTACAGAAAGCAAATGCAAATTCCTTTTTTTTAAGTGATTGTGTGATGTTTATATGAACGAAAAGTAAAGGAAAAAGTAAATCACATTAAGTGTGAGATATCATGTTTACAAGTTTCATTATATGAAATAAAATTTTCATTTCGATTGCAATGTGGAAGTGTAATTTCCTCTGTTGTGAATTATATACAAGACACTCTTTATTAGTAATAGAATTTTCAAGAAAATCAAGTCAAGATTCAAAATAGAAAAAAAAAATGGAAAAGAAATGTCTTATCGTTGAATCAAATTTATTTGAAAATAGACAATTTGAATCATTTTCGGTTACTGAATGATTTTTCGATGGTTCCACAACATCGAACAAGAAGATATGTTTTCTCAAATATTGTAAACAGACAAAGGCAACCATTGAACGTTATAAGAAAAAAAAGAATAGAAAATTCGCTTTTCCATCATTTTCTAATAAATGGCATATTTTTATCGCATTGAGTACATCGCAGACACCATTATTGTTGGTCTCAGACAAACAAAAATTATCGAACGAAGTAAGAAAAAAAAAATATGATGAATCTAACCGAAATCATTATGAGATTCCATCATCATCTTAGTGATGCTGGCAAGAGCTTTTGGTCTCGCATACACAAACATTGAAATGGCGAAACAATGAACTGGTCCTTAGGAATTGTTTGGAATCACCATCAAATTGCGTCAAATAAAATGCAATGCATGAATCATGAAAATGAAAAAGTGGGCTATAAATGGACGAGAAAAACTTGCTTACAACAAAAACTCTACACCAACCATCAATTCTTTTTGCTCCTACCATTGCCATTTCAATGTATTTTCCTAACGGTCTCTGATCATTTTTCTCGCCAAACATTTAAGAATTGACGAGACCAAAAGAAAAGCGTCGAACAGCAAAAAAAGAAAAAAAAATGTAATAAATGCGGCAATATAACCGATGTGAATTCAATGGAAATCCATATAAAATATTGTTAAGGCAACAACAACAACAAAAATATTGTATAATCGCAGCATATTATATTTATGTGAAGGATCAACCAAACGGTATTTGATTTGTTTTCTCATCCACTATATGTATGTTTAGTTAAGAGGAAAACCATTTTTAGTAGTTGGGGTTTGGGCGTTGGTACCAAATAACAGTTTAGTTGAGTGTGTGCCAGGAAGAGTCGACTGTAGATGATGACCGCTTCTGAATATCAATATCCATAAGAACTGAAGGTACCAGCAAGTCCTCTTTCATGTTAGCGTAAAAAAAAAAAGAATAATAAAATGATTATGGTCCACTTTAGCTGGAGGCTGTGAATTCTGCATACTATCAATTGTGTATGAGATATTGGGGGGAGTTCTATAACGAACGGACGTTATGAAAACAGTAAAGAGGAAAAAATAAAACACATAATCGAAAAATGGAATCCGGAGGAAAAAAACATTGTAACAAGGAAGATTGATTGGCCAGCATTATTATAAAAACGGAAACAAATTCTATGTTTATGTATGGGAAAAGCATTGTTTTATGCTACCTCATTATTACAATCCGTAGTGCGTGAGCGATTTACGGGTAGAGTACTGCTATACAGTTCTGTGTAGAAAGAAGTGTATTTCTCATTCGTTCTAGTTTTTATATTACATAGTGTTTCATGTGCGTTATATGTTTACATATTGGCTCAAGTATAAATCGGTATCAGTCGAAATGATGGAATACCAGTGAAATAGTCAATCTAATGTTTTGATACATTACAAACTGGACATTCATCTCATTTTAAATGTGTGTGATGGTTTTAATGGAACACCCGCACCAAATGGATGGATTCAAGTTGGCTTTTATAAAAATCGGTTTGAATAAAATGAAGAAATGGAAGAAACTGAAAAGAGGATATGACCCTCATCTCTTTGCACATCGACTGGTTGAGATAATCTTAAATATACAAACACATGAGAGAAGGAGTATATTCACTAACTCTTGGCGTTGATGGAATAGATGGAGGATTCACTTATGGCCCAAATATTATTTTTATGCTTTTGGTTTGCAAGGCAAAGGATAACAATGGATTTTCCATAATAAGTTTTCCACTTATAGTGGAGCCCGCCACTTCACATAAGCTGTCGTCATCAATGTTGATCCAAAATTATATTCGATACAGACATCCTTCTATTGGCCAGAAATGGACACCTTTGTTTTTCATAGTATCCAGTATATACCTTCATATTGGTATTCAATCTACTTAATAAATATTTCACATATTGGCTATAGATTATTAGATCATCCCAACCGGATGGTTAGTTTATTGTTCCAGATAGGATGAGAATTCATAATGGAATATGAATATCATAATATTGGTACGGTATCACTTAAAGTTTTATCCAATGTGATGGAAACTATTGATCTAAAATCGATGGTTTTTTAATGAATCTGTTGTTATTGAAAGTTGGTTGGTTGAAATTAATAACTAAAAATAACGAAGTATGTCACACATTGAAGATCAAATGAAGAACGTTGTTTCCATCATATGGATATGGTAACCGCATCTTTTAAGTATCAACATTTTATGCTTTGATGGAAGAATAGTTTTGTATCCATTCTTCGTCTGATGGAGAAATGTTATCATTTTACTCATCATTTTATTTGTCATTTCCAATATTGTGGCAAATAATTCTACACAAAACAGGAAAACAATTCGTATAAAACATAAAAATATGGTGGGCCATTTCATTAATTTGTATTTATTTAAGAAATATTCTGTATTCGTTACATAGATAATATTGAATGGTTGGTGAATGATGAGAAACAGAAAATAATAAGTATAAATCCAGTTTTTGTTTACTTGGCCTCTTCTAATACCAATGATTGAAGGTGAATACGATGACGGGAGTATCCTTTTTGCCACCCACTACTTCAATATTGTTAACATAAGAGACATAAGATATTCGAATTCAATATATTTATTATTATATTTCAATTTGGTGGCGTCTATAAAACAATCTTTATTCAATATAATTCTTATTCCTTATTTCTTTCGGGTTTTTCCTTACACGATTCCACCAAATTCAATGAATTGTATTTCTTACTTTTCATATTTTCCTGGTTACAATAAAAGTTCTGTTTTCTTTCTGTATATTATTTTATTTTACTTTTTGTTTCGTTCATCTGTGGTATTTCTTTTATTCAATATGCGGTTATTAAAAGTCGATAAAATATATAATACTGTTCTGTTCATCAATAGACACATTCATACATTTTGGGAGGGTTGGGTGGTGATGGCGGCCTTTTATTGAATTATAATTAGAATTTATTGTTTGTTGTATCCATATGAGAGTATTTAATATATATAAAGTTACATACATACTCGACTAGAGTTTCAATCAGATTGGATTTTAACAGCCATACTGATGTGTGGGATAAAATAATGCGAAAATATGAATGGGGGGTGAGAGATAAGAGTGGATGGGATTCGATACCATGGTTTTTCTATGTTCACGTCAAGAAAGTGATTCAATATGAGTGAATGTAATAAACTTTCTTCTTTCTTAATATGGATGAAGAACAGCTAGGAAAAGTGTTTGTTTCATTCATTTTCTCATTAATCCCATCGGAGAGGAGGTTACACTGTTTCGATTTGAATTCAACCGCAGTAGTATTATATTGGCGTCTTTCTGAATATAAAAGATTCCTTTTTAAGAAAATATACACACTAGAAGAAGAGTTAAACGTACTCATAGGGAATTAAAATCAATTTTATTCAAGGAATCGTGAAGGAAAAAGAAAATATGGAAAATGTTTCAATTGAATTTTATCCAATAGTTGAGTTTTTTGTAACGATACACTATTCACAAGTACTCAACGCTATTAAGATTAAGTGTTTTATGTTCTGTTATCATACGGTAATTTTACTCAATGGAATTATTAAAATTATTAAAGAGGATCATGAAACTAGTAATTAACTGTAACGACCTCGATAGATTAATTTGTTTTGGAAATTAATTTAAAAAATAAAAGAACTTCTCTACATGTGGGGGATTGATATGATTATCAAGTTTTATGTTGGATATTTTACATAAACATGAAACGCATGAAATACAAAGTAAACTCATATGAGTTTTATAAGTCACTTTACGAGCTTTACGGGTCTTTGGTTCTTTACCGCATTGTGTATAACAATTTCCGATTTTATAGTTTTCCATAGGAAAATATAAACCAACGATACTCTCTTAAAGAAGTATATAATTTTCAAATTATAAACACTTAATAAATAACCAGTTCTCTATCAATTATAATATTAATAAGTCGATTCCGGTTCAATTTACATTAGAATAGTAAAACCATAATTGTTTCAAGTATAGAAAGATGGTAATCATTTTGATAGAGAAAAACTTCATGTAACTTATCCTATGGTACATTTAATACAATTTTCATGTTCTAGATGTGTGTATGTGTGTGTGTCTTTTGTCTCTCGTATCACCTTGATTCAATCTAAAGTGGTTTGCATGAACAAAATGAATGAATCATTTAAACAGCACTCTAACAAGTCAAGTGATTTTCTCAGTGTTGGAAAAGTGTTATCAGCAATGCTATAAAATCTTGAATTTAATTTTCATAAAGGTGGAAACGTCACTTTAGCAATTAATTGTTTATATGCGAAATATAGGACATAGAATAAAACATAAATTATACAATTCATTGCAACTAACTAAAGAAACGTAATGATGTAATGGAAATGATTCCAATGAATCACTTTTATATGAAATTTTGATTTACATTTTTGCATTATGAATTAATGAAAGTTTAGACAAACGAAAAAGTTATATTCAATGCTTTCAGTTCTATTACTTGAATTGTAATTTAAGAGAAAGATAACTTCTAATTCATGTGAAATCAATTAATTTTTAAGATGATCTCTAAGAAAGAATTCTTTTTCAAATTAATGCATTGCCTGTGAAAATCCTAGTGAGGAGAGTGGGAGAGGTTGAAGAATTTGTGGTCTTTTAAGTTTATGAAATGACTTATGATGTGTACAAATTTAAAGTTTAATAGTAATAATTATGTGTTCATTGAGAACTTTTAATGATTCCGTGAATTTGTGTGCAGGTTTCTTTTTATGATTCGGAATTTAACAAGTTGACTTTGTTGTAAAATTCTTTTGGTTCAAATTTCGTGGTAAATGAAATAGAAACTCATTAACTTTATAATCATATGAGTTAACTGTAACAGCATTTTCCTAAAGACTTTGATTTTATGATTTTTAACTTTTATGCAACGATGAAAATGGAAAATAACAAAATTCACAATTAATATGATGGCAATATACCATAAAAGTTCAATATGCAATATTACGATAATCATGTGTATGGTAAATGAATTCAATGTGAATAGCGTAAATTGGTTGCAATTGAAAATCATAAAAACTAATTTTTCTCTTTAGTGTTATACGAACAGTGAGGAGTAATTCATAATTAATACAAAATATTCAATGGGTAACAATGAGAAAAGTCTTATGTTTTCCACAATTAAAATCATTTAACAACATAACGGAATAGTAAATAGGGTCATGTAATGTTATTGAACAACAATAATTCTTTGTTGTTTGTTTTAATGAGAAATATTATAGGGAAAAAACATGAAAGTTAAACTGAATGGATGGGTGAACAAATTATAACATTATCACCTTCGGATATGATTCATTTGAATTGAACGGTTGAATGAAATAAAATGTTTTATTTTTCAACAGTTAAACAACAGCATCTACTCTGGACCCATTTGAATTCAATTGAATTTGTTCTGTTCACGTGAACAGTGAAACGGAATGTTATGATTTCAACTAATAACGATTATTATTCACATAAATTTATATGAAGGGAAATGACTGTAAATTTATTATTATCCTTTTAAAGTGGATACCATTCATCGGGTTGACATGTACTAAACGAAACGAGATGGTAAATAAGAAATTATTGAGAATGGGAACCGATATGTTGCTTGGTACCACCGAAACGACCAAGTGAACAAATTGGGTAAATTTGTATGAGTGAAAAATTTTCTTTAAACATCACCCACCGAATAGCAATGATAAATATCTGACTGCCAAAAACTGTTAGTTATTAGTTGTTTGGGTAACTGTGTTTTCCAATTTGGATGTAATTTGATAAAAAGTGATGCTGATGGTGTTGCGGAATATATGATAACGAATGGTGTCCCATAATTCAGTTGTGATTCCGTATTTTCCTGTTTGGTAGTACAGTCATTTCATTCGGTTTTATTTATTTTTTGAATCTCACAAACAATTTATTCAAATAGACGTTTATTATCAGATCAAAATATTTTCTTCGGATTTCAGTTCTTTTTGTGTGTGTCTATT
This sequence comes from Coboldia fuscipes, assembly GCA_001014335.1. NCBI lineage: Eukaryota > Metazoa > Arthropoda > Insecta > Diptera > Scatopsidae > Coboldia > Coboldia fuscipes. Next base: position 169,262 of record JXOR01000039.1, read on the forward strand.
TCTCACATTTGGGACCATTTCTACCCCCCAAAAAAACCATTTGGATATAAATAAAACTGAAAAGTTTTTGAAAATTGTTTGGCGTAAAATTAAACCAAAAAAAATAAAAAAAAAAACTAACACTCATGAAGTGCCAATGAAATTTTCTTATCATTTTGACAGAAATGGTAAAGTTTTTTCCCTTTTTTTTATTTCGTTTGGGTAAAACTACAAATAATTTGATAGAGTGCCAGGTACGTGATCATATAACAAAATTTGGTTTTGGTTTAAATGAATGGGAATTGAGCAGAAGAAAAAGATGAGAAAAAAAATAATCATAAGAATGGACAAGACAGTAAAACGGAGTTGAAGAAAGTTTCTGGTGGTCAGAGTTTTCTTTATTTCTAACTTTGTTCTACAGTGGAGTCAGTCTAAGGTGGCAAACCCCGGTATATTGTTGAATCGAACCACAACTATGATGGTATGAGAGGGAAAAGGGCAAGCATCAAAACTTCAATGGTGAATAAAAGTGGTTGTCTGATAAGCACTTATAGTAACTATTTGCGGGATCATTTTGGTTTCAATAGTCTCTAACCGAAACTGTAAGAGCAGAAGTGAAGATACAGTACTAGGGACCACAAATATAACTTTTTCTACAGTTTTACTTGAATGACCATCTCTGACTTTTGTGGTATACATTTAATCTCGAGGTCTCAAGTGTTTTTTCTACTTGCAATTTGGATGGACACAGTGGTTGTCATGCAGTACCAAGTCAGTCTTGTCTGTCTTGTGGCAACGACTTATGTTTTCTTCTATCCATATATTAAATCGTTTGTTTTAATAAAAAACAGTTTTATTTCTTGGATTAAATACCAATTTTAGAACACTAAACTGAATCCATTGATTATGTTTTTAAAATGAATGAATTATATTTTTTTTTTATTATGCATTATGCAATGGTTATTTACTCAATTTACACTATAATAAATTTGATAACAGAAATTTATGATAAACCATCATGTACCATCGTTGTTCTTGGTTGCTATTTCATAGTTTTATAATGAAGAATAAAACTCTCATCATAGTCTAGTACAGAATCGAAGAGATACAAAAATAAAATTTTGCATTTGATTATTGTAATTCAATTTTAAGTTGTCGATATGTTGATGTAACAGTGTAAAAATAGAATGAAATGAATCGTTGATTCTACTGTTACTTTTTTATCTGGTTACCACTTTTGGTGTATGTTACATGTTTTAAACATAACATAAAGAACCACAAATAAAATCGATGAAAATAAACTGATTGGATGAATTTTCATCATTCTTCAATATTGGCAATTTCATTGCTGGCAGCATTTTAACCATCACTTTTAACTGGGACCATCATTTTGATTGGTATCAATATTTCGAATAAAATTTCAACGATTGACGTTTGGTGATCTCTAGCCAATAGTTACAGTTTTTATTCCTTCGAAATGCGTTTCCATCAGTTTACGTTCGAATTTTTATGATTCCAAACTCGTAAATACACAGTTATGGTGGTTCACAATGAATAAGGCAATATGGAACAAAAAGCAGTTCCTACATGAACAATTCACGATTGTTTTTTTTTTTTTTTTATAACTGACTGCATAACTACAAACAGCAGAATTTCAATTTGGAAAAAAGTGTACTGAACCATTTTTCATTTGGTTCATTACAGAACAAATTTTCATTTCACTGTTACCGTAAAAGACATACGGAGAAAGAATGTCAGAATGTGCCCAAATTGAGGCAGAAAAAACAGCAGAAACCAACAGAATTGTCTGGTATGGGTACCAAACGGCAGAAACAAAAACTTTTAGGTCAATTTAAACGATTGCTTTCGATGTTGACAGAGGAATTCTGCATATGTCTATTGGATATGGGGGGTAACGAATATTCACATATGACGACTATAGGAAATTCAAACGTAACCGAAACGAATTTTCACTTCAATTGAATTTAAATTCGAGAAGGACTGTAAACTCAATTCGTAAGGTATTGAATTAAATGAAATCGATATAGTTGAAAGAAGGGCAACCCCCAAGGAATTGCTAGTAACATTCAGCACACAACTGAAATGACAAAACGGTTTTTAGGTCTTCAATTTTTTTTTGGTCTCTTCTTTATGCTATCACTTTTGATTAAGACGAAAATTTGTCCTTTGGGTAAAATGTAATTAAGGCACGTTAATAGTAAATTCATTAGATTCCATTCTCAATTAATAAACGATTTTATGTTATGTACAATAGTAACGGAGAGTGAGAGAGTCAAGTTTGGTTCAATGAAAGATTTATTAATTAATTGTAAACCTGGTTGTCATACAAAATAGTTTTGATAGAAATTGTTATCCTTTTCTTGTACTTCTCAATTGGATTCATAGCCCCCAATAATCAATTAGTTATTTTCTTTGTAAATTTTATATGAAATAACTTCTTTATTCTACGGTTAACAATTTTCTATCACCAAATAATTGATATTGGCAATTTATCAGTTAACACAATTTTAAAATGTCTATGTGTATGTGTTCATAATAACAATTTGCCATGGTAACATAAAATAATATTTCAATTGTTCCTGAATGGTAGAAAGGAAATCCATAGAAAATATTTTAACTGGTACGTTATAAAACATTACGAAGAGAAATAATTTTGATTTAAAATACAGAAAAAAAAAACGACGATAACAAGAAAAGTAAATCATTATGTTGTTGATAGTAATCCATCGTGCCTGTATTTCGATTTTATGGTTTTTGAAAATCACCTATAAGGATTTATTAAAAACGTGATCTTAACAACAGATTGGTTTTTCTGGTTGGTACTGAAGTTCAACAGAGAAAAACGAGAGATTGAGGTCTCTTCTATGGATTCTGTTGTGGTAGCTTGTTCCAATGGTATTGGTGTAGATTGGCAAGAAACCGAATATTAAATATCTAGGAGTGTGAGGTAAATATTGTACAACTGAAACCGATCTGTGTTTGATAGTTTTAATTTGAAAATTTTCCATGAACAAAATTTTCATCATTCAACAACATTGGAATTCTGGCAATTTCCAATTTAAATTGTTTTTGGTCTAACGGTATTCATTGTTTATATGTGTGGTTATCATTTTCATGTTATCATACTCATGAGTACAACATAATTCACTAAATTCTATTTGTTTTTATTGTTATACGTATGTACGTTAAATTACCGTAAACAGATTTTCATCACTTTAACAGATATCGGACAGAATGATAGGCTATGGACTATTTAAAGTAAAATTTTATTCCGGATCACTTCTAGATTTTCCCAGGTCATTGTTATGATTATGGTTTCTTATTTCTCGTAATGGATATTTTCGTTATGTATTCATTTCATCCTGAACATTATCAATTGCGTTCATTTCCTTTGGATTTGAATTAAAGCAAAAAAATTCAATATACGGAACATTCTTAATCAATGTTTTTGTTGGTTTTTAATGGTTTCGGTTCATGTATACAATTCTAAAGACGATTACATTATCGCCTTTTGGCTTAACAAGTAGTCACCTTAGTTGGTTTAACGCCTTTAATGTTTTGCTTGTAGTGTAACCACTTTCTGGGTGAAATTGAAATTTTCTATGTAATATAGTGGTGGGAAATGGATACCCAGAGGCAATACAACAAACCAACAAAGTCAGTTTCACATTTACTTTCTTGTTTTCGAACCAAATGGAAAGGAAAAAAAAAAATGTAATTTTCTCTGAAGGATTTATTAAAAAGGAAATGTTTGAAGAAATCCACTTAACATGTTTTTCATCACTTGACAACGATACCTCTCGATTGGGGTCTGAAGTATAGAAAATGCTCTGTTCATTTTATTTCAATTTCATTCATTGATTTTGATGTCATTTTATCTACAGTGTTTCGACTGGTGTTTATAATCACACTAATGCCATGTGAAATATCCGATTTTAATTGATTTCTCTTCATTTCGTACCCCAATTTTCAATGAGAAAATTTTATAAAAAGGAAATGAAAAATAAAATTTAAAAAATGAACAAATGGAAAATAGAAATAAAGAAATATCACGAGTTCTGTTAAGGAAACAATTTAGCTTTCCATTGGAATTGTTTAAGAGACGTTTATAAATAAATTATTTGAGAGTATTCAGCTACTTTACCGGGTACGTGATTCAATAGATGATGAAATGAATTTTCCAACAAAATTTTATTGTATTGCTTCTGTTACGAATTTTTTCTATATTTATACCGTTGGTAAATGATGTTTCATTGTATTTGATGTTGAATGAAATTTGAGTGCTAATTGATTTTATAAAATAAAATTATGTTTTACGTGGACGATGTAAATACAATATTCAGTAAATAGCCTTCTCTCTTTACATTAATTTTGAATTAATCAGAAGCTTCACTTGTAACTTTGTTATTACGGCTACTTTAATCAATAACTGGTGGCAAACAATTCATAATGGATATGGTAAAAACCACTAACACAGGACTATATGACCCAGAAAATTAGAAAATATTTTTCCCATGTATTGTTATTGATGAAAAATTATTTGATTGCATTTTAATTAAACCATCCAGTGGTGGATTGTAAAGGGTTATCAATTAATTTAATTTCGTTTTTTTTATTTTCTCGTTGTAGACATGTTCCTGGTAATGGAAAATTGAAATTCCATTGAAATTAATGAAAATGAAATAAGTTTCTCACACATCAGTTGTGGTACTTGATGTAAAGTACAATTCTAACACTGGGAAAAGTATACACAAATATTTATTATGAATTCCAATCGTGTGTTATGGTGTTGTCAACATAAGTGTTGTGTATGACACCCAATGATGTGACATTAAGTGTCGATCATTGGGAACCTGTGGTGGTATCGATTCATTCGTTTGACATAAAATAGGAGCAGATATCCCTCCAACAGAGTTAATATATTATCAATTACTATGGATTTACTTTGTGTTAAGGTGCTAAATATTATGGTGAATGTAAAATTGAAAATTCAATGGGACTATATCTGTTAAAGAATTCAAACACTTTTGATGGTAACAACGTTATTGTATATGGACCATAATGAATATGGAATCTCGTCCAGTGTATTAATCAAAAATCCAGTAACGTTGGTTATGAATAATAATGTACAATGTTCAGGTGGTTACATCGCATAATTTTCTCGAAATTTATGAGTTTTAATAGAATTTCCTGTATCACATCCTGTTGGTCTAACTTGGATGATATGACTGGGCGGTATATATGCGACAGTGTCATCTATACAACTTTGGGGTACCAGTTACAAACAATACGGATGATTTTAACATAATGCGGTTTTGTTTTATTCGATGCACAGGTGTCAACCGTTTCCGTTTATCTATTCGTTTTGTATTATTATTTCAATATTTTAAACCGTATCAATATGATTGAATTAATTTTATGATTTTTATATTTTCAATTCATTTTAGATTTTATATTCGTTGAAGAGAATTTTCTGTTTATTAAGCGATTTACCATACATATGGGATACGAGTGAGAACATAAATCGGTATAATCATTTCTAAGAAAAATTGATAGTCAAAGAAAATTCATTGGAACCCCATCGATAAAAGAAATATTAAATGAAAAATATTGTGACTAACTTAATTTGTTGATCATCAACTGCCAAGGATATTATGGGTGATAAAGTAAACTAAGATATACATGAGATTATATAGAAATAAATTTTTAGGTTAACAATACCACCGATATAAAGATAGAACGATTGAAACCATATTGTCAACGATTGCCAAATAATAGATACAGTGGAAAATATTTCATGTACATTAAGGTGTGCTGTTGACTGTATGATACATAATTCCGTTATCATGTGCCACCCTAACAAACATAAACAAGCAACTTTATTTATTTGGGAAGTGTATGTGTTTTTTTTGTTATAACAAGAACCCCGTGTACACAAATGCGTTGAATCGATGATACTAACCCGATACGTATTTAATATTATCCTCTTCAGATGATTTCTATCAGTTTTGTTTTTTTTTTTTTTTTG
>JXOR01000319.1:2199-12468 GCA_001014335.1 Coboldia fuscipes
TAAATAAAATTAATGATTCCCTTGAAAAGAAACAATTCTGCGTGGGTATATTTCTGGATGTTGCACAGATATTCGATAAGGTAAATCACAATGGACTTATTCTAAAAATTAGACAGACGCTACCCATTCCTTTTCATAAGTTAATGGTAAATTACCTGACGGGTAGACTTTTCCAAGTAAATCAAAATAATTTCCTTTCAACACCATATAAAATTGTAGCAGGAGTTCCGCAGGGTAGTGTCCTAGGACCAGTTCTATACACAGCAGATATCGCCCTAAACGACAATATACTTGTAACCATATTTGCGGATGATACAGCAATCATATACTCACACATAAATCCTGTGACAGCTTCCAGAGAACTCCAGGACCACACATCTAAGGTAATAAATTGGGCCGATAAATGGGGTATCAAAATTAATGATAGTAAATCGATCCAAGTGACATTCTCATTACGTAAAAGACATATCATCCCATAAAAATAAACAACAGATCAATACCGCTGAGCAATACAGTTAAATACCTAGGCATTCACCTTGACCGTAGACTCACTTGGAACGAACAAATTAGTAAAAAAAGAAAGCAAACAAAACTATTGTTCAGCAAAATTAGATCGCTGTTACATAAAAAAGCAAGAACTTCATTGGAAACCAAAATTGCAGTCTACAATGCAATTTTGAAACCCATTTGGACTTACGGCATTCAGCTGTGGGCTTCAGCGAAACCGACAAATATTGCTAAGCTAGACAAAACACAATCAAGTATAATTAGATCAATAATTGGAGCACCAAGATTCGTTAGAAACAATATTCTCATCAGAGACACAAATTTAAACACAGTAACAGCTGAAGCAAACAAAATTTGTAATAACTATAAATCCAGACTAGCAGATCATNATCAACCTACAAATATTGCTAAGCTAGACAAAACACAAACAAGTATAATTAGATCAATAATTAGGCCAAAATTCGTTAGAAACGATATTCTCATCAGAGACACAAATTTAAACACAGTAACAGTTGAAGTAAGCAAAATTTGTAATAACAATTTATCCAGACTAGCAGATCATCCAAATATAACCGTTAGAAAGATTCTGAAAGCCAATCCATTCAGAAGACTAAAAAGAAGTACTCCACTACAAATTAACCATGGGGGACACGCAAACGAAACAAGTTGACAACACCGGAGAAGTTATCATCTCAATAATAGTTCAACCAGTCGACGTTGAAGTGGAAAAACTGGAACTACTACAAATCATCCTTACATTCCTAGTAGGATTCAACTTCCTCTACCAGCTTTGGAAAGATTATAAAAGGCACCAAAAGAAAAACATATTAACTAAATTACAAAGTGTTCGCACAGTATCATAAAATTGTTCAAAAATTCAGCTCCACATTGGTGAAGCTTTATTATGAATTTTAGAATTAAGAGTTGAATTTATAATGTGAGAGTTCATTCATGATCTGATTCAATTTTAAATCAATAAAGAAGTGGAAATAAAAAAAAAGAATTTGTTCCNGTAAATCACAAAGTGTACGCACAGTTTATTTTCAATATTATGTAGATTATACTTATTTGTTTACAATTTTAAATAATTGGGTAAAAGAAGAAAAGAAAGAGGTAAGGAGAAAGAAAAATCACAGCAATTTATTTCGATCGCAAATTTTGATGCTACGGTCAGGTGACCTGGTAGCTCGATCCATTGCTGCTGTGGTTCATGATACAAGTATACAGAGTATGTCCACTTTGAAGAAAACAGTTATAATGTAGCTACATCCTTTCTATATTTCCATGTACTAAACTACAACCTTTCTATAATGTAGTTTTTTTTTTGTGTATTGGTTAAGCTGTTAGAATCATTCGATTCTTGTTTTGTTTTCATTCATAAGCTCCGCGCTCGAATATAAATATCTAGGCCATGTACTGGGTCTCCAAAGAGAAAACCAAAAATTGGAAATAGAAAGAAGAATTAAACTGAGATGGATAGCGTTCGGTAAACTTTCATATATATTGAAAAATGATAAAGTTCCATTATACCTAAGACGGAGGGTGTTTGATCAGTGTATAACTCCAGTAATTACATATGGCTCGGAAACCTACAGTATGACCACAAATATTGCCAATAAATTAAAAGTCGCTCAAAGAGTTATGGAACGATCAATGCTCGGCGTGTCACTGAGAGAACACCGAACAAATTAATGGATCAGAGAAAGAACAGGTGTAAAAGACATAATAGGCATTATCTGCTCATTGAAATGGAATTATGCTGGTCACATTGCCAGAACGCCTGACGAACTATGGCACAAGAATGTACTAGATTGGAGACCCAGAGAACACAACAGACCAAGAGGTCGTCCACCTACAAGATGGACAGATGATATAAGAAAAATAGAAAGAAATTGGACTAATGCTGCGAGAGATAGAGCTTATTGGAGAGACCGAATGATGATGATGATGATTAATTTAACAATAAAATATTTCTTTACAACTTTTACTTCTTATTCTGAAATCGTCACCTAAATGGAGTAATCACGTACGAGGGTGTTTCAATAATTATGGTAAAAAAGGTATAAAAAATTATTTTTTTCAGTGAAATTTAATTTATTTCCCAACATAGTCTCCTTCAACTGCTACACACTTAGTACAACGCGATTCTAACATTTTTAACCCATTCAAATAAAACCATTTGGGAAGGTCTGAAAAAATACTAATTTACACTTGCTATGAGCTCACTCTTGTCGGAAAATCTCTGTCCCTCTAGCCATTTTTTCAATCTTGGACACAAGAAATAATCACATTGTACTATAGTTATAAGTTATTATAATATAGTATAGGTTTAAGTTTATTGTCTAATAAACAATCGGATGATCAATGGATCATCCAATCAATTACTAGCATTAGTATATAAGTAATACTATAAATAGATTAAGTTTTTGATAATAAAATTAGTCTGTAACCTGCACGCAACGTATACACATTGAATTATTCTTTTAACTATAAAACACACATGGAACCAGATCAGGTGAATAAGAAGGATGAGGCACTATTTCGAAATGTAAATCTTCAATTTTGCCTACATATCACAATTTTTGCCTTGTGTGATGGTACATTGTCCTGATGAAACAAGATTTTCTTGCGTGCTAATCTTGGTCGTTTGGCTTTAATTTCAACTTTTGATTTATCCAATAATGACGAATAGTAATGTCCATTTATTGTGGAACAATTAGTTAGGTTATCTATTAAGATGATTTCCTGTGAGTCGATTGGATTTCTGAAAATCTGTTGGATTTCGCTTAAACATCTCTAAACACTGCGCGAAAATCTCTTTACGTACCTGTTTTTGAGGGCACGTAAGCAAACGCGGCATCCATCTTGACGATAATTTTTTCATATTTATATTTTCATGAAGGATAGTATGTACTTGACCTATTGAGATCTTGGTAATGTCAGTTATCTCCCTGACTTTAATTCTTTTATCTAGATTAACAATTTTCCTGATTTTTACAACATTTTCCGTAGTAGTCACCTCAATTGGCTTTCCTGGTCGATGATTATCTTCGGTGCAGGTCCGACCTCGTTTGAATTTATTTACCCAATAATATATGGTTTTTAGTGAAGGAGATGAGTACTCATACACAGTCATTAATTCATTTTTTATTTTAGCCACAGTAAAATGTTTTAAAAAATAATTTTTAATTAACGTACGAAATTCTTTATTCGACATTTTCTTATAATCGATTGCATGATCTCACAAAATTGAACATAAAACAATTGCTTTACATCCAAATTCATATAAATTATATCAGTCACTACTGAGATCCCGAAATTCAAAATCCCCATTGTTAGAATCTCATAATTTTAATTTTTTATATAAATTTTACCTTATTTATTGAACCACCCTCGTATGACAGATTCAGACTTGTTTCTTTTATATACAAGTTTCAAAACAAATGAACCTTTTAGATACCTCAGTAGCCGTTTAAAATTATGCCATAAATATTGTTATTTATGTTTATATATCTACTTAAGAGATTAACAGAAAAACTTAAGTCAGGTCCTTTACATAACATAATGTACATTAAATAACTAATTAAATTTCTACATGGAGCATTTATATTAATATCAGAATTTAACTAATCACAATTTAGTTTACTCGGAAGTGGTGTTTGTACTTTGTCTTGCATATTGAATTTATTTAATACTTTGTTTATGTATGTACTTTGATCTAAAGTAATTACATTTTTTGTTCGACTGATTTTTATCTGTTAATTCGTTCATATCAGTCATAAGGAATTTATTTTGTATATGATTTTTAAAAATTTTCATCGTATCGATATCTGCCGTAGCAATTACAGTGTCATGAACATAAAATACGACATATATATTTTTATTTATGTCCCCTTATTTAGGAAATAAATGCATCTATTAACTTTTGAAATTTCAAATCCGTTATTTAGTAAATATTTTTTTCAAAAAGTTCGAACCAACATCTAGCTGCCTATTTTAGATCATATAAGGACTTATTTAATTTGCATACTAGGATTTTTTACATGTTATTCCTTTTGGAACTTACATATAAATTTCCTCTTTTATTGTACCGTTCAAAAATGCTATTTTATCATCCATTTGATGCAATAATAAATTATGTTGATTTGCAAAAGCAATAATAAATTTAAAGAGGATATCCTAGCTACTGGATCTAGTAAAAGTCTCATTATAATCAACTAAATATTGTTGATTAAATCCTTTTGCAACTAATCTTGCTTTATATCGTATTGGGTTACCAAATTCATGATATTTAACAGTCTCTTCTCGCTTTAATAAAATTTTTATCTTGTACATCATATATTTTATAACCTTTTATATCGAATCGTACTAAAATTCCCTTAAGAGTATTGGAATCAAATTTAGTAGTAACTTAATTGGAGTTACTAAAACACCACTCCTTGCAAATAAATTCAAATCATTAATAATGTGGTCAAATGCACCAGAATCAACAATTAAATTAATTTCTTATGTGTTGGTATTGATTTTACGATCAATCATAAAAGCAATCCCCATGTCGATGTTCATTTCTCTGAGCTTCATTGATAGCCTGAACAACATTTACTTGATTGTCAGGTTTAGTCTGCAACATTTATAATATGTAGTAACAATCTTTTATTATATGTCGATTACCACCACAATGATTACAGTTATTGTTATTTCGTTTAAAATTGTTTTTAAAATTCGATTTATAATTTTGGAATCTTTGATTCCTATTGTTATTTTTATTAAATTTATTTTTAATATTTTCAATTATAATTATTTTGATTAGTGCACAATATTTTAACACTAGTTTCATCACTATCACGTTTCAATTTTGTTTCATACCATAGTCCAATAATCTTGTTTTCACAAAAATCAATGTAATACTGTCATCTGATAATGTTTCTAACACCATCATAACTGTTTGGTAATGTTAATAATAAGTGTGGCATTTTATCGGTTTCCTCTAGCAATACACGCTGTTTCAATTAATAATATAATTAACTTATAATTTCATCAAACTCATGAAAGTGTTTAATCCATTTCACATCACCTTTTATTTTCAAACTCAACAGTTTCTTTCTTAGTGCCAATTCAGTCGCAATAGTTTTACGCTCATAAACTGCATCTAAATTTTTCAAACTTTCTTTTGCAGTATATTCAGCTTTAGCAAAACCAAGAAATTAATCACTTAAGTATTCAATGATATCGCTCTTAGCCACTTTTTCATTTTTATCCCAATCATCATTTTGATAATTCTGTTATTTTTTGTAATCACATCAATTACAACCAATTTCTTGAGTAATGAAGTTATTCTGAATTTCCATACAACAGAATATTTTTGTCCATTAAATTGCTGTATGTTTCTTTTACTTTTATCTATTTTTAATAATGTTTTATATCTTTTTAGTTCTAAATAGTCACTTTAATTTTCTGGGCCCATAACCTGTTGGGAGCAGAGCACGATTTTACCAGAGAAATATAAAGAAACCATTTAATTATTTGGATAAAATAAATTTAGTTTTATTCAAAAGTATAGTTTTAATAAGAATTAATAAACAAGATATATCTCTTGACATAGTTATATCAAAAGTAAGACTACATACTTGGATATATATTTAGTATCACACTAACAAAGTATACTTTATATTAGTTAGTGTTTTCGAATACAACAAACTAAAGATTACGTCCATTCTTTCTATACAGCAGACTGTTGTGTATCTCGTAGTTAGAAGCTTGACGTTTGCGTATCTCCTTCAAAATTTCTTATAGTTTAGAATCCTTTGATTGTTCAATCACCAGCGTTCTGGTCAATGGATTGATGTCGACTAAGCATTATACCGTTGTCCCAAACGTATGAAGTTGTAAGTAGTAATAGTGAGTTTCGAGATATTCGAGAATTACATTTTTAAATAGCGTTAATGGAGAAATAAAATGGAGAAAATTATTAGAGAAAATAAAGAGTATTTTTACTCTGGACCAATTATTCGGTAATAAAACTCCGATCTGGACTATCTTTTCTCAGGACATAGATCCTGATGACTTACTTGATCTGGAGCAATAGTTGCAAAAGGACATAAGTGAGACCTATGTCTGTGGTTTTGGGGCGACGATGTGTACGTGATAAGGAATCAACGTGGGACATTTCCGTTCCCATTGTACATGTCAATGGAATTGTTCACCTCAGTTAAAACTAGCCAAGTTCGTCAACTGCCTTCGTGATGAAAGCATTGACCTTCTTAAGACTGAGATTGATATCATTGAGTATTGAAACACCAAAAATGACCATTCTTCTGTAACCAAGAAAAGGACAGTTACAAATCTCGTGTTCTGCTGTTTCTTCATCTTCGAAGCAAAGCCTGCATTCTGAAGATGATGTTATTCAAAATTAAACCATGTGATAGCGAAGTTTAAAGTGGTGACCACTCATGAATCCCACCAGGTTTCCCAAGGCACAAAGGACACACAAGGCTAACCTTAGATCTACTGAGGTAGCCATGATAATTGCATATATCTCCGCTTGAAGCACTGTGAAGTATTTGTCTAGTGGACTGATAATTTAATATTATTATGTGCTATAAAGACACTGGAACCATATACACTCTCCATCAATGAACCATCAGTGAAGATACGAACACCCTAGCACGGGTGAAAATCCTCCTTTTGAGAGATTGTTCTCTGGAGGGAAATGAAACTTTAAGGTTTCTTTGGCGAGGGCGAGGGATGATTAGCAAGATGTTTAGCTATAATTGTGTGGATCGTCTTTCGATTTTCACGCCAACTTCCTTGAATGCGCAGTCTAAAGGCATCTTTAGTAGCTTTTGCAACTATGAATTCTTTTATTGTGTAGTGGTTTTTATCGATCAATAGGCGTGTGTTATGTCGTTCGATCCGATAAAACGGATGATTGGAATAGTCGAGTTTTGTTGGCCGTGCGATGATCTAGATTACTTATTGGAGTTTTAATAATTTTTTTTAGTGACTTTTGCTTTAGATTTTTTAATTTTGATTTCAACTATTTGCTTTAATTTCATACAGTAACAGTAAATTCTATCCATTTGCTTTTCTTTAATAAATTTCAATGCTATTTACATATCAGGTGTGGGGTAAAGAATTAATTTCTTCGCCATCTATTGATTTTGCTGCCGCTGCTTGTGGGGTTCAGAACTCATTTCTTTTCCATTAGTGATTTTTTTCTCCCGTTGCCTTTGCTATTGGGAAGGAAACTCTTTTCTTTGTCATTAGTGAAATTTTGCTCGCGTTGTCTTTCTCTTTTCTTTGCTATTAGTTAAATTTTGCCACCGCTGTCTTTGCTGGTGGGATAAAGAACTCTTTTCTTTACCATTATTAAGGAACTCCCTTAATAAAGAATTAAGGAATAAAGAATTCAGTTCTTGACCACTCTCGCTACCTATATTACTGGGGTTCAGAATTAATTTCTTTATAGTTTATTAATTTTTGCATTGCTGTCTGGGACAAATAGAATATTTCTTTACCAATTAGTTGCTTCTTGCTCCCGCGATTCTGGCTTATTTTTTATTTTTTTTCGCCGAACTGTATGGTTTTTATCGATCAATGTGTGTATGTGCATGTGTGTGATGACGTTCGTTCATCCGATAAAACGGATGATTGAATTAGTCGTGTTTGGTTGCTCGTGCGACGAACCAGATCACTTTGGAGTTTCATTAAATTTTTTTAGTCACTTTTGCTTGAGGTTATTTAATTTTGATTTCAACTATTTGCTTTAATTTCATACAGTAATATTAATTCTACCCATTTGCTTTTCTTTAATAAATTTCAATGCTATTTGCAATTGTGAATATTTCTTTCTTTTATATAAGACTATAACCTATTACTTCTTTTTCCCATCCCGGTTGTATTGCTGTAGATCTACTTGACCATTTCTAATCCTTTAATTCGAACAAGTTAGTCTTACTGTAGATGGAACCTCACTTCATTCAATCCTTTCTACATCCTATTACATGGTTTTCCAAAAAAATCGATAGAGCATATATTTGTTGCGACTGTAAATGGTACGTGAACAAAAATAAGAATTTTCTTGTTTTGGGTTAATCTGCCTGTAGTAAAATCAAACTCGAGATCATTAAGCCAGATCATTTCAAACTACATTTCTATGAAAATTTTACCATATCAGATTACTTTTTACTTGAACATAAACGAGTACGTTGGGATCATACTCTTAAACGAAAGCCGAGTGATATGGTCGTACTACTATAACTTTGGACTCGTATTTTTTTAAACGCTGGTGAATATTTGTACCACACTGCTGACTCATTTTAAAAAAAAAAACTATATGATTGTCCCATACTGAGTTTTAGCTGTTTGAGAGATTATTTACAATTTTTTTTTCATTACTTATTACTATAGAAAATGGATATAGATACAGTGCAGAAATTCCTAGAAGGTAAGTCTTTTTCATAAATAACGATACTGAAGTAAATATATATTTTAAATTTATTACTATGTTCAGATACTTCCAATTACTTTGATTCATTGGAATTTCCTCCTGTTGAGCTTCAATACTGCTGTCGTCAACTTTTGACTAAAATTTTACTTATACAAGATAAATTTCAACTAAAATTTGAAAATGAAAAACAGAAAGTGACTGTCAGAGAAATTGTATCAGATCGCCAAACTGACTATAACATTAGCGGATATTTAGCAATGAAACAGTTATCTAATTACGATGAGCTGAATTTCCATTCTGATAGTAAAATGTGTAACTCTTTAATTGGAATTGATGACTTCTACGACACTCCGAAATTTTTACCACCGAAAATATTCAATAATATTAGTCAACCACCAATTACATCTATTTCATTAAAGGCTGAAAAATCGTCAAACTTACGATTACGAATCAAACGAATTTTTTCTAAATCTAATAAAAAGCAGAATGCTGGTAAAAATATGACTTTATTTGCAAATGAGAATGATTGTGAAAAAACAGAATCAAAAGTAAAAACGATAATTGCGATTTTGAACAGAAATGGCAAACTACATCATTTATGTGGAATACCTAAAATGTGAGAAAATTTATTTTTTAAAATATACTGAAAACTTTAAGATGAATAGTTTGTTGCAAGTAGAACGAAATAGTTTAAATTTTTCTGTTAAAAATTTAAGTGTATTAATTATGTAAATTACAACGCCGATGTCATGGTGATTTTCTTTTATCATTCGATAATAAAAGGTGTAGGATCGGATTAATCAACATTTTTGAACCTGGTACGGGTATGAGTTCAAAAATTATGCTCAACTTAAACCTGCACTCTCATCATAGCATATGTGTAACTCCAGTTAATAAGTTCTTTTGCTGTATTGATTTTATTAATCATTATATAATTATTTATATTATGGTCTTTAAAGTAAACTGCCAAGTCCATTCATCGCGGAGGTACACGAAATTAAAAATTTAAGAAGTGATAGTTTACGATATTGTTTAATAAAAGAAATGTTTTCCGTCGAGAGAGACGTTTGCGGAATGAGACATTCGTCGAGTGGAGCAATTATCTCGAGATTAAAATATTTTCTTTATTAAACAATATCGTATCCAATTTTATAGTCTTCACAAATGAAAAATATAATTAACACACATAATTAGATCATTGAAAATATTTTACACACAAATTTATTTCAAATGTTGGTAACAATGCGATATAATAAAATTAGATGTGAATACGGTAAAATCAGATGTAAGTACACCTATCCCCCGATTTACAC
>JXOR01000332.1:0-16536 GCA_001014335.1 Coboldia fuscipes
GGTATTAATAAGAAGTGAATGTTACATACATGATCTTTTGGTTTGTTTGTTTTTTGCTATGCAGAATCTCATATTAAAATCAATGGTTGTGGAAGCAGCGTGTGTATTTCATGATTTGATGTGATAAAGTTCTCAGTACTAACTATTAGAGGATGGTGCAGAGTTGAGATGAAAACGAGAAACGCTACGCAATGTATTGAATGGCATCAACAGATTGGATATTAGTAATCTATTTTATGCACATTTAATCGGCTTATGGTGGCTAAATATTCATATTATGTGATCATATTAATTCGAAAAGAGGTAGAAGAGAGAAAGAACAGATGAAAGAATACCTGCTGTGATGCAGTGCTACTGGTATTTGAATATAAAAGGAAACGCGGTTTTCTTAGCAATTGGTTTGCGTCGGATTAAATGTTAATGAAATTGAAACTTTTAGTTTTTAGTGGGTTGGCGGAGATAGACAGTAGGAAATGGGAAGGAAATTCATAAAAATTTATTAATTTTAAATTGATCTTAATTGAGTTGAATGATTCGGATGAATTGGGTAATGGAATGCAGGTGAATTGGCGACATCTAATGCCCTAGATTTCTTATTTTTATGGCAAATAATGGGGCATAGACAAAAGTAGACAAATTTACCACAATTTATGGATGAAAATTCTTTTAATAAAATGTGTCCTGTTTCCTTATCAATATCGTTGAAAATAAATAATCATCGTTTATTTTGCTACTCATCTTAATCAGATAAAGGAATCAAATAATTTATTTGTCTCCTCTCACTGTTCGAGACTAACAATGGATATTTGGTAAAAGATGATAAAGAAGAGAGTCTTTAACAAGTTTAAGAAATTGAATAATGGCCACGTACGATGAGATGCGTTAAAAGCCATTAAATGGACCTTTTATTATTATCAATGGCACAAGGATTTTCGAAATTGAAACTATGAATGAATTATGTATAACATAGTGGTGGGACCTTTTTATTTTTCCATAGTTAGAGTGTAATATTCAGGATGTATCAAAATGACGATCAATGGCAATGAAAGGTATTTTAGTTTTCGTTTTATTTTATTTATTTTTTTTCGAATCAAATGAATGACAAAAAATTATCATCCACGATGTTGGATATGAATAACGTATCTTTGTTCAGTTTTGAATTGATATTTAAGGAAATAATATTTTAAGCTGAAGATTTTGTTAGTTTATTTTTCTTCTGTTCGATTTGAGTAACTGAAGGCGCCCACGTCAGCAAATTAACTGATTATGTTTTATTTATGTGTCTCCAAAATAAAAAAAAAAGAATATTTTTTATAATTTTTTTTATATTTCGGTTAAATTCAATTGGTTAAAGTTGTAGAGTGTCATCTCGTAAGCGGGAGAAGATAGAAGAGTAGTATTTTATCAAAAAACGACACTCTTAATATTAAATCAAATGGCTTTAGAGGTGATCCCAGTGATTTAGACGGGCGTTGTATGTTAATAGAGACAATCAGTTCCTAATTTACTATATCGTATTTGTCAGTGATGAATCGTTTGAATTTAGTACGACGGTTTTTTATTATGTTCAGTTGTATGTTATCATAAAATACGTTATGATATGAAAATTGATTGGAAATTAAAGCGATTTTTGTCGGTTATTTAACTATGGGTGATTGTGGCAGAAGTGAGAAGGCTTGAGATTTTTGTCACAAAGCGAAAGAAGCTGCTGGACACCTTACTGCAATATTTTATAAATAATTTGAAAAGAATTATTCTAAATGGTCTGGTTATTGGAAGGGAAAAGTGTCAAAGAGACGAGTTTACGTTGGAAATTGATTCAAATTGTTTAACAAAAAACGTTATAAATTTTCTATGTGATTCAACAATATGAGAATTATTCTTTATTAATTTTAATGGTACTTGTGTTTGAAGGAGAACTCAAATCTTTTTTTTTTTGTATTGAATCAAAAGGATGAGTTATGACTATATTCTTTTCGTATATTAATGTCATTTAGAGCATTATCATATAGTGTAAAAGAATATCAAGTTGGTGTTAAGTTCCTGGAATGAAATCCATATTGATAGTCAATTGAATAGATAGATGTTGTGTGCCCATGCGTGGTGGTTTTAATGAAATTGAAAGAAAAGATTGCAATTGTGTTACCCTTTATCATTGTTCTTAAACAAATCGAAGATGTTCTCTTTTTTATTTTGTTGCTAAAAAAAATGGTAAATAGAAATACGATCTTGTGTCTATGGACACAATTCAGGAAGTCATGAATATCTGAAGAACACGTTACTTTGAGAAATACCAAGAATATGAGAAATTGATTTCTCATATTGTCTGTTTGTGTCTTTTAAAAAGGACCAAAAGCGTACGCATCATCCTTTCTGTTCGGTAATAAATCATGAAGAGTCTCTCAGTTTGATGGTCAATTCGTTCTGCATAAATTAAATTTGGAGCAAAACATTTATTTATGCATCTTATTATGAGAAATGATTTTTATGCATTTTTGTTTAGGATTTTCACTAAGACCACATGCAATGCGTCAGATTCATACTTTTATTATTTATAATATTTGCATATAAAAATTCCTGGTTGTTAAAATTGAAAATAATTTGTGTATAAATTGGTAGAGTGTGAAGAAATGTCAGGAGGTTGTCTTGTTGTGATTCCATTTGTTAAATCATGAACAATGTGTATTGATTTATGGACCTTGGAATGAATCATTAATATTAACTTGATGGAAAGTTATTCATTTTTCGTGAAAATTTTTAAATATTCTTATACGATTTCCATATTTGCTTTCTTTTATTATTGTTTCTGGTTCTTGAAACTGTCTGACCATTGGTCATGTGGAACGTTACGAATCGTTGGAATCGAAACTCAAGTTGAAGTTATTTTTTATTTTAATGTGACTGTATTGTAGGAAAAAGGATTTGGCTTCATTAAAAAAGGATTACATAGATTAGAGAGTATTTTTTTAAGTATAAGAAACAATACTAATTCAGTGATGTTGAATATATAAATATTTAGATTGATATTGTATGATAATCACATATTACATATGGATTTAATATGGATAATATCGGTATAAGGTTGTTAGATTCTCTATAATCCATCTTAGCGATGACTAAGTCCTATATGCCGCTTTGAAGTTATTAGACGCTATTAACTAAAATATTATAAAATGTAGTTTTATATACTGTTACCTGTTTTACAATGTGTAAAACTCCACCTTTTTCACAATATTTCACCAAGTTGTGTTGTATGAAAATATAAATAAGGAATATTATATTCTTAGCAGATCATAAATGTTAAGGAGTTATAAAGCGGCAAGGCCGAACGTTAAAAAAATATGAAGTAAAGAGAATCAACGGAAGAATAAAAAAAAAGATGGACAAAGAAGACGCTTAAGTATCAATGATAAAAAGTGCTTGTTGAGAGATGCACTCAAAACGGAATGATCGATGCTGTACAATGGAGCTGTTGCACAGGTAAAAAACGTCTATGTATAAACGGCTAAAAAGGGAATATATGGATGACGCATATGAAAACTAATGAATATGATTTGATATGAAGAAAATGAGAATGAAAAGAAGAATTAATTCTCCGCCTGCCAAGTATCGGATTTTTTTTACTCTTAATTCATAAGTTAATATAACCAGTTCGTATCCACCTATAATTCCTTTACATCTCATATAATATGATCATAAATCATATTCACACACCAATTGAATCCGTTGAATTATTGTGGAGGCACATCACTATAAGTATTTTTCTCCTGTTTTGTTCAGTTAATGGCATAACGAGAGCCATCTAAATATGAATTGTCGTGAAATATGAGTATAAGAAATATAAAAAAATTAACTGACTAATTAGAAAATAAAAAAAAAATAAAAAGAAGTTTAAAGAGGCGCAGTCAAAACTATTTAAAAATGAATTTATAATAATTTTTCATTTGCCATTTATATATGATAAACAGAGATAGTGGATACAGGTTAGTGTATCCGTGGGAATGGCATCAGATTCAGTTTCATTTAGTTTGAATTTTATGCTGTTTGGTTGGGTCACCCACGCTTGTTATTCCACTATGTCATATTCAGTGAGCATGTTTCTGTGAATGTATCGAAACGATATATGAAACTAAGAGAGAGCATCAATGTATTGCAATGTAATATTGTATATTTAAATCACTTCGTTATCAAATCATGTTTTAAAGAAATCATAACATCGTTAAGTGATTTTATTAAATGAAATACTGTTTCTTTATTTCAATGTTGAATAGATTTTGAAGAGTGGATTTTCACATTCTTTAAATGAATATGTTTCTTAATCTTGACTATTTTTTTTTTTAATTTCTTGTTATTTTGGGGGGTACGGAACTAGCAGTTGAATTATTATTGAGTCTGAGTCTGGGGAAATATGAAGAAATCTTATTGGCAATGTGATGATGTGAATGTTCATATAAATCCACACCAGATTTTCAGTATTATTTATCACCTTTAATATAATCCTGAACCACAAGAATATAAAAATTATTTATTTATTTATTCTTTCTCTTGGCTGGTTTCTGAATTCTTTTATTTAATTTTATCAGTTTTTATAAAATATAGATTTTATTAAATGTTCACCATTTGATGTACACATGTACACTATGACTGTACATATAAATTAAATAAGAAACGAAACAAAAAACAAAAAATTAAAGATAAGATGTTAATCTCAGACAAATCTTATAGTTAGTCTTGAACACTTTTTTTTTATGTTTATCTGTTGATGATTTAACTAAATCGTATGTTAACTGTGTTAAAAAGAAAAGCAGCTTCAATTGGAATGTGACGATAATTGGGTGATATTATAAATGAAGAAAAAAATTCAGCAAATGGTAGCGTGTGTTTTAAATTAACATTGTCATTATTGAAAAATATTATGATATTTTCTTTTCTGTTTTCATATTGAAGAACATAAATTTTCATTTCATTATTATGTTTATATGAAAATGAATTTATATTTTATTTTTTGTTATTTATTAATGAGATGAGAATAAAAGAATTGATTTATTTGTCATTTGATAGATTATAATTAACGGATTTATTCGATTATCTTTTATAACGAATGAAATTTTATTTAAATTGATTCTTTGCGTATATGAAGTGGTGAAGGGCATTTTAGAATCATAATTTTTATTTGAAATGTATCATTAAAATGGTTGATCAATGTTTTAATAGTAGAAACGGATGTTTCTTTGACAAAAACGTTTGGCCTTTATTCACCTTGTGGATAAGAAAAGATGTCTAGAATTCTGATAATCATCATTCATTAATGCGTTAATTATAAAACTATAAATTCTGAATTCTATTTCATTAAAAAAACAATTTTATATTCGATACAGTGGAATGATATACGATTAATGTAATGGATCTTATAGTCTTGGGATAGGTTAATAAAAATCATATCGATTGGATAAGTAGCTAAAAGAAACAGTAGTGTTGTCTGTAAAAGCATTCCATCGGGATTTCATCAGTCATCTGCCGCACTCTAGTTATGTTACATCGACTTAATGCCAAGAGATCATGTTTAACATTTTTAAGCAAAAATAATATTTACAAATAAAAAACAAAATGATGGAAAAGAGTAAAGAAAAAGACTTCAATAAGATCGATACCGGCATTAATAGCAAAAAATAACAATGTACTTTGTCAAACATAATTCCATATTTTCTTAACTTGATGATAGGCGACATTATATATTATTCTATGGACATTGAGAATTATAATCCCTAATCTTTTTTCTTTGAGTTTGGAATATAACATGAGAGGACCAACATGAAAACAAGACAAATATGACAAGAATAGAGAACAAAAATTTTAAAAGAACTTAAATAGTTCGGGTGACAATGTTTTAAGACTCATTTTCATTTATTTGGATCTAATTTAGGATAAGTAAGACATTCTTGAGGTTGACATATTTCATACAATATTATGATCTAACAATATGTCACACATAAAAGATGTACCGGACTTTTGGATAATAAAAATCCAATCTCTTGTATTGTAGAGAATTCATTTCTTTTCTTTCACCTTTGAAAGTTGTTAAGTAACCGCATAATAATGTGGCTACTGGAATCAGATTAATATATTTCAATATGACCGTTCTATTAATATGAAATTGGTTCATAGTTATATTCATATCATTATGTTTATTTAATTCATTGAAAATGTTTGGAAATTCGTTTCAGTTCACGTGACCATTCGATTGATAATAAAGAGATATTCAATATCCAATTTAAAGAAAAAAAAAAACATTAATAAATCGGAATAGTTTTTCAGTGAAAAATGTTTCAATTCATTTTGGCACTGGCCATTGTCCAAATTGATGAATTGCTATAATACATTTAATATCCTGGTCCAGAATAACCAGGTTATTTTGGTGGGGTATTTCAATGAGGGCTGCGCACATTTAAAATTATTTTTTTTTTGTTGGTGTTGAAATGTTAAAATCTCATAAATGTTATTGATGATTGAGGGAATAAAAATTGTATTCAATTGGTTGACCATTAAACCAATTCAGTTCTTTTCAGTACGATTGTTTATGTTGAATCTGATGAGGACCAATCTAAATTCAATGAAAGATTAATATTATAAGTTATACGTTTGGTTTATTGCTATATTTTGCGAATAATTCTAATAATATATCGGATATTCATTGTTTAATTTTCATATAAAATATGATATTTCACACCATTATTGTGTTCCAGATTTTATTTATTAAAATTGACAATTCATTTCAATTGAATGTTCGGACACACATCTGGCCCTTTTTAATTTTGACCCCTGGGCGGTGATGGTAAGAAACTTTAACACTGTTACCGGGTTAAAATGTGAATTGACCATTGTCCATCGTATGAAATGTACAATTAAGTTCTATATTATGCTGGCACGCGACACTCTTCTTTTTATTTTCAATCGATCAATAAATGTAATGTAGCACCAGACAATTTATTTCGATTATCATCTGTATTGAGATAAAATGAGATTTTAAAACTGAAATTTCATTGAAGCATTCATAATTGTCTTACACCTTCTGTTGATTACCGTAACTGATTCATTTTTTTTTCTCTTTTAAAATTGAAATAAATTCACGCACTTATGAACGAACGCTGTTGTTCGGACGGGTTAAAATTAAATCTAAATTGTACAGAATTCATTTGATGTGAATAGGTTTGGACTAAGAGAGATCATCTGTTGATTAATTTACAGATAATTTAAAAAAATCATTGTCAACAATTGATCACAATTAGATGGAATTTTTGGGTTTGACGACGCCAGGTGATTTAAATGGAGGAATTTGACCAAAATATAAAGAATGAAAAATACAATTAGTCCTTAGGCGATAAACAGCCAAAATATTAAACCGAATACGATTAGAATTGTATGTAAAACAATTCGATTCACACATAATGTGTTTTTTAGCTTTAAATTCTGCTGAGCATCATACCTCTGTTCGTTTTCGTATAAAAATGAACCAATTTCTCAACCAAATAATTATGAATGGTTTTTTTTTTTTTTTTTTTTTTTAAAATTACAAATAATACGAAACGTAAGATATTCTCAATATGAAGAAAATAAAAGAATGAAATTATAAGATTTTTATTATGAAGGAATTGTAGATACAATATTGGCTAACAATCTGCATGCTGTTTCCATATTGAATAATATCGATCATATTGATACCATTCAATACCCATAACTGTGAGTTATTTCTTTAAGACGTTATGCATTTTTTTTTTGTTATTTGGCATCTCGGACAAATTTAATATTATAATAACAAAATTTTCACTTATTTCAATTAGTTCCACCTTTAGAATATCGACAATATCGATTAGTGTTTTATGGTTTTTTGTCTTCTTTACTTTTTTTGTGTTTTGTGTTGTCTTATGCAGATTATTCTTATAGCCAGATATGCTAAAACGTAACGATATGCCTTAATGTTCGATTGAAAATTCACAGTTGGTGAAAAGAATATGCATATTGTTTAAACGTGAGTGAGATAGAGAGTCTCATTTAAAATAGTTCAGTTTTTATATTGAATGGGATCAATTCCCAAGGTGTTAAAATATATTGACTGGTGTACATATACACGAATGTTTAACTGAGACATATGATTGTTTTCCATATGGAAATTCATAAATGGCAATTCTTGTTAGCGGATAAATGGCAATGTTATCATTCACACGTTATTATGATGAAAATGCAGTTAGTGTTCTTCTTTAAATTTAATATGTGTGTTCTGTTACAAACGAGTTTAAATAATTGATAATTATTGTGGGGATGGCTTACGTTCATTTACATTCCACAATTCATTTTAGTGTGAATACTTAAAATTCATTTTTTTTTCTCTTGCTGAATGAAAAAAATTAATAGCTAATTAGCTATGGCAATAAAAAAATAAACAGAAAAATTATGAATTATTAAAAACTCATCAATAATATTGGTATGATGTGGTTATGAGACTCTATATAAATCACCTTATTGACTGTGGGCCAGAGATAAACAATAAGTGAAGAAGATGATGATGATGTGTAATTCATATATTTCACTGTCTATTCTTGTTAAACGATCCATTTGAAGTAAGAAGAGGCTGTTGTTGTTGTTGTTGTTCTTGCTGTTGATTTTTATGAAGGTGTGCCTTAATAAACACTCTCGTTTTGTGTATTTAAAATCACATTTGATACGGTACTTAAGATTGGAATATGAAATTATAATGAATTTGTTATTAACAAGATGCTGATTCTTGTAGATTTGGTTATTGTTGGATGATCTGCTGCAAAAAAACAGAAATAACTGAAAAACAATAAATTGTATTTTGTTCATTTCGATTGTTTTGGGTTATCACTTGGTTGTCTGATGATTTTTTTTTATTTTAGTTTTTTGGTTTGTTACTTAACGAGAATTAAAGTAATTTATTTGTTCCAACTTTTTTGTGAACAAAATAAAAAATGTTTTCTCTGTTCATTTTCGGGGTCATAAATTAATACCTCGTTAAGGTATAACACAGAAATTTTCATACGTTCAGTCTGTTGGCATTAATTTGGATGATGCACCTCATCATAGTTTTGTGGATATTCTTCTCTCTTATTTTGGTTACGCATTATCCTACCGGTTTCAAAGACAAATCATCTGAAAATCTAAAAAAAAAAACACGTAAAAATGTTAAGCAATCAAAGAAAAATAAAAAAAGAATTCAATAATTTGCAAATATCGTAAGTCAGTGTTCACCCAATATTAATAACGATAACATAAACGGAATGAAGAATTCACCAAAAAAAAAAAAAGTTTTGACTCCTATTTAACAAAAACCATTAATGACAACTCGTTTATTGTTGTTGTAATGTTGTGTGCTGTATTATGTGGCGATTGGAAACAAGATAATCTAGATCCACCAATATGGGTATCAAGTCAATAACGATTTATGTGTAATCAATATTATTACAATTGATTATACTGATGAATTATAGGTGCAATGTATGCAACATATTCGATTAAACAGATTTCTTCACATCGTAACTCTATTTGTTTGATTTGCACTTTGAAAAATGGAAAATTTTAATTTTCTCGAAGATAAAATACTGAATTCCATAAGTGTTTTGTGTTGTTGCTTCTCTTTAGAATGATATGAGACATCTCTAATAAATCTGTTGTCATATTGGGAAAAAAAAATTATAATTCATCGATTTATATAAAACGTGTCTGTCTTCTCATCAAATTCTAAATGTTTCAAATGTCACGCATCATGTTATGCGCACACGTAATCTTGATGCATATTTCATAAAATATGTTATTAATGGACATATAGAGATCTACTGAGGCATATTATTTGAAAATAAGTGTATGTACTTGGGATTTGTTATTCATAAAAATTGATATAGAAAATTCCTTTTTTTTTTTAATTTCAATCTTGAAATTTCAATCTGATTTATGGTGGTGACTTTTTTTTTATTTTAAGAATCATATAGGTTTTTTAAGTGTTTACCTTAATTGAAATTAAGTTTCATTTACGCGATGTTTTTAGTCTGTTATTATTTCAAATTCACAATATTTAATGAAATGAAATGTAATTATATTTGAAGCGTGCCAATAACTTGTTATAATAATCATTTATTTATATGATTCATTATGGATTATGGATCTCTTGTTTTTATGTATCATAATAGTTAGGTATTTTCATTGCAATATATTGGATACTATTTACGTAATGAATCTTCTAAATATAGATGGATTTTCTAAGCTGACAACAAAATATCACCGTTTTTATAATTGCAATTTTATCAAATGAATCTGTTAGTGGAGAATATTAAAAAATAAAAAGTCAATCGTTAAACTGATTCAAATGAAATTTTATTAGAAATAAATCGTTAAAAAATGTTTATTATAACTGATTAGGTAGCCAGGTGAGAGATAGAAAGAGAGAGGGAGAGTAATAACTATAATATTTCATATTGGTATTGTATTAATGAATGTAGAAATGTGTAATGAGTAAGTTTTACGACATAAATGCGCGTAAATTATAATTGGTTTCTACAAATTAATTTGTGCGATCAACACTATATGCGGAATTATGATAATACCAATTATGGTTGAGACTAATGTGAATTCATCAATTACCACAGGTGTAAGATAGCACGCGTTTTAGATTAAATAAACATATGGATTTATGGTTCATTATAACTCGGTAATTTACCATAACTGAATGGTACAATTATTATTGTGTGCAATGAACTATATTTATTATGACCAAAATGAAGATTTGTTTTATATATTTGTTAAATTAATTAAAATAATGGTAAACTGTATGCAGTTGGGTCAGTTATGATGAATTATGAATCGAGTATGGTGACAAGCTATAAACGAGTAACCAGCTATTAAGCCCCCAGGTTAATGGTATTTTGTTTCATAAATTTATAAATCGCATATGGTTAATAAAATTCTATCTAATTCACACTATATTCTGGCAATTCATTGGCGTTAAACGATGGAATAAATAAAAATCCCTTTATTTTGTCACAGTGAATCTATATCTCACCCTAAGTATCAGTAACATAATTTCATGGTTTATAATATACTCATCCAATTGTAGAATATTATCAAATTTGTCATCATAAATATTGTCTGTTTATGCAAAAACATTTTATTTAAATTGCTTCTGGTGTATTTTCCATTTATCATATTATATGGTACAGTTGTTGAAGAAGCGATTAATCTTTTCTATGAACCAAGTGAATGATATTCATTGTCTGTTGTCACTTAAGAGTAATCAAAATGATACAAAACGCGATAAAATTAATAAAATCCTTCAAAGAATATACCAAAAAAAAAAGATGAGATTTTCATTCCGAGGGTGGTTGGTTGAATGAATTTATTCTGTGATTTTCATTTGTTTGTTAAAAAATAAAGTAACATAAATTTGTTGGTGAATTGAACATATTTAATCATACTGAGATTGAATTATGACGGCATATGTGCAAATAGATATCAATGGTACTCTATTTGTACGGTAAATGAAATAGTATCATCCCTTTGTTGTCATTGTGTCACATTGTTACCCCAGAATTAATACATTTTATTCGATCATTCTGTATTGCATTTTGATGGTATAGAAAATGTGTATTTCTTTTGGGGTGATGATGATACTAAATTGAACTTGGAATCCGGAATGAGAAATTGATACTTTAACTTTATGTTTGCAATATAATTTTTAATAGGAATATTTTGTCTGGTAAATATTGTGTATTGTATTATGGATGATAGTGAATTGTGGACTTTTACAATTTGACAATTTATTATGGAAATTGTGGTTAATTGTAGGGGTTGGTCTTGCTGCGTTAATCTCTTCTGTTATAAAGAAGAAGTCTTACCGTGTAATATCAATTTTTATTTTTGGTTTTCAAGAACCAGATGTTGTCTGTTGAACCAGCGTTAAGCTATTGATTTTCTCTTGGTTGATCGTTTCAAGTAATAAGAGGAATGAAATTCAATTTTCATTTCATTACGAATGACAGACATTTATAATTGCATTATTTTTAATACGACGTAAAGTATTGCTTATTATGTTTGCTAAAAGTTTGGCGCGTCAAGCATTTCCTGTCCAACAACAATTATCGGAAACTAAAATAGCCCAAAAAAGGATCTTTGACGTTTTTGTAACGACTTCTCACCTGTTGTGTTTAACTAAAATGAATTATTCGTATAATTTGATTGCAATTAATAAAGAAGTGATGTTTAATTGAGTGATCTTCTAGTGAGTTTATTCAATTTGTAATCATTTGTGAGTCTCTCAACAAAGCTATTTGACTTTGTTGTTGTTCATCTTATCAATCAGGTGGAATGAAGGATACGTAAATACTAAATTCCTATGATGGTACATTTTGATTTTGATTAAATCACATTGATTCCGTTTGAATTTACGATTATTATGAATGTCAAACACTTGAAGACACTCGATTGATTTTCTATTTTGATTGGTCGGCAATTTTCAACTTCTTTTTTTATTATTTTTGTTCTGATAATGAGTATGAACACCAAAAATTATAGTAAAATCTATTCATTTTATTTAGTTGGAGTACGTGTATATTCGATTTTATGTTTATTAGAATTTTCATGTATTTATTCGAGTGGCTTTCTATTTAGCCAATATTGAGAATTATGTAAGTGCTCTTGAGAATTCATTGTGGTGAATTTATGCTGAAGAAGTGGATTTGTGGTAAAATAAAATAAAAATAAAAGAAAATCACGGTAATACAGTAAGTAATAATTGAAGTGAGCCAACAAATCGATATGATTGCTGAAAATATGCCCAAGAGGCCTACATAGTTGGTACGTGTGTGTGTCTTTGGTGGTGTGTAAACATAAAAATAACACGACTAGCATAGCGGGTAAACGTTTGAGCTCTTAATCATTTGATAAAGTGTGAGGTCAAGATGGTTTCTGAATGGAAATGCTATTGTCTGATGTATAAATTATTTTCATTAATGAGATTTACTTCATATTTTGTAATTTACAATGGATTGAATAACGATGAAATTTGTTACAATTAAATTGGCTAATAAAGTTCATATATGAGATTCAAATAAGATATTGAAGATGGAAAAAAAAAATAAAAGGAATAATAAAACGGAAATATGTAACCGCATAGCGAACGATAATGAGAATGAAATTACCTTTCTTGTGTCGTATATCAATTTAATTATTCCCTAGAATGTAATTTAGACAACACCAAAGATCGTATTGGAATCTTATTACCCACCTTATTGCTATACAGTCTCAAATGATATTCGCTTATGTGTGAGATAATCGAAAAGAGATTGAGTGAGAAAAATATAAAAGTAAAAATAAAAACTGAACTTATCGATTTACTAACTAAATTTGACCATTAACAGTGAAAACGTATAGTGTAATTCAATCTGAATGGGCAGGATATCATAAATTACCATTCGGTAAAGAACTGATACAAACTATAATAATTTAAATGTTGAAAGATCGAGAGAAGTATGAATGAATGAAAATGTAATTCATTTAATCCCCCAATGCCAAACATGAATGAAAATTAAAAAAATGAAATAAAAAATTATAAGAAAAGTGTCCATATTAACAGATAGAAATAATAAAGAAACATAAAACATTGGTTGATGATAATTTGTCGCGTTTATGTCATTGAAATAATAAAAGAAAAACGGATCATATTTCAATATGTAAAAGACACACACATACAGTTTATTTCACAGTCTCAATAGTGTGGACAGGTGTGAAACTTTATGAGTTCTCACAACAAATACATGGTGAAGAGAGTAAAGTATTAAAAAATGATCATATTTATGTTAAACTTTGTAATCTTTTTCTATACAACATTTGTTCCATGTAATTTGAATGCATTCATAATTTTCCATTTATAATAAACGCGGTAATGACAGATAACATGACAGATGAATTATGAATGAATGATACTGGAGAATAGTGACCATTTAAGAGAATATGATGGAAGATCAGAACTGATTAAAAATTAATATTTTAACGATTCTCGTGTTGATAATGGTTGATGATCAACAGCTTGTTTGTTTTTGTTTATGGAATCATAATTCATTTAATTTACATAACATGATGGGTTTTTCAAGATTAAATTAATTGATATCAAAACATGGATGACATGTCTTATAATCATCATGTAGACGACCTATGGAATTATATTTACTAAGAATTACTGTAAGAGTTATTCTGTATTGGCAAATAATTTACATGCCAATCGAGTTAAACAATGTTACGAATTAATTCTTTGTGGAATAAAAACTGAAACAGAAGATATTATGGAATTCTAATGATTGATTCACATCATAATAATGATTGAGTATATTAATCAAATGAAACTTGACGAAATTGAAAGATGAAGCAAACCGCTGATAGAATTTAGTTGGAAAAAAAATAATGAAAAGATTTCAATTCAACAAAAGATTTGTTTATTTGTGGTAAAGATGCTGTTAATCGTGTGTGTGTCAGTGATAGGTATTCAGTGTGGTTGATAAAAACGTTTAAAAAAAGAAGGCGAATATGATAACTCTTTAAATTTGTCATACATCAAATTCATAAGCAATGAAAATGATGATGATTTCGATTGATGACGACGGTAACAATAAATTGTGTCTTTTCGGCTTGGCAGGTGGGCGCCGTTTAATATTCAATTCGTCAGAAAAATTGTTTATCTCAAATAACAAACAAAAATAAAATTCAACTTTGTCATAATAAATTCTTTAATATTTTATTAATGATTTGGTCAAAAGTCCAATGGAAATCTTAAACATTTTAGATCAAAAAAGAATTAAATTCCAATGGTTAAAACTTGGCCTAATGTATAGAAATGAAGATCCATGAAATATATGGATCGTTGTTACATTCATCAACGGTCAAAGAATCTGATCTTAATTATTAACTGAACAAAATTACAATGATATTTAAGGAATTTTTTTTACTTAAACTTTAACTGGAAATGACAACATATGAAACATGGCCAGAGTGTGTAACGCATTCAAATAAATGAATGTTTTGTTGTTGTTATTTAAAAGTCCATAATGTTGGATTGTATGTAGAAATGAATAAATTGTAGATGATAGAATTACTAACCTAAATTGATTTATATACTGGATGAATGATAATTTGCATTCATATCGTGAGATTTGCCTAAATATTTATGCGAATTAATGGTAATATTCATTTATAATTGTTATTCTTTTATGAAATTAATTTCATATTCATATGTTATGATCAATTTGTGTCACGTTGCAATTTAATTCAATGGATGTTTTAATATTTCTTTGCGTTGAAACATTAATTTTAATAATTTATTGATTGTACGCATACCCAACAACGATGGACTATTTGTTTAAAGTGGCCGATGGTATATGCGACAGAGAGAACCTACTTAGATGGCTTTTGATGTGGGAAAAAATTGAAAATTCATATGATGTTATTGCTAGTTGGAAAGTAACTAATGATTTTCATTCATATTGTTTGATGAATTTTTGCGATCTTATTCACGTTTTATATATGAACATATTGATTATATCTCTTTTGGTGTTTTGTTTTATATGTCTTCTAGAATTTGCGGTTTATTGTGACTTTTTTATTTTGTATATTGGCCAGTTTGAATCGTTGCAGAATTCAAAAGAAATGAATTGAATTTCCATAAAGATTTTTCTTTTTCGTTTTGTGGTTCAATATATAGAAATCTTAGAGGCGCCAAAGAACATGCATTGAAATTAATTAGAAGTCCATTAAAATTAAAGAAAACTATACAAACTACTTAGAATATCGATAAGCTCAATGTGTTGCATGCAAGTATGCATTTCTTTGTTCGTTGATGTTGTTTTCTTTTTTATTATTTGACATTTCTTTCTGGTGAACATTAAACGTGTTATGTTAAATGAATTGAACTAAATTGTTAAATGATTTCTGTAAAGAGTGACGATCTAACTATAACTACCGTAGTAGAGGCCTTTTGGTTAATGTAATTTTGTTTTTATTTCTATTTCGGTTATTTGAATTCAATAAAAATTAATTTTTACAATTCCATGAAGTAATTAATCTGTTTATCTTAAATTATTAACAATCGTATTTGGGTTATAACAAAATAATTTAAATTTTTATTTTATAAGAATTGAATAACATTTGAATATTTATATTATGTACATGATAAAGTCTGTTTTAATACTGTCTTGGGGGAGAGAAGGTCTTATTACAATTTTTGGTAGATCATAAAATGATATTATATGAATCTTTTTTATGATTATAATTTGGATTTAAATTGTATTAAAGAGTGGATTAATGGGTCTTGATACAAATAAAATTTAATGAAACAAAAGGAATAAAAGATAGTGGAGCCCACAATAATTTTGTTAAGATAAATATCTACTGTGATATTTCTATTATGAAACTATGAAATATGGGGAGTATATTGTTATCTCACCTCTATTAATGGCTGTTTTTTTTTTTTTTTTTTTTTTTTTT
>JXOR01000332.1:16678-93897 GCA_001014335.1 Coboldia fuscipes
TTTTTTTTTTTTTTTTTTTTTTATTAGTTAATTTCAAGTTAATTTGTTAATACTAATAATTGAGTTGGCTAAATACACAAAAAATGTATTTTAATTATTTTTTAAATGCCCATAATGTTAGGAAAATGTTAAATGAATTTTCTATGAAACACTGGTCCATGGATTAATAATAAAACTGAATAATTGTAATGTTTTTTAATTGTATCCATTAATGTTTGGCCGTCAAATAATTTATAATCATTTTGATTTATATATTATTTGGTGGTTTTTGTTTCATGTTAATAAATGAGAATATTTCATACAGCTGAAATTTCACTATTAAATTTGATATTAGACAGAGAGATCCAGTTGTGCAATTAAACTAAATGATTTGGATTTGTCTGTTGATTTTAAATGTAAAAATAACGAATATTTTTTGGTTAAACAGACTCGTGTTAGGAGTGGTGAATGTTACTGTAATATATTGACAGGTGATCGTAGTTTAAGAAAGACATAGAGGTGAAATGAGATCAATAGCTTATTCAAATTTAAAGAAAATGTTGAGTAAGCGTTTTCCCAATGGAATTGTAGGATAATTAACATGTTTAGTGGCTCGTTTTTGCCATTTAGTGATACATTATCGATAATATTTGATAATTGGTTGTGATCTATGATGATGATTTTTTACTCATTTTATTGAATTTAAAATGAATTCTTACGTCAATCAGTAGTTATTATAATATTCTTGTTTTTATTATGAGAATTGTGCTTTAGTTAACCCTGATCGATTAGTTAATGCTAATACTATTGGTTTTTTGTTTTCTTTGGACCAGTTGTAGGTTAGGTTGTTAGGCGTGAGAGTATTTTTTTTGTTTTGCGTTAAACGGTAAGCCCAAAGAATTGGGCGACATTTAAAATTAAATGCAAATTGTTGTTTCGTTTGATATTGATTTTGGCCACCTTTTATATAATTAAATATAAGAATAAACTTACTTGCTGTTTATATAATGATTCTTTTATCTATAGAGTGATGAAGAAACAGATGGAATTGTATAAAAATCAATAAAAAAAAAATATTTCAATATCATAGAAAAGCATGGCGCCGACAAACATAAAACTGGTTCAATGATTTAAAAAAAATAAAAACTGAAATCAAATTAAATAAATATATAATTTCAATATTTTGGAACTTATTGATACTACTAATACATAAGTATTATGAAACACTAAATGAGATAAGAAACATTTTAAAAATACATAAACGAATAAATAAACGTTTTGATTCATACCGAATTAAAACCGATTGATTTGAATAATTAATTGAAATCAAATAATAAAATATTTTATAAGAAACCAACAACGAAAAAAAATGGATAACACATTGGAATTGAAAACGAATAAAAGGCTGAAAAGATTTAAATTAAATCATGGAATAATCGCAATATCTTTCATCTGTATTTAAGATGACTTTTTATATGAAGATGGTAAAAAAATGGTCAAGTTTCATAATTAAATGATGATTTATGAGTTTAACATTTATAGTGACTGATCAGCACAGGCTCATTTCTTAATGAGTTGAGAAGGAAAAAAAAGCCAAATTTAATGAAAGAAACAAAACTTAACTCAATAAATGATT
The DNA here is from genome assembly GCA_001014335.1 of Coboldia fuscipes. NCBI lineage: Eukaryota > Metazoa > Arthropoda > Insecta > Diptera > Scatopsidae > Coboldia > Coboldia fuscipes. The sequence goes on from JXOR01000332.1 coordinate 18,294, forward strand.
CAATCTAGCTTCTTGTTGTTTGAATTTTAATTAATTTAAAATGAGTTAAATTGTGGCATTTATTTTATTTAAAATTAAATGTTCATACATAGAAAATAGTTGAGTGCTAAGAAACAATAAGTTTTAATGCAATTATTTATTTAAAATGAATAACAGAATAAAAAAGATGGCAATTAAGAATAGAACGTGGTACACGTTTACTTTGAATTTAAAAAGTTTTGAATTAATTATGCAAAAACGATTAGCACAGTAGCAATGAAAGCGAGAGAAAAAGAGACAGGTAAAACTCAATTGATATGATCTAATAGATTCAGGTAGAATGATTGAGTTCAATCACACGGTTTTTAAAGGTTTTTTTGTTTTGTTTTAATTTTCAAGTTGTTTGGGACCAAACAGTAGGTAAACTGATGAAACGTACAGTGACAAACACACGAATGGTCACAGAGACACATTCATACTAAGTAAGAGAGAAGCTATGTTGGTGGTCCAAGATCATTATTATCGATTAATTCAGTCATTTGACGCTGTTTTTACTATTTGTTGTTGTTAAATTAATATTCTTTATTTGGTATCTTGGTTCTTGTTCGCTAACTGCACAGGAGGGCTCCAATAGATTATTCAGTATGCATTTTAAACATGAAAAAAAAAAAAATAAAAATATTTTTACTTGGACTTATGATTGAAAGTTTTTGCTTTTTTATATTTATTTTGTATGCAAAAGAATGGAATGATTGCAATTTGATGAATGTCATCTAATCATTTGGTTTCTTTGAAATTCGTTTGGTTCTGTGCTCTTGCATTATGAGTTACAAGAAAAATTTGAAAGAATAAAAAAGCAGAAATTATGATCGCTAAATTATTCGCTTATGCAGACCAGATAGAGGGGATCAGAGGCGCCACCAAAACAATTTGAACAATGAATTTGGTAGGCAATTCATTCATTTTTTTTGTATGTGTTTATTATTTATTTGAAATGAATTAAGTAAAATTAATGGATAAACAGAAGTATCTAATTAAGGCGTTTTGTTACAATTGAAGGGTGCTCAACCATTTGAAAGTGATAATTCATAAATTTAGTGAATTGGTACATAACGTTTCTTTCACGTGAGCCCTTTGGTTTGTGATTTAATTAAACAGTTAACAATGTTATGTGTTTATGTCTAGACTTACCTACGGCTATAATTATAAATCCAGTGGCCATCAAACAGATTGTTGATATACCAAATGAAGAATATCAATGATTGATTCAACTAAATATGAAAAAAAAAAACCAAAAGAAATAAAAATGTTAAATATAAAAATATGGAATGATATAAAATAAAAAAAAAAAATTAAAAAACTGAATCATATAAAATGCCTGAAGTGAGTGAAAGAGAGAGAGAGATGAACCACAGCTGAAGACACAAAAACATACCAATTAAAAATTCAGTTTGTTAATTTATGTTGGCCTAAACATAAACGGATTGTTATGGGTTCTCTGATATCGTATTTTTTATTAATGTTAAACTGATAAAAAGATGAATTATTGCCGGTCTGATATTAATGTATCATATTATTATAAACTTTTTTCTTATAAGAAAACTCTTTGAGTGTATGATGTTGTTGTTGGCTAAAAGCTTACAAAAATACATTTTTCATATGATTTTTATGCATTCCATAAAATAGAGAGAGATGGTAAAAAGAAATTTAACAATTCTTCTGTATATGCGATAATTATGAGCTTATAAAAAAATGTTTTTCTTTATGTTAAATGATCACCTTGAATGGAATGAGACATTTATGTTCTTAGAGATTCTTATGGTTTTGTATCAGTAAAATAATAATTGAGGTTTTAATTTTAATATGAAAACGAAATAAATAAATGGCAATAATAATTGGTATCCGTCATTTCGTATGTGATCATATATGGATGATATGTTACCGTGTACTGTAATCAAAGTGATTCACGAAGAGAACATTATTTGAAATAAAATTGCGGTTCAGTACCATTGATATTATTTAATTCCAACGTGTGTAACTGATTAAATTAACCGAAGCCAAGTAATGGTATCATCCTGTTCCTGTAGTTGATGTTAAGAATTTGGATAATGTAGTAAAAGGGATCAGGTAATTTGATAGGGATTGTCATTTATATTCCGAGAAATAAAATTCACATCAGAGTAAAGGTAAAGAATAGAAAAAAACAAAAGAGAGCAAAACAGCAATTGTTTATAATTATAAGAGTGTTTTTCATTTAGAAACATTATGGTTCAATAGATTCATATCCGTTCTATGAAAGTTTCGCACGGTATCAGTGTGGACGCGTATCAATAAGACTGTTATGATAAACCGCAACGTTTATCTTTTAATTTTATCCACAAATCTTATATGATTTTCTTTTTACTTTTGATTCCATTGTAATATTGAATGAGATTTGAACAAGAATTATAATAAATTAAAGTTTTCTCGAAATTCTATTGATTGATTAGTTGAACAATCAATAATCTAATGGAACAATATACCAATTGGAAGAAGGACGAAGATATCATAAGTGTGTGAAAATGAATGTATTGGAATTCTTAATATTTCTGTATAAAGTATTACGTCATTGCAATTATATTAAATAAAATGGTGTATGAATACCATTTGGTCCAGGTAAATTGAAATTCAATCTCATCTAATTTCACACTCTGACGCGTCACGACGATTCTTTAAGTTGCCATTTGGTTAATGAAAGTTTTACTGTATTTCAATTTCATATTTTGTTGTTGTTAGTGTTCAGTCTGTTTGAATTATGCGGCATGCGAAACCAATGCCATCACAAAATTTTATTTTAAATGAAATCATATATAATCTCCTATTGTGCAGTCTTAATTTTCATTAAATTTTGTTCTTTTCTTTTTATGTGTTTGCGCTTACTTCGAATTACGATGAGACGGTAGATACACAGAAAAAATTTAATAATGGTACTGCAGTGGAAAATTCATTTTAATGTCTTTATTATGTTGCTAATGTATGGTGGAATGGGGGTAGGGATGTTGCATATAAATTGTGTGCCTTATCAAATTCGTTGTATCATAATATTTTAAATGGATTGGTGAGATGTATAGGTGCTGTTTACTTACAATTTTAGTATGAAAAAGCCAATTTAATGATTACTGGTTATATGTGGATATTCTGTAGTAAATCTTTCTCACCTTTTTTTCATACATTTCTCATCTCGTTCGTTTTGTTGGTGTGGAAATGATGCTATGGAATAATAAGTTCTTGGGGTATTATGTTAAGAGTAAATAAACTAATTAGATTTTCTTCTTGTCTCGCCATTTCGATTAAAGTTTATTTTATTATTTTGCTGCTTTTAGTAAAAGATTTTGTGTTGCACCAATCACTGTGCTTTTCGTCTTCATTTTTATTTTCTGTGTGTGGAGTGAATAACGGGGAGGGAAAGAGGAAAATTAATTATGGAAGTGAACTAAAAAATAAATTTATAGATTGTTTTCTTTTATGTATTTTCTTGAATTTAATTTATTTATATTCAATACCTATTGATTTACAATTGTAACAGAGTTTAATATTATTTTTTTCTGTTTACCATTTTTATTTATTTTTTTTTTGCTTTTATAACGTCTATATTATGCATATTACAATGTCATTTTGATTTTAAATTGGTTTTTTATTTTGTCATACTTAATATTGTATTTAATATATTGACTCTCTGATGGTATCCTAATGTTTAAATGTATGAGACTATTTATGTCTATGATGATTATTACATATCCTATTTATTTATGTATATTTTATGGATCACACACGCTACAATTAAATCTGATTTTTCTATATTACTTCTTACTTTACTTAGTTTAAAATTGGTTTTTATTTTATTTTATTTTATTCATTTACTATTACAATTGTTTTTTAATTTAATATTTCATACTCATTTTGTTTCAATTCAATGGTGTTGATGGTGTTTCAAACGGTTTTGCCAACAAATTATTTTTATAAATTGTTCAATGGAATTAAAATGAATATGAAAGGATTGTATAATTTACATTTTTAATTTATAGATAAATTGATTTAATTATCATTTAACAAATATTCAATTGATACGAAATGAGCGTGTGATAATTAATCATACATTTAAATGCATTATTAATTTTTCTCTTTCTTTCTTTTATTTTATTAACTCTGTTGGATTTTCTTTATAGAATTTGCCTTATGATTTTTGTTTCAATATACAATTTAGTTGGATAATTAAAATGGAAATAAAAAAATTATCGGTTCATTTAAATTCAGTGCAAATAATTAAGTAAAATGACGCCTTAGTATTGGGCCAATAATAATTCATTAGTGTAGACGATATTAAGTGAATAGTTTAATGTTTTATTAGGATCACAATTTTATACGGTTAGATGACACCGCCACCACACTGTCTGAAGTCAGAATATTTAGTTTTAACACTTCTCTAGACCAATTAATATGGAATGCAAAGGAAAAAAAAAAGATTTAATAATTAAATATAATTCACTGTCAGCTTGTCTGCAATTACCATATGGCGATATGTCTAATAATTTTTTTTTTTAAATGTTAATAAACGTAATAAAATAACTCATGTATCATGGATTTTCTTCACATTTTAATACTCATCATGTTGTTATGTTCAACAAACCATAAATTGTTATTTTTTTTATCTTCGGTGGTATGCTAGACAAAAAATGTGATTCATCATTTTGATATGTTTTATATAAAAATTTAATAAAGCGAAATATAATAAGGAATTAAAATAATATAATTTCATATAGAAAATGAACTTGATGATATTTCATGTTGTTTGGCTACAGCACATAACATCCATAAAAATTAATGAGGATAGTTGAAAAATAATTGTTGCATACGGGAGATGAACATTAGAACAAAAATTTGAAATTAATATATCACATTGAATGAAATTAAATTTGGCATTTATCGTTTCACTATGTTTAAAATCATAAACAAACCGTTACCAGTTGACACATTCATACAAAAGAAAAACATTCACGTGATGAATCAACGTAGAGAAATTTTCCACCCAGAAAATGAATAAAAGATGAATCCATACACATATGAAGGGAAAATGATTTATTATTTTATACAGTAAATTTATATTGTAAATTATACGAAATTATCCAATTTAAAACTGAATGTATTTATTAAAATAAATTTATATGAGGACAATGTCTGTCGTTTGATAAGCTAGAAAATATTTATTTAGTGTGATAATTAGTTAAAGGCATAAGACAAATAAAAAACGAAACAAATGAATTTGAATTAATCAAAAACAGTCGGTGTTTTTCCTGATTCTATAATATTTGGGTTTTATATTAAAGAAAATCATTTTCATGAGAGCCTTAGTAACTGAGAGTCTTCAGAAGACTTTGTATGATTTGAAATTAAATTAAAATTGTTAAATTCTTTTCGTGTGATACAAAAATAAGAAATGGAAAAGTTAAGAAAGAAAAAACCAAAAAAAAATTATAATTATTCCAGACACAATGTTCAATATCATAAAATACCATAACTAGAGACATTACTCTATGAAATGTATATGAAACCAACTGTATCGTTTTAATGTGAGCCATACAAATGTTGTATCCCAGGGCTCCTCATTTCGTACAATCACCACAAAATGAATTATAATGTGCATTGTGTCTGAATTTTGCATATCTGGTTTGATATATTGAAACGTAAATCTGTCATATTAAATGAACAATCTTACTTTCAAATCCAAGAAAATTGAAAAGAATAAAATTTTATAATTCAAAATAATTGTGCTAAATAGATGATACAAGTGTTTTACACGCTTCATGTCATCTTTCGTTGAATATAATTTTAATGCAAAAATTTTTTCCTTATTATAATTTTGAATTTAATGTTCACTGTATTCAGTGTGACACTGTGCACCTACAAGTGCAAAATAATCATACAAATAAACATAAAATACCGGGTGTATAGACTGAAGGTGCAGACAGACATAGGGAATGAGAAATGAAAAACACCCAAAATAAGAAAATCATTTTAGTTTTTCTTAACGTGAAATATAAATGATGTCTCGACGAAAATCTCTTTTAGTAGATTTCGATAAGATTGAATTATGACACTCATTTTCAATATACAAAAAATGAATTTGTAACTATAAGAGTACAATGTTTCATTATAAGATAAACGATTAGACATGGAATGGCGTGAGATAGAAGAGTTTAACTAATTGTAATGCATTGCATTATAATTAATAAACAGTTGGGTCACAAGTGATGTGTGATGAAATAAGAAATATTTTCCAAGTAAATCAATGAGAGCGAAACGGTTTAACCCGTGGAAAATATGAAATAATTTTAATAATTTCTTGTTTTTCTTAAGATTTGTTTCAAGTCTTGTTACAACTAGTAAACATTTGTTGTTGTTAAAAATGGGGATCTGGTTGAAATAGGAACGCGAAATCATAGACAATATGATGAGACAAACACGCTGATCCTCATTTTCTATAGTAATAATTTTTTATGTCTGGCGCATAGACAACACATCGTTTATAGTTAATTTTATAAGAAGATAATCAAATAAAAACAGAATTTATTAATGTGCGATATAACTCATAATTAATTCAAAAAGATTATGGGTGTTTGTACTTAAACGTAATGCATCTATAAATCATTTAATATGGTGCTGCGTGTCGGCTTTTATCTTTATGTCTGTATCTTTCGCTTCTTTTGCTTACTTTGCTATTTCATGATATGAAATTACCTTTTTGATTTGTTTCAGTGAAAATTTATAAGCAAAAACGAAAAAAGAAAATTTACTTTTAAGAAAAGATGAAATGAAATTTTTCAATTTGGCCAGACTAGATGACTTTATGATATCGAATTGTTTTTCTTTCTTTATTCTATGAGTTTTGCAACGGAAAATGAATCAAATTAATTAATTTATTTACGGCTATTTAAACGTTATGAAACTCGAGACACTGTTGTTCTATAATTTGTGTTATGTTGTGTGTCTCTGTGTACACATTTGGTTTCTACTTACGGGTACCTACTACAGTATTTTATACTTAATAAATTAAAACAATTTTTTTATTTCACTTGTCACTAATTGATATTGAACATTTTCTTTTTATCAATAACAAAAAAGAAAATCAATTAATATCGTCTATTGCACTTTTATTTGTTTTCTTTTTCTTTTTGTAAATTCATCAGTAAGAGAGGATGATGCCCATGATGGAGTGGTCCAAATCGTGTTTTATGGTAACTGGGAAATGCAGACATTGCATTCGGTACATTGTGGGTGGTCATATGCATCTGATTGGAAGAAAATCGAAATAAATGAAATTGGTGATAGAGTTAATGAAAATTTGTTTTCTTTTTACCTTTAAATTGCCTTTTGTTGTGAATGCCTTTTGGCAAACGGTACACTCAAATGGACGTTCACCAGTATGTGTGCGCATATGAATATCAACGGCTGCTGATGAACTAAAATTTTTCTGGCATACATGACAAAACGTTTTCCGATAGTTATGGTGATTCACATTTACTGATTTACCAGCAACTGATGTTTGTGATAATCTAATCGGATTACCACTTGGTTCACGATCATCTAGTATTGATTGTTTTGGTGATATTGATGTAGCGATATTGTTTAATTTTTCTGTATACGATGTTAGGTTGGTTTGGTGTGAACTTAATATCATTGAGGTCAAAAGATCATCATTGTAGAGTGTACGTTCACTTGCTATTGAACCGATTGGTGAACTAGATGAAACTAGAAATTGTGTGAAAATGGTGTGAAAAATCGTTTTAAAGTTTCTTTCTTTTAAGACTGGGAAATTTCGATTACTTACTTGATTGAATTGAATGTTTAATTTGTGTTGGTGGCGTATCACTGTCCGATGTTGTTCTCGTTTCCTCGTTGTCACTACTATGATTCTCAAAGGGACTGGGTTGACAATATCGTTGCTTGGAGTCGGGATGTCTTAGAGTCATGGAATGCGTACTTTCATTAGATTGGGGATATTTTGGTGAATCAGTTTCACTTAAATTTTGTGGCATATCACGGATTTTATGTGTTAGCATATGTTGTTTCATATTACCCTGCAGAATAAAATATTAAATTTCGATTATAAGTAAAATACGAATCAATGAATTTGTTACTAAATACAAGAAAATCAATCGAGAAGAAAATCTAATTCTTATTCCATCTGTATCATTGATTTTAGTCACGTGCATCATAATAATTTACATTGAATCATATCAAGATTATTATTTTATCTTGGGTAAAGAATGGGTAAACAACATTTTTATAATTTGAATTGAATAATATGAAAATTGCAATAGAACAGTGATATAATGTTTTCGTACAAACGACAGTAACGATAGTGATCGTAATAAATGAATACCTTAACACTGACTAGTAAATTAAAATAAAATCATGTACGAATAAACATTGCAAACAACATCATATTGAATTTAAATAAAGAAACAAAAAATAAACAAATTTACCATAGAGTTTCATATGATTCGTTTATGAGTTAAGACGTGAAAGACTTACAGCTCACAGTAGAAATGTGATTGTAAGGTAGGAAAGGTAGACCACCTAAAGAGCAATTAAGAAATCTTCCTTTTGGTAGCAATACAAAACATGTTGATCTTTTGTTTCATTAATTCATCTAAATAATCGTTAATTTCTTTTAAATTGTATCTATTCTACTGTTTGGTTCCAATGATTTTTATTACTAAAACTTTGATATTGACTGACTACAGAACTATTACTATAGAATTTAATTGATTTTTATATTCATTTGATTCTTTGTATAACAATAATTTACCTTAGTTGAGAAGCCACGATCACATATATTGCATTTATAGGGACGTTCCTTTGTATGGCTGCGAAAATGTATTTCTAAAGCGGAATGACAAGCAAAAGTTTTAAAGCATACTTTACACGTTGTATTGCCACGGATACCTGGGAAAAATCCTAATAATAAAAATTTAGAAAATCAAAAAACACAATTTTTTTCTTTTTGGTTTTTGTTTGTTCTCAATTGGTTACATAATAGACTAATATTCAATTAGAAAATTAAATAAAAAAAAAACACAATAAAACAAAACATAACAAAACTATGAATTAAATTATCTTGAACACAAAAGTACATCAATTTAAAAATTAATTTCAATTGGTGAGTGAGAAAAAAAAAATCTAAATGATATAGCGAAAGAGGTAGGAAATATAGAAGAATGATTATGAATTGCATACCTCCTATTCCGAGTGGATTGAATGGTCCATTGGGTATGGCCAACGGATTAAATGCACTGCCCATAATGCTATGAGGATTCTGTGGATGACCAAGATACGGCGATAGATTTGCATACATTGAAAGTGACGGCGGAACTGGTGGCTGATAGCCATGATGATGCTGCTGCTGCTGTTGTTGTTGCTGTTGTATTTGATTTAATGATGCTGACGATAAATCAAGAGCATTTGAGCTTAAATCATTTCTTAATTGATTATCTGAAGACATAGGACTTGAGCGTTTAACACTATCATCACCTTCGGAACGATCATCATTTACTTTGCCAACGGCAACAGAATCTAATGTTTCATCAATATCACAATTTGATGATTCCGAATCAAATTTTTGTTCACTAAACACTAAACCAGGTGATTCTGGTATTTCGGCAGCTGATATTTGTTCCATAATATTGAGATCAATTGGTTCACCGGTATGTGATCGTATATGTTGTTGTAATATTAATGCATTCGTATAACGTTTACGACAAATTGGACATTGATGTTGTGTACGCATTTGTGGTTTAATACGATGTACAGCAAAATGTGTTTTTAAATTACCTTTGGTTGTAAATGCTCGACCACATAATTTACATATAAATGGTCGTTCACCGGTATGGGTACGATAATGCATTTGAAGTGCACTACGGCAGGACAATACACGATGACATATTAAACATTTATTAACTTCATTGTCCTTATTATTTTCAGCATTTTGAACAAAATCATGTAATTGAAGTGTATTTGATTCACGGATTTCCATTAAATTTTCAATTGAACTACATGAACTTGGTGGCCGTTTACGATTCACTATAGAACGTTTTATTTTTGTTTCTGAATAAATTGAATTTGAATATGTTGATCCGCCACTTGATATTGAATCGGTGGGTGATATACAAACTTTCTTTTCAATTTCATTGATTTCATCGATTTGATGAGTTCGTTTCTGTACTGAAAATGGTACAGGTGATTCAGTTTTTCGATTTATACTTTCTTTAGCCGATAAATTTAGTATTGAATTGTTATCATGATAATCAAATTTTTTTGAATTCCAATTTGATATTTTCTCAATATTTGTTGCCAGTGTTGTTGGTATAGTTGACGGTGGCTGTTGTTCAATCGTTGATAATTCTGATGGTTTATCCACGGTTAGTTTTATTGGATTTTGTTGAATTGGTGGCGATGCATTACGACGAAATTCAATTGGTAAATGATTGCCATCAATGAATGTGTTACCATGGTGAAGAAATCCAACTGGATTTGATGGATTTTCATGTAGGAAATTTGGCGGCATTGACATTTGTGGATAAAATGTTGTGTGCCGTTGATAGTGTACCTTTAGATTGCCTTTGGTTGTAAAACTGCTGCCACATACGTTACATTTAAACGGGCGTTCGCCGGTATGTGATCTCAAATGGATCTGTAATGCTGAATCAGAGCCAAATATTTTGCCACAATAGCGACATCGATGTTTGAATAAATGTTCTTTTGATTTTCCATCTGTTGTTCCATTGAAATCATCCTTTTCATCGGTCATGGCACCGGACAGAGGACGTTGTGATGCCGATTCTAATACTTCTTGGGCACGACGCTGAAGCATTTCCAATGAATTTGTTTGTTCTGCATTTGTTGGTTGATCATGATGGATAATTATACTATTTGCTAATGATGACTGATATGTGGCAGTATTTAATCCGGTGTCGTCCTTTGTACTTCCATAAATTTGCTGCTGTTGTTGTTGTTGCTGCTGCTGCTGCTGTAATTGTGGCTGTTCAGGTTGTTGTTGTTGGTCATTTGATCTACATTTTTATTAGGACAAAATTCAATTTTGGGTTAGTTGAAATTGAATCATATTGATTTGTTTCAATTGATTTTATTTTTATTAGCAATTTGTTACTTACATGTTGGACACTTTGTCAATGGTATTCACTTCCGCAGGCGTATCATCAACACCACCGTTGGTTAGTACTACTTTCGTTTTCAATACTTCATTCAATGTAGTGTCGGGTGTAGACTTTCCATTTGACATATCATTTAATGGACTCTCATTTTCATTGAGTATTGTATCACCATTCAGTTGTTTATGGCCTAATTTAGATTGGAGCTGTTGAATAAGTTGTAATTGAAAAACCTGTTGATGCTGTAATGTGAACAGTGTCGTTTGTAATTTAGCCAATTCTTTAATTGCTGTTTCATTATCTACATTTTTGGCTAACGCAGTTGCTGCAAATTGTGCTACAGCCACTTTTGTATTTTCAAGTGCTTCCAGTGTAACATGACCGGTGGTGGTAGTAGTTGAATGTTGTAAATGTTTTGATTGGCTGTTGGTATCATCGTGGCCAATATTAAATGGACCATCAAGTTCATCATTGCTATTGTTATTCGCTGAATCCTGACATTGTTGAAGAATTTTGTTACCATCAACAGGTTTATTGCCATCAACTACTGATTCGATTGTATTCGACTGTTGGTTGATAATAGTGTCATTCCTGATTGTGGTTGGTTCTGGTTGATTTTTAGTGACACCAGTGGCTATAGTTTCAGTGGTTTCAATGTCATGTTGATGAGATTCGCCTGGAATAGATAAAAAAAATTGAATTTATTTTAGTTTTTGGCTGGAATTCAAAGGTTTTTATATAAAAATGGTGATAGAATCCTCTATATGTTCATCGAATAGTAATTTTCCATTTGATTTCATTGCTTATTCATTTTCCGTCCGTATTCAAACATTGTACATTTTATTGAAATTCATTTTGCGATGTTCAATATTCATCTTCAAATTTTCTTTTGTTTATGGTAAACATTTAATTATTGATGGCATCAGATCTTATTTTATGGAATGTAATAAAAACTGAACGACCAATATGAAAATCATGTGAATGTAATTGTCAATGGAAATGTGAAAACCAGTAAAATGAATTTTATTATCTGATTCGTTAAAAATTCCTATGTCCTTGGGTGGTAAAAGACAAAGATTCATAAATGAAATTTTAACGAATCAGAGGAAATCGTAAAAGGACACTTTTGTTATGTTTTTTAATTTTATGGGACTTTCCTCATTTGGTGTCCAAATACTTTTCATATTCTCAGTCAAAGTAATTCTATAGTTAACTGTATAGATTAAATAGAAACCGTCGCTGTAGCCGTAGCCAGACATTTAAATGGGATGAATATGGAATGACTCAAAACTCATCATTTATTATATTATGACGTAAAATTAACAGAAGAGTCATAAACGTAGTGAATATTTTTATTTCCATTTGGTGGGATGTAATGCAATTGAAGAAGTGTGAAATGGAAAAGAAAAAGAATAAAATTTTATTTTTAAAAATAACCAATTCGCCTTAATGTTACTTAATAAAGGTCTCGTGGCGATGAGATTTTAATTGTTCTTTTATGTACCGTGGCATTGACACATTAAATGTGTCTAAATTGTAAGAGATATGTTACAATTAAAATTCCTCTACATATCTATATGAATATAGAAATTTTAATCTTAGATAAATATAAAGTTAATCATCATTTTGTGGTAATCATAAATTCATAAAATGTTGACTCTCTCTCTGTTACACATTTATTCATAGTAAGTGAACTACTATGGCGTTGGGATAGACTAAACTATTTGGGTTAGATGCGCCGGTGTTGAGGGAAAGGTTACTTCTGTTTAATATAATTATTTTCAATAGAAATTCATTAAAACAACGGAACAGTTGTATACGGAACACAGAGGGGTGGGTTTCATTGGAATATTAAAATAAATGAGAATACACGAGACACGCGTCAAATGGTATTTAACAGAAGCACACGTGAAATAATAACCAATTTATGGTTTATGTTTTCATATATTCAGTGGAAAAAATATAAAAAGTAATTAAATAATGTAACTCATAATTTAAATGAAAGAGAACGAAAGTAAATAATTTCTTTCTTCTATGATGATAGTACAATGAAATAAAAGTATAACAATTTTAAAATGAAAATTCTATGGATTTGTCGAATTGTCATTAATAAAAGGCGACCGTGGTATTAAGCGGATATATTTAACAAAAACGGGGGCGACTTCCCTTCGGTTTTCAATCACAAGGATTTCGTTTGAAAAACACTTGGTATTGAGTTTTTAAAATTGTAATCTTTCGATAATGTTGTAAGCATTTTGAGTGAGAGTGATTTCATTTTTGAACCATTAAATTATGAAATGGAATTTGTATGTAAAAATTATGAGGGTGCAATCTAACAATAGAGTGTGTATTATATTAAATCCACTTGAGTTCACTGATATTAGGTAACCATTTGACCCCATGTGACATAATGCCAGCAACAACCAGATCGTTTTAACTCATAAATGAATTGAAAACTGTGAATTTAAACAGGAGATGTCTATTGAAATGTCCAATATGAAGTGGATGCAATTATATTCATTTGATTTAATTCTTTGATTACCTCGTCAAGGATTTTTATGATTTTAACACCGAAAAATCGGAGTACAATTGAATAAATCGGCATTAGACACTACTGATTGTTATTTGGTTTAGGTACACTGAGGATCAACAGTGTGTGATGATTTAAATTGTTACTTAAAACTATTTATAGATTTTATTCCTTACGTATGGTGGATCAGATTCCATTCGCTATTTGTTATTATAATTTATTGAATTGAACATTTGAAACATTTGGATAAAATTAGAAGAATAATTGCTTTTATGAATATTTATAATTTTCATTAAAAAGAAAACTATTTTGAAGTTAAAATCAAAGATGCGTTAGTACTGACACCCTCCGTTGCTCCTGTTTTGAATTATGTGATATTAGACAGGAAACATTTATGTTTTAAATGAAAGAAATGAAAATACTAGAAGAATTTAATTTTATCCTTGTCTATTTGGATCATTGAAAAGTCATCGACACTCAAAATGGACTGTAGTGTATACGGTGTAAAAATTAATCACTCACTGCTGGCAGACACCCTCTCAAATAAAATATTCGATACAAGGAAAAGGGAGAATTCAATTCAGAGAATAGTAAAGTGAGAGAGTAACAACAGAAACTATAAAATGCATTAAATTGCATTCAGCTAACACATAAATTCCTATCAATGTTCAGTTTTCAATGCTCATTTTCAAATTCTCATATGTTATGTGTTGGGTGAAAACCCTCTTCGTTATGGAATTTCATTGAAAAATAAAATAAAATCCAATTGGTACATATGAATATGTTGTGTATTTGGATCGATACATTATTGGAAATTCATATTGACCAGTGTTGAATTTGTAGAAACTCTAAACTTATGGTCAAATATTTTACCTTTCATAATGGAAAATGATTTTCCCCATGAGAAACTATACGACTCCGTTATCCCTAAACAAGCAAAGTTAATTTTCTTGTGGCAATAATTCACATTGAATTTATGAAATGATTCTTACAAAATCATTTTAAACGTACAAATAGTAAATAAAGATTTCATTTAATTAATTTAAAATTATATTTCAAATAAGATGTGAAAATTTCAGTAGCTTAACATTTGGAATAATTTTAAAAAGAGTATTTAAGCAGATGCATAGAAAACAAAGTAAGTCATTCAGGTAAAAAATAAATAAAATTTCAATGGAATATAAAGAGTGCGAAAATAATCACCTATGGTCAGTTAAATATACGCGAGAAATAAAAAATGAAAATAAAGTCATGATATAAAAGAAAATCTATAAATTTAAAACCAAAAAAAAAAAGAACAACAACAACACAGAATTCGACCGTCTTCATTTTTATTAAAAAAAAAACGAATAAAATAAAAATGCTATCATGCATGGTAACTAGAGAAGACGTGCAATTCAATATATTGTGGCTAGTTGGGATACACAAACTATGCGGGAGGAACGACAATTAGCCCATTGTTTATTAGTCTATTAGTTACGAATTATTCACCTAAAGTAAAAAACAACGAACTTGAGGTAAGCAAGTGTAAAGAAAAAAAAAAGAGAGAAGTAATGGAATTTTATTAGCGAAAAAAAAGAATATTCATCGGAAGAAACATTGAAAATAAAAAATGAACAACAGCAAAGGAAGAAAATAGAAACAAATGAAATAAAATTTAATATTTTTTTTAGTGAAACGTACATAAAATTCTACTTATGCCATTACAATGGTATTCATATGGCTAAACATAGAAAACAGTGAAATTTATTGAAATAATCCATAGGTGCACACAAAGTGCAAAATACGGTGGCTATCTCATATTTATCACACCACATTCGAAAAGAGGAATATACCTGTGATTTTGGCCAAAAGGTAAAGGTGGAAGAATATTGTAATGTTGCGCATAAAATTGAAGAATTTTTTTTTTTTTGTTATTCCACAAAACTATGTTTTGGTGCAAAATGAAATAGGAAAATAAAATGCCAATGGGCTGCTCTTATCTGACGGTATAAATCTAGTGGAAGAAACGGTGGTTCAGATTTAAATTTTTCATCCATATTTTTGTGTTTTTTTTTTTTTTTTTGCTTTATTTTGGGTCTTGAATGGGTTGTGTATTATGTGGAAAATTGTATTTATGATCGGAATGGGTTCATTTATTCGTAATTTTTTCTTTTTTACTTTTGTTGTTGTGCATTTAAATGAGAACTTTTAAAATCGAAATGGCAACACACAGTAGTTGCAAATAACAAAAGTGTAAAAGGTATGAAAGCAGAAAGAAGAGAAAAAAAATATGGGTGATTTAATTTTTGGACAGGTGAAATGATGGTGGTTGTGTTGGATCATTTGAATGTGAAAAATTACCAAATCGTTTTGGGTGAAGCTATTCAGAAATAACCGAATACCAAGTAACAGTTTCATTGTAAATTTTTGGGCTAGCGAAATGTTGAATTATAACATCGTTTTCATCAAATACTGATTGAGTTTTTTATTGCATATTGTGTTTTCTTTATATTTTTTTATGCTGCTAGTTCAACTGTTCATAAATTTTTGTTTTCTGTTCGTTTCTCTTTTTTTTTTCTTTCCATTGCACAATTTAAAAATTTAAATGAAGTACCAATTAAGGTATAAAATAAATGTCTAATGTTTATGTTAAAGGAGATGGGCGGATTCTAAGAGATCGATGTTTATTATGATGTGAAAATATGGAAAACCTTAATGGTATTAGGATCTCGTTTAATTATATCCAATGGCATAGGTAATAAGAAATCTAGTTATTGTTTCTAATGTTCATTTATAGTCCATAATTTTATGATACGAATGAACAATAAAATTGTTATTTATTCGTTTGTTAAAAAAAATTCCAATTTGGATTACTTTAAAAATATCGAATTACATTTCTTGAATCAAAAAATTGTTTCCTTTTAATAACTTTATTATTATATTCATTATCATGATGTAACACAGGATTTAAGATACATAATCATGTATCTCTTTGGTTGTAATGAAAATAAACAATTCACGAGAAATTGCAATAATATTGAAGGCTAGACGCCAGTAAAATTGCCCCAAAGACATCTTATTAAAAGAAGTTATAAATCGTTGATTAATGTACTTATGGGAATATAAAATAGAATAACATGACTGATAATTCATTAAGCATAAAAATCATAAAGTCATAATAAAATAAAAAATATACTGCACGTTTAAATAACATTAAGGGCCAGGTAAACTGGAATAAATAAACATTTATTCATATTAAATTACATTAATATTATATTCCACCATTCATTAAACGAAGTAATAAATCCAAATAAAATGCTATTTTTATTGCAAACACACAAGATTAATTGAAATCTTTAAGAAAACAAAAAAAAAATTAACTGAGTAATTATCAATAACATAATTAACACTGTTAAAATGAATGAGTTAATAACTAGTCATACATCATCAACTGTTGTTTGTATGTAATTATTAGTATAAGTAAAACATTTATCGTTTGAGTTAATTGGAATTCAGAAAAAATAAAACGAAATTATTAATAACTCATAATGATGTGAGTAATCACAATTGAATGTTTCTAGCCAACTAAGTCTACTAAGTCAATGTGTCGTTCACTTGTTTTTCATCGTATCCATGAATTGTCTATGATTAGAGACAGCAACGCTATATGATTAATTTTTAAGTGAACATATTTAAATGATATTTTGTTACTTAGATTCTCGTTGACGATGGGTAAAAGAGTGTCACGGAAATGATTATGGATTAAGACGTTTTTTGTATGAACTAAGAGACATTGGCGTCATCCAATTATCGTTGAATGATAAAAGAGTTTTACAATGGTGTATCCATTGCGTAGGGATTTCTATGAATTATTGAAGATGATGAAAAACATGTATAGCCAAAGTCAATGATGGTAATCACATAATACAAAACTTTGATGGTTAAATACCTAAATATTTATAGGCGATTATTGTATGTGAATGGGTATACACCTTAGACGAAACAGTAGCTGATTATGATGCCTTTGAGCATAATCTTAGATAAGTTAGGCGCGTTAACGAAACACATAGAGAATTGAATGAACAACAACAACAAAAAAAAACGTAACATCATCATTCTGCGATGATCAAAATAAAAAAGACATACAAGAGATGGGCCAAGTGATGATAAAGCAATAGAATATCGTTTATATTAAATGGAATAACAAAATTTTTTTAAGAAAGAAAAACAATGTCTAAATGAGACGTTTTAATATCATGAAGTGCGACAGAATATAAAACTATTAATCATTTAGTGCCAACGGTACAGCAAAACCATTTTTTCCTCAGTTTCGGGTGATGGTGATGGTGAAAAGGTAAATGAACAGCCGTGTGCTTTAGATGAAACAATGTGATTTTGATCACAAATTTCTTTTTGGGGGGCTTTTCCAACGTGCAAAATGTTATTTTTATATTATTTTTTTTTGCAAATGATTAAAGTTGATAAAAAACAAACAGAAATTGTCTGATGATTCTTTATCTGTCACCGACATCAAGAATTTGTACTTGAACTATCTCGATGTTTAATAAAATATTCATGAAAAGAAGTAACGCAAATGTTAATTCGTTTTTTGTTTCCAGACTAAATTTTAATATATCAAGTGTATTTGAATGGATGAATATTATTAGTACATTTAATGTCTTACATTACATTGTTGTATGTACATCGTACTATCGTAATCATAAGAAGAATAACAAAATAAAAATATAAAAAAAGTCAATTGAATTTTTATTATTGAAATTACATTAAATTGTATGGCATTGATAAAATAATGTCGCATTATCAAATCACTTTAATTGGCAATAATTTACATTAATTTATTTATATTTAAATTAATCATTGAATTTAAATTACAAGAAAATCAAATTCAATTTTAGATATAAAAAAATAAATAAATAAAATCAAATAAAAAAGTAAAATATTTCGACTTTTGATCAATTTATTTAAATGCAATTTGAAAATATGCACCAAAAATAATCACATCGTCTTTATTTCACTCTATTTAATGTACACGAATGTCAATTGCAGTGAAACATTAAAAACCATAAGAAAGGGAATGAAATAAGAAATAAAATAAAAAAAAAAAACCAAAAATTGCATTGATCTCTTAATTATAAATTTATTTTTGTGTTCTTGAGATTTTCATGTGCATGTGAATTGCATTTAAAGAAAAGAAAAAAAAAACTGATTTAATTTCATTTTAATGTGAAAGAAAAAAGTATTGAATTCACATTATATTTTATTTCATTTTATTTTTGTAACTATAAATGATCAATGGTTTCTTATTTTATTTGCATAAACTTGTAGACTTTGAAATTGAAATAAGCGAAAAAAAAATGAGTAATAAGAAAAATAAAAACGAAGAAAGCAATCTGTACAAATTCTCTCTTAATATTGTTAAACATACAATTTATTCTTAATTCTATTATTTTTCTCTTTCACTCTAGATGTACATTACTCAGTGTAATGGTACGTTACTTGTGCACATGAGAAGATAGATCGTAACATAAAGATAATATTTATGCTACATAATGTAATTTAATGTAGACATACGACCAATAATAATGTACTTAGATTGAAAATAGATTATTCAATTAACCATCTTTGTGAACGAGATGTGGTAGTCGCATTTTCTTAGAACTTGTATGGGACTGTAACGCTACAGAACTGCATTATAATGGTAGCTGTTACATTGTTGGGATCTTATTATGATAATAAGATTTGGTTAATAAATTTCTAAATGGTTACAATTTTTAACCAAAGGAAAAAATTGAAAACAAAAGTCTCTATGTTTGGGTTTTATTGGAATTGTGATTAAAGGTAGTTGGGCTATGGTGAGATAATTGTATTGAACAAGTTGCATAGTGAGAGTGTTATGAGAATTACAATTACGATTACTTACTACTGTTGAAATATTATTAATAGGCATTTGATAAAAATAGTGAAATTAAACGTTGAGTATTTTAACCATAATGACAGTATATACAAACAAATAAAAATTCCACTTTATAGGCATCTGATGGTTCGAAAATAAAATCAAAATGAATTCTAATTTTAGGAATGGAAAATTCTTTTATAAAATATGTCATTTTATGCAATTGTATGTATAGCTGATGTATTACAATGCAATATGGTTATTTGAAAATTTTGTCTCTCTGACTCAGATAGAAGAATCTATAAAAGAAAACTTTTCAGAAGAAAATCGTTTAAATTTTTAGTGGAATTGGCATCCAATTCTGTATATGAATTACATGAGACTATAACACTTTTGTTATTTTATTTTTTTTTCTTCATTACAATTTAATGTTAGTCCCGATGTGTATCATTTAAGCAGAATAAAAAAACAAAATCACTTTTAAATCGATTATTAATAGAAATGTTATTTAAAACTATTACACTATTTTCATTAAATTAAAATTTTCAATCAAAATACAATGCGAAAAAGGGTGGGGAAATCACTGTATCAAAATGATTGAAAATTTACAAAGAAAAATAAAAGAAAATTTACACTTAAAACTCATGCAATGATGATGGTAAATAAGAGAATTAAATCAAATTACATTGAATTTCATGTGAACTGAATTCAATTTCTTTTATAAAATTGATTTTGTCGATAAGAAATTAAATCGAATTATTTTCAAATGTAAAATTACGATTTAATTTTCCTTTATTCTTCTCATATACATTTTGTCTCAGTTTAATTAAGAAGAAAAAATAGTCAATTTTAAATTGTTTTATTAGTTTTAGATAAATTTTTGTTTTTTGTTTTTATTTTTGTATGGTAATTCTGTTCAATTGATTTTTGTGTATGAAAAATTTTAAAGTTAAATTCAAATTCTTGTTAATTTGCCAATTTCTTTTAGTCACAAATATTCAATAGTTTCGATTTAAAATTTTTTTTTTATTTTAATTGTGATTTCAGTGATTTGTGACCATAAAGATGTCAATAATTTTTTTTTTGTTTTATTCAATTGTAAATGGATACATCATGATGAATATTTTCTTCTTGAGTGACTCTCTTGATTTATTTCATTTTGATGAGATTGAATTCTGTAAATTTTACCATAATTGTACAAACATCGAATTAAAATAAATTATTCGTCGAATTAATTTGACGTTTGAGATACGGTGATATGGGCAAACATTAAAATAACAATTAATGTTAGATTGAACATTATAATAGTTTCTATGTCACTTCATTATCGCGTCTTATTCGGGGCGGCATGTGAATCACTCTAATTTAAATCTAAAATATTAAAATAAAATGTTCACATTCACGTTCTTTATTTGATTTCTACAATTTTAATTTGCCTAATTAGAATAATCTAACTGGTTCAGTTTATGCAATCGGTTGTTTTTGAATAAAATATGTTTTTATCGTTCATTAATTTCATAATAATTTATTAAATGAATTGGCCAAAATAAAAATGGTGTGGATATATTTTATGAAAATATCAGCTACAATGTAATAAATTCAAATACAAGTAAATCTACATTATGCAAAATCATGTAAATGTTTTCTACATAGAGAAAAAGAATTATTGCCAAAATTAATTGCTTTAAGTTTATTGAAGTAAACGTGTCTATAATATATTTTAATAAATTTATTAGGGTAACTATAATAAATATCTGATTATGGGATATAACAACATGAAGATTTATAAAATGATTATAATTAAATATCGAAAGAGAACACCTTCGATCAAAAACAAAAAAAAAAAAAAAAAATAAATGAAAATGGTTAAATAACCATAAAAAAATTATGTGAAATGTTGGCATGTTAAAATGTTCTCTTTTCTGTTATATTCAACGGTTTGATTGAATTATACGATTAAAGTCAAATGTAGATGATTATATCAGAATTAAATCTTATCCATTTGTGAATTAGTGAAATGTTGGTTAAATCGTAACAAAATGTTGGTTTCTTTGCATAAATTAATAAATTCTCAAATTGAAATTCGATGGGCGACTGGTAACACACCATAATGAATTGTTCTTATAATCTGATTTAGTGAAACGATTAATATTTTAGTTTTATAATGAACAAAAAAAAAACTGATTTTGTTATAATCGAATCTCTATCGAATTATGGTCTCATAGAGATTTAAACAGTTCAGTGTGAATATTCAGTAGTGTTTTAAGACTTCAAATGATAATGATTTTGATTTTATATTAGTCCATCATGACATTTGGTGAAACACCGTTTTGTTAAAGAACTGATGAGGAATGGAAAACTGTTGATCTTTTGATACCAAACGAAGAAAAAACAAAATTGTAATTCAATATCGCCCCAAAATAGAGAACTGTTATTTATGGGGTTTCAATGTTGCACATTGAAAATAAATAAATATTTTTACTTATGGGCATTTTATTATGAAAATGAGCTATGCAACCATCTTGATTGTTATCTAAAGCAAGCTAATCGTGTGATGAGTTCATGACGTGTGCCACCAGCCGTTCATCAGTTGATACAGTAAAAACAGTTCGAAACAAATAAATGAAATCTCAGCATAAAATGAGAATTAATGTTTAAAAACTCTCAAATTTCATTATTAAAAGAAAACTCAATCTATAACATTTATTTGACAGAAAAAGTTTTTTATTTTGATTTCTCATGAACTGAACCTGATTTTGGACATTTTAAAATGGTCTGCATTATGTTTTTTATTTTCCATTTCTTTCAATATTTTTTGGGGTCTAATGTCTTAAGTAAATGCAGTGTAACCTTCTCAATTGAATTATAATCGTAATTAAATACAATTACATTCATATCAACTATAACAAACAACATGAAATAATTGTATCGTGTTTTAAAATAAAATAAATATTCCTATGCAAAATACTCCAATAAAATAAATGATTGTTTTTAGAAAATGAAAATAATTACGATTTAAATTGAACATAAATTTAAATATAAAAATTGCCCCTCACCAATTGGAATTAATGTATGAAGTGAATTTAAGAAGAAAAAAGAAAAGACTATAAAATATTATAAATTTATATTCATTTGGTAATTTAATAAATTGATTTGAATATGTTATCAGTAATAAATTATTAAGGTTTTGAATATAAAAATAATGAAACTAACATTGCATAGTAAGTACATGGTATGGCTATATGTTATGTATGTTGTATTTTATTTTAAAAGTCTAGTCTCATTTAATTGGTTATTTCTTATATTTTATTTTATTTTACTGCTGTTACTATGGTATTGAAAGAAATATAAATGAAAATCATTACAAAAGTCTTAAAATAATTTTTATTTTAAAGTTTTTCAATCATTCGCTAGTAAATAATTGAATAGTTTTGTTTTTATATTTGACTAAGTTGAAGGTGTATAATATTGGGATGTACTCTATATTCAGTGAGCTTCTGTTTTTGTATTACAAATATATGTATTGTGCATTCAAGTAAAATGTTAATTTAGTTGTGGCACCCACACTATAAATGACTACCGTTGTAGTATGTAAGACCACCTCAGTTGATACTGAACAGAGATTAAATATTAACAACAGTTTTCATTTAATTTCTAGTTCCATTCATATTTTTATTATAAAATCTTATAGAGATGATAATAATTTTTCTAAATAGTCGTCAATTTAATGTTTATATTTGTCGGGTTTAATATTCAACAAACGAAAGAAGAAAATAAGAAAATTATATTCTATTTGGCGCCTCTAAAAATGTCTAATTATTACCAAAGAAAAAACTAGAAGAGATTTTTAAAAAAATCGATTTACTAACCGATCTCTGGTTAATATAAGACTAATGAACTAAAGGAAAACTATGTATATTCTACCAAAAATTCCAAATTAATTTTATTATGGAAATTAAAGTTTTCTGATTTCATTGCATTGATAATGAGTTACAATTTAAAAGATTTTAATCGTTTTATCCTGTTGTTGTATTAATTTTCCATCGATAACAGGCGATAAGTTCTTGGAAAGTGTACCATCTTATAACAAATGAACAATTTTTGTTCTTTGCACTTTATTGTCATTTAATTCTTGTTTTTATTTTTTACCTGTTTTGTTAATTGGTTAAGCCACAACAAACAGTAACAATTGAAGAAAAACGCAAAAACAATTTGAATCCTAAATGAAATCAAAGAAATTACTATTCCACAGTAACAAATGTTACATTTAAACGATTTTTTTGTTTTTCTGTTGTATAACTTACCTACTGATATTTCATGGTCGTGTGTTATCTGTTACCCAAAATGGGGGGAATAAAACAAAAAACAAATCTCTCACATAACAGAAGAGAATCATTTGGTATAAAAAAAAACGAATTAAACATATTATTAATACGAAAACAATATTCATGAACTTAATGGCGCCAAGAAAAATATTTAAATCATGATAAAATACGGTAATGTACAATGTAATAACGTTCTCAATTGCATAAAAAAACTATAACTAAATATA
Source organism: Coboldia fuscipes (assembly GCA_001014335.1). Lineage (NCBI taxonomy): Eukaryota > Metazoa > Arthropoda > Insecta > Diptera > Scatopsidae > Coboldia > Coboldia fuscipes. Next base: position 42,458 of record JXOR01000332.1, read on the forward strand.
AAATTTTGTTGTTTTTTATTCTGTTGTTTTAGTTCTTTTATATTTTGCTTATTGATCGTATTTTGTGAACAAAACACTAAAAAAAAATTGAATGTGGAATTGTATTACAGTGTGTTACACAGAAGTATAAGTTAAATGAAATTAAAGAAAATGTGCATCCACTAAGACACCATAACAGCAGCTATGGCGCATGTTAAAAAGTGAAAAATCTTAAAATGATTTTGTTTGTTTTCTGGACTGCCACTAAGATTATGGAGCCAATATTCTACTGCATTTTTCGTGTATTTTAAAGTAAAATGACTGTAATATTTACAGCAGCAGACACTAGTAAATGAAATAACAACTGAAAGGTACAATTTTCAATGTTATTAACAAAAGTACAAAATTGTTAGAGTTATTTTCAATTCAAAGAGATTGTTAAATACATTTAATCGATTGGAAAAGGTAATATTTTTATTGACTTCGGTTGGTTTAATGGTACTGAGAGTGTGAATTTGTACATACGGTGTTAGTCTTAAGACATTGAATTTACGAAGAGAAGTTTAAATTCTTTGATTCATTCGATATGATTGTCACACGAAATTGAATCATAGTTTTTCTCATTTCTATTTGAAATTGTAAACTTATGGAAATCAATTCAAATTATTTATTTTATTATTTTCTGTTTTCCATTGAAATTATAAATTATGTATTTACATTAAACAAATTGATGAAGAACCATAAAGGGATGGCAATTTGTTCTTTGTTTTCTAATGAAGAAGAAAGAAAGCCAAATGATTGAAAATTCGTTTTTCTATCATTAAACGTAACGGACATAATTTGCCCATAAATTTATATGTTTTCACTAAAAAGTATGAAATATTTGAATTAATTCAGTTTGCGTAAATCATTTAGATTTCAAATATGGTCATATTTACAGTGATTTAATAATTGGTAACCAAATATACAAAAGAGAAACAATTTTTATTGAAATTCAAAAACCAAACAATTGAGAAGAGCTTAAAGACACGGAAAAAGTATAATTGAAACTAATGATTGATCTATGCAAATTTGATTTGGGTGTTCTAACTTCTGTGGACGATTTTGATTGCAGAAAATGGCCAATGAAAATGAATGATTTGTTCGTTGGTTTTCATTTTTTCGTTTTATTTTGCAATCGTTATACGGGAAAATATGGGATTTTATTGTTTATCATATGGAAAAGATCAGTTAGTTCGTTTCACAGTTGGACATTATCGATATTATACGTGTGGACAAAGATCCGTATTTAAATCGAAATCAAAGAAGATGATGAACCAAATTAAAGGTTTTGCCAATTCGTATTGTTATCCACAAATTTGATTAGATTTTACCTTCTTGCTTTATGTATTGATTTGATTTTATTATTATTAATGATTCAAATGGCATAACAATAAACTAAAATATAACGAAAAGAGGTTATTAAACGTTTAACCAAATGGATAATTTATTTTCGTAGACTGCTGATATGCAAAATATTGGTGGGGACCACAGGTAAATCCTATCAATTGATTTTTATTGAATATCACGTCCAATTAGTTGAATTTATTTCGTTCGTTTATTTCTACTGCTGAACAACACATTCATCGGGAAAAATTCGTGGCTATTTTGTTTGTGTGTTTTGGAACAGAATGAACTCATAACTTTTCATTTAATTTGCAATGAATATCGCACGGAATTGATTAGAATTGTTGTCTTATATCAAAATGTTTGTTTGTTAAACTCATCATTTGATTGTAAAACTAACAATAGCAAAAGACATAAATTGATGTAACAGTATATTGTCGACATTTATTAATCATAAAAACCATTTTTATAGTTTCTTTGCGTGTTTCGAGTCTAATGCAAATCAAATATAATAAATTGAAATTAATTCTGTATAGTTTACTGGTTTAATAAATCGAAAATCCAATGGGAATTATTTACTATTTGTAATTCATCCTATCAAATGTAATAAAATATCATAATATTCATTTTGCTGATACTTAATAATTTAATTTTATAATTTATTGAATCCAATGGGACACAATACTGGTTCGTTTTCACGTTTAAATGTAATGAAAATTATGTTTTTCACACCTTTTTTGAATATCTACACACACCTTTGAAACCGCACGAATATGTTATTCAGGGTGGATCAGAATAAATAAAGAAATAAATAATTAAATACGGAATATATAAATTTTAATAATAGTGATGAGTTTTAATCCTATCAAAATATAAATGAAGAACAATACTCATAAATATTATCAAGGTTTTTAGGTTTCATATGGATGAGATGCATATTAATATCGCTTTTATGTATAACTGTCATGAGGGTAGTTTAATATTCTAAGTGATCCAATTTACAATTTAATTTATACATTGTATCTTCATACGGATCAATATCATAACTTGACTATAATGTTGTTCCACTATGGTAATTTTATTTCTTTCATAATTAATTTCCTAAACATATAATTCACACGTTGAATATTAAATATGTGCAATGTATATTCGACATGAAATACTATTTAAGATGTAAAATCACCCGCAGTGTAGAAACGTAGAATGAAAAAAGTTTTCTAGTTGCAGTCAAACCCAATTTGGGTTGTTTGAGTGGAGATAGCGAGAGAGAGAGAGAGAAAGTGTGAGAAGAAGTTCACTTGGGGGTTGATGTATAACACTGTACAGATTGCCTATGTTGAGTGTATTTCGGTTTTCAACGAATTCTAATAAACAAATTCAACGTGTTTGTTGGAGTATTGTGAAATGATTTGTATAAATCGTCCTTGTTGATGTTAAATTGATATGAATTAAAATGAGTGTTTAGAATATCATCAACTTAACATTGATTATAATTTATTAGTATGAAGAGTTAAGGTAACTTCTATGCCTTAGAGTATATCAGAAGTTATGTGTCATTAAGAAAGAAAATAGTTTTCTATAAAATGATTGTTATTAATCAAAGAGAAATAGATTTAATATCGATAATTATAGCGGAAATCATAAATAATTGTTGGTTGGTTAACATAATGTTGTGAAGTATAACGACATCAACCATATAATTTATTTAATTTAAATATTATGAGACGAATAAAGAATGTGTTCCTATTAGAGGTAAATAACAACTGGCTAATTAATAATTTTTGAATATATCAATTTCTGTGAGATCAAAATTATTAAAAATACAAAAAACCGTTTTCGAATAAAACAAAATGATGAAAATGAAGATGATTTTGTTCAAAAGGTAAATGAAATGAAGACGAATCTTTACCTTCATCGAATTTACATATCAATATTAGAGATCTTTAAAATGAAATTTTACTGTGTAACAATGAATTGGTTTGGTTTGTTGTCTTTTCTGGTGGTTAACTATAAGAGCTTCTTAATCGATTGTTTGATATGTGAATATTTTGATTATGAATATTTCTGTGTTTTTTTTTTATTATGATTTTGGATTAGTTTGAATTTCATAATTGGCACAGGTAATATTGGGATAATTTCACGGGAAACCAATGTGACTGTTTTTAGAATGTTTGTTTTTCATTATTAAATTCAATTAAAATCGATGAAAGATTTTACCAAAAACAGTCAATGGAATTGTTGTGGTATTGCGCAGATGGAACATGAGATGAAGAAACAGAAGAAGAATTCATATTTTATTAAGATTTAGATGATGGCTAATTTATTAAAAGGACGGTAGCGCGTTTTAACACAGCAGGGTGGTTGGCACGGTAACCAATGGAATAAGAACATTAGTTTCATCAGGTAGTAATCTCATTGCCACCGTCATCTTTTCATATTCTTTCGTATGAAATGTGTTTTTGCCAGTAAATTTTTTTTTTATAAATCATTGAAATTTAGTGAATAAATTTTCGCTTCTGTTATTCTTTTTTCACTCCTTATTAACGTTGAGATTTCATTTAAGAAAAAAGAGGAAAAAAAATAACAGAATGATACGTTTCTTTTAATATTTTTATTGTTTTAAATCACCAAATGGATGATGTTTCACCATAAGAATTTCATTAAAAAAAAAACGGATTCTCATCTTAAAATTTTTGATACCAAAGATGTTCTCACATTCATTCACTAACATAAGACATAATCAATTCTTAATCCATATGGTGTGTTCCTCTTATTATCTCTTTTGTTACCCCCCGTCTGAAAAAGAGAATCTTCCTTTTCTTTGGGATTCTATCTGGATACATAAAAACAAAATCAATTTTCACATCATCACATGGAAATTATAAATGAATTTTATATTGATTTCTTTAAATGTTCTCTTTTTATATTCTTGAATATTTCATTATATTATTCATAATATTTTTTTTTTGGGTTGATTTGTTCCAATGAAAAATCATAAACGAAAAGGTAATATTTGTTTAACGTGATAATAAAGGATTATTTTATGACTTTTTGGTTGGGAAGTTAGTTAAAGATTTATTTATTTGATTTTGGTTATAAGCGAACACCAAAGAATTGTGTATAATATAAGAAAATAGTAACAAGAATGAACTGCTCATTAAGTATTATAGATTATATTGATACGATATCATGTTTTTATAACTCATGAAGTTTATAGGGAATGGAAACTTTTCACATATAAATTCGATGAGCTATGGACTTAACTAAACGTGATGGTACGAAATTTATTTGATTGTCACAAATTCAAAGAAATTTTAGAAGCACGCATGTGGGCCATCATCATATCCTCATTATGCCAAAATAAAATAAAACGGTGGAGAGGAGGTTGGTTAAGCTTCTTCTTTTTTTTTATATGAGAATATTGGCCTTTTGTTAAAGTGTCGTTCAAAGTGTTTTGGATAATATTCGTTATATCCCATTGAGAATGGAATAAAAAATAAAGAAAAAAGCACTGAAACTAAGAGAGAAAAGAACAAAAGTAAAATACAAAAAATAATGAATTAAAATACAGTAGCTGACTGTTAGATGATTTCGGGAGGGTTTTTTATTCGCCAAATGGATAATTTTTCGCTGGTTATTTACAATGAAATTGAGTTGTTTATGGCCTTCATAGTTATTTAGTATTTAATTTTTTTCTCTGTGTTGTATTGCCACAGTTAAATGAAATAAAATTGAATTGGTAACTGTTTAACATAACATAGAGATACCTGTAAAGGTGATTAGTTAGTAAAAGGGTGTCCCCAAGTGTAATTTCCATGGATCATGATCACAAATAATTTATTTCAGTTAATGACCATTTAAAATTTAGTGTAAAACGACAAGATATTAAGCACCGTGTTTTTTCATGATCTAATTTTATGATAAAAATCCAATTACAAATAGTTAAACAAATTCACCTGTAAAATTATCTATGGACTATAAATATGAATAAAGACCATTTAATCAAATGCAGCAAATAAAAGGCGAATAATTTAAAGTAAAATCACAAAAGAGAATTATTATTCATTTATAAAAAATTGTTATCGGTATTGGATAGTGCAAATTTATTATGCTACTTAAAATGTTTTATGAAAAATATTATAAATGTATAGAAGTCATATACATTTAGTTGATTTAAATGAAATAAACCAGTTTGATTATTACCATTTTAGCAATGGATATTACTCTGTTGATAGCTTAAGTAGTTTTTATGTTTGTTAGACTTTTTAGTTTTGGGTGTTTTATAATAAAGCATAAATTGTTTTAAACCAATTTATTTGGTAAAAAAAAAACAAAATGAATTGGATTAAAACAAAGTCGGATTCAGGTGGTGTGTTAATTTTATACTTATAATATGCGATTTTCTTTTATTTACATACAAACAAATAAGTTATCAGTTCCTACGTCTTAAGAATTTAAATAGTATCATTACATTATTGTTATTATTAATGGGTTCGGTGGCTCACATAATACATTTTTTATTCTTTTGTATTAAATCATATACATTTTATGTAAATTTAAAATTATTTTTATTTAAGAATTTAATCAACTTTGGTATGAATTTCATTTTAATCGTAATATTGTTACAAATTAAATAAATTGTAATTTATTTTTTATTAGTTTTCAGTGTTCACATCAAACCGATTAATTAGCAACAGAAAAAGGTTAAATTATATTATTTTTGTTCGTTTTTTTATTAAACCAAAATGGTATCGTTAACCTGAAAACATGTTCTGATTCTTATTAATTTAAATTGTTATGTGACACACGATGGAAAACAATTGAATACAACACAGTTGGAAAATGGATTATGAAAATCATAAAGAATAAAATTGTTGATTAGCTCACCATTTTGTATTGCTGCAGTATTTTGAATATTTTGTATTAATGAATTGATTTCCTTTAGTTTGAGTACAGCACCTTGAATTTCGGTAGCAATTGTTGGTTCCTCATCTTGTACTCGAATTGGACGTGCTTGTTTTCTACGTGACATAATCCAAAAAAAATTTTTATTGTTACAAATAAACGCGATTTAATCGAAGAAAACACTCGTTAATTAGACATTGTAATCATTTATTTTGGTTTTTCTATTTTCTTTTCTTTTATTTTTTTGGTTAAAAACTTCACTTGAATGTGAAACCACAAAAGGAAATCGATTTCCCTTGCAACATTCACTCACACACACACATATGAACAAACAAACAAACAAAATTTTTTGTTCCAATCACTCAATGTTGATGATGTCTTATCATCTCCTCTACGCAGTACCTTAATAAATCGATATTTGTGAATGTAACGTCTGCCATTCTATTTTGAATTGGTCACAGTATAAAATTGTATCTTTTTATTCACTTGATTGTATTTCAATTATTGGTAATAATACATTGAATTTATTTTATCTTTTCTTTTTATTTTTCACTGTTGGGCGTAACCCCACAAAATCATAATTTCATACAATTCTCATTGTAAACAGATCACAAGTACTAAGAAACAAAATATTGAAGAGTTTTTCTTTTTGGTATTCGATGAGAAAAAAAAAATGATTCAATAAGATTAATTACGATTTACACAATGTTTATAATCACTTTAACTAACACGTTAATTCATCTACAATTAAATAAATTATCTAATTAATTGCGTCACAATGGCTTTTATTCATTTTACTAAACATTACGAATCTAAAAGAAACAATATTGTAACTACACCGCCGTTTCCTTACGAACCGGGAGCTCAGACTGAGCCACAACACATTGATGAAAATTGAATTTTCCAAAAAAATTTTAATCCGAATTTGTGAAAGAAAAAAACAAAACTCAACAACTTTTAGAAATTCGCTATAATCCAGTTTTTTTCTAAACTTGAACTAATCGAAATCCAAAAATAAAATAAGAAATTTTTATTCTTAATTCTTAACTTTTTCTTCGGTACGAAACGGTTACTTGTCTCTGGCACTTTGTGTTGTTACACGTAATTTCACCACCGAAAAAAAAAAAATTATTTTTTCTCTTCTTTGAATTTTGTAGTCGTTTATGTTTTCGGTTGTTTTAGTGTATCTTCCAAATATTAATGTTGATGTATGAAACAGATGAAAAATTCTATTAATTTTTCTTCAATTAAAGAATTTTGTAATTTTATTATTTTTTTTTCGTATAAAAATTGTTTTATTTCTTGTTATTTTGTTTATTCGTTTTGTATTTTTAAGAGACGTAACCGGATTGCAGGTCACGATGACTGCAAACTTTTGGTTATTGGCACCATATTAAAACTTTTTGGGTCGATTCCGTTTGGGAAGCACACTTAGCCGGAGCAGACGACAAAATTCATGAGAGAATCTTCGGCGCTAATAGCAAACTAAGAAGAAAATCGCTTTTCTTTTCGGTTTTAAGTGGGGGGGTCTCTCGATAAAATTATTTCAATACAGCAACGATATGAGAGGGTCGCCAACTCTCCTTATTTATTTGTTTTTTTTTTTCGTGTAACTCTCCATCTTTTGCTATTGGCGTGCAACGCTCTTTTATTCGTTTCTTTTATTGTTTTTTTTTTTGCTTAACCGTTTTTCCATTGCTATTTTGGGGGGCAATTCAACCGTTTCATAAGTAAATAGTCGTGCATGAGAGAATTTAGCAAAAAGATATACACATATCGTTGTTGTTTAGTTGCTTAGGCAGCTATTTCTTTGGCTTTATATAAACTCTTTGAAAGAAAACAACAACAAAAATTGTAAACTATGGACACGCGGTTACCAATTTAACCATTGAATATGTTGAGCATTCAACGGAACTGGAGAAACATGAATTTTCTCAGTTTTAAAAGTTTATGTGCGCTCTTATGTTCAACGGCTTTAACTTGGACTCTGTCGGGCTGACGAAGTATTAAGAACTTTGAGTATTGAATACGAAAATTGAATTTGAAACATAATCAAAAGAATTTGGGAAAGGCGGAGCCGTCGTGCGCAAATATTGTTTTATATAAAACACAATAAAAGATGAATGTATGTGGAGAGACATCGGATTTTACCTTGTTACCCAAAGGTAATGAGAAACGAAAGAGAGTAAAACGAAGAAAAATAATGAAAAAAGCGCCAAGCAACGAAACAGTAAAAAAGGTAGAAAACTCGTACTTTTAATAATCAAAATAATAAAGGGAATAGGACAATTTATAGCCACAAATAGTAGAAAAATCGTAATCGAGAAGAAAAACATTGTGGATTTGAAGAAATTTTCTCCCCAAAAATCTCTCGGAGTTTTTCGATTGAAATTTTTTTGTCTGGATCTATTGCAAAGAAATGAAAATCCGAATGTCTGATTTGGAAAAAGGACCCGATCGTTTGATTCAATTTTGGGTTCACAAAGGGGAGACGGAAATTACCGTTAAAAGGAAAATTCGAATTTGAACTGAAAATGGTTGAGAATATTTAACGGGGTTGAATCGGTTATGGCATCATCTTGAGTTGATGCACTTTGTTCTAGTTCAATTTACAAACTACAATTTCCCCTTATTGTAATGGACTGGAAAGTGTACATCAACCGTTGCACGTCATAAAGTGTTTTGTGTGTAGGGAAATTCATCAATTTTCTTTGTTCTTTGGAATCGTCGTTGTTCATTTGAATTTATTCCTTTATTTTTTTTTTGGGAATAAATGAATGATATTCAAATGTTGATAAAAGACACCGATTTAGTTCAATTCACCTGGGTCAATGATTTAAATTTAACCATTTAAGTGTCAACGTGTATTTATGTTTTTTGCATTTTTTCGGTGGGTTAAATAATAATTAATATGACCTGACAAAGGTGAATTTCCTACAATTTTTTTTTTGGTTTTTGTTATTTCGTGGCTATTGTTATTCATTTTTAAATGAAAAATTTATAATTCATGTTTTTGTATTTCCGTTGAAATTGGGAGTTAAAAAAAAAAAAAAGAAAAAATAAAACATGAACGATATCATAAGTGTCACTATGACTGTATGATATGAAACGTGTTGTGTTGATAAGTACACTTATAGAACACCAAAAATATAATGGCCAAAATAACATTTGCATAACAAAAAATCGTAGTTAAATAATAAAATATTTAAAATTTATTTTAATGTTACGTAAATAATTAAATGGGTCTCCCGGGGGTAAAATATCATCCAAAATAAAATTGGTTTGAATTGATTTTGATTAAAATTTATAATTTTGTTTTGTTTTATTTTTTAATTTTCATGTGTTAAACTGAACAGGTAAAAGCTGACATAGTAATAAAGTACAATAATTCAATGGAATTATTTTAATTATAATTCTAAGCGTCCGGAATAATAAGTAATACAGTAATTTATAATGTTTTATTTGTCTATATGTTATCTCATTTACTGTAATCCAACACAACACCTGAATAATTACGGTTGTAAAATTCTCTCATAATTTATTTTAAACTATCATAAACCATAGAAGTACATATTCATTCAGAATATTATAAATCAGAATAATAATTGCAAATTATTCTAATAAAAGTGAAACAGTAACAGAGATAATATGCAAATGAATATCAAGTTTAAATGAAATAAAAAATAAAAAAAAAATTATTAAACACAAAACCGGAATGATATATTTATGAAAATAATATGTATGGTTATGTGAATATGATTTTCTAATTAGCATATTACTCAACTATAAAAGGGAATTTGATTTTTAACACAAAACAAAAAACAATAATTTCATATCTCTACCGTATAATGAATGGCAAATATTCCCATTTACATGATTATTAATTCGTATGGAAATTATTAATGAAATAAAGAAAGAATAAATGGCAAATGAAACAAAAAAAAAATATAATGAGATTGAAACAGGAAGCCACAAGTACACGGTAATTGTTATGAAAAATATGTAAATTAAGAACTTAAAAAAATAAAGGAAAATATACTACACGAATGATACATTCGACATAATTATGTTAATGCAAAAGTTTACACCTTGATGATGTTTCGTTTTGGATTCATTGACGCGATCATTACAAATATTTTTCGTTTTCATTTTGCGGGTGGCCCTAAATTGGGATTCAGTAATGTGTCCTGCAAGAATATTGTCTTTGTTTTTATTTTTTGTTTCTTATTTTTTCAAACACAAATTAACGATCACTTTTGCCATATTCTTCTGTGTAATCAATGAATACACATTTTGCATATTGAAAATACATCAATGCATCGATGATGATCTTATCTGGGGTTTTAGTCGTTGGTTGGTTTCATTATGCGTTTGAATGAAATGGTAGCCATTGGTACCACTTTATTGGAATCGTATAAGATAATAATTCTTTTTCCAATATCGATTTTTGTATGGCAGGTATGCAGTTAATTTATTACACCGGGAGATTAAAGTTATTATATAAAAATGAAAGAGTAAAATAAGAGAGCCACAATCATTTTATATTCATCCTTTTATTTTTCATGTGGCTGAGAGTTGATTGGTTTTGTGGTCATTAATCGATGATAAAGTTATTCAGACAGAGAGTTATCATGTATTTGCCAGTTCATTGGAAACAGACGTTGGTTACCTGTTGGCTAATTAAAAATATTGAAATTTCCACAGTATTTTTTGACAATTTCCAATGAAAGAAAAAAGGAACAACAGAGAAAAAAATTGAATGTTTTATGAATATCCTTTTATTGCCAGATGATTTAAATATAAATAATCAACTGTTTTCATATCATGTTAAAATAATCGAACATGCGCTACCAAAAATATGTCTCATAATAATGTAGGTATTCAGTATGGTATGTTTTAACAGAAACACAGAAAAGAAACAAAACGTTTCTTATTTAAATTTCAATATATGAAAACATATAAGATTAACAGAATGTATTTATTTAAATTAACAAGCGATATGTGCGTGCGATTATGAAAATAAAACTATACGGTATATTAAATACCATCATAATAATTGATAAACGAAAGAATTATAATTAAACGGTTTGCTATTTTGTTAAAACGAAATGAATGTGATGACAACCCTGGTGCGTTGTACAATGTGTGTACTTAGGGGGAAATTAAATAACATTCGGTTTCTTACATTAACATTACGTTACATGAATATTAAATATTTGTAAATTCATTGAATTTCTTTTGAATTTATTAAACAAAAAATACTAAAAATGATATGTTAACTAGTGAGAAGGTATGGAGTTGAATGCGTTTGTTTTATTGTTAAACAAAAACAAAAACAAAAATTATTTTAATTAAATACAATTTGGTTGGTTGTAAATGTCACCATTTAATTATCAACATGAGAATTTATTTAGTTTGTGGAATTATTAAGTATCATTTATTTTAATAACATCGTTGAATAGTGGTGACTAGTGACGATGTTATTCATCACCTTGAAAGTGTCTAATTAGGGTCTTATCGCTAACCACTTAACTACTTAACTACTGGGGCCCACCTTCGATGTCGTTTAAGAAATTCAATCAAATGTTGCACGCAAAAAAAGAATCATTTTGTTTTTTTAAATGAAAATCAAGAAGTTCCACTCTGTTCTAGTCAATTTATTTGTATTTTTTATAAATAATTTTGTTTATCATTTTAGTTCATCTCTTTGTTATTGGTATCATAAATAAAATGACAATTTACCATTAGACGGTTGGATTCAATTACAAATTTCAAATTGTATAGATTCAGTAGTGAATAAAAAAAATGTCCAGTAGCTAACAGAACTGTTACATTTTAATGAAAACTATCAGTTTTTTAAACTTAAATTTTCTGTATTTTATGCAATGCACGTAATCGACATACACATTTTGTTATAACTTTTGTCTCAGTCACTCTATGATGTACGTTTTTTTAAACTTTATGATGGCAATTTTTCATTAAATGGTTTAAACCAAACGTTAAAAAAATGGAGAAAAAAAAATTATTCAAAATTGATAGTAATTTAATTGTAATGGAATGCATAAATTAGCAAAAGTCATAAGTAATGGAAATCAGTAGCACTGTATGGATGTAATAAATAATGCGTGTGGTTTTAGTTCAAAGGGAATTTATTTCCATTAATCTTAATTATGCGTTATTAATCATAATGTTTGTTTATTGTATTGTATTTAAATTGTGTTTGAAATTCTCTTTTTCATTTTTACGTTGTGTAACTTCACCTTAATGAATTTACATGTGTTAAGTGAACGATTTATCAAAAATGAGAGAAAAACTTTAAATGATTTATGATTTTAGTTGGTGATGGGTAACAGGACGAATTGTTTATTAAGAATATTTTAAGGATTTTTATTTTTTTAATCGGGATTAATCAAAAAAACGATATCAAATGCACTTAAAGTCACCACGAATTTGATTATTTAGATTTGATGAAATGTTTCATTGAAGGATTTTATTATTAATGATTGTTGGGATTGGTGCGTTTCTATTGTTAGTTTGAGATTTGTATGAGACCATTTCACGTGTCGAAATTAAATAATTTGTCTCAATTGGTATCATTAATCATTTACGATTTGGTATCAAGTAGCAGTTTAGTAGCACCTTTGATAGAGTTACTGTTTTGTGTACACAATAGTTGAGTTTGGGGGTCAAAGGCGTTTAGCCATTAGTGAACTTGCAGGCGTTGAGTTAAATCTAAAATAATTTTTCTGTTTTGGTTAATCAATCTGTTTCGAACTAACGGGAATTTCCGGTAGTTTTATTAGTCTATGCTAAAATTGTTAGCATAAAAATACTGTATAAAGGCCGTTCAGTGGCCTTCGAATCAGTACAATGCATTTTATGAATACAATCAACCTAATCCGTTGGCTTTTTATTATTTTTCGTTGAAATTCTCACGTCTTTACCGTCTATTGGTGACTTGAAGCATGTTATTTTGTCTCTTTGCGGTTTTTGTGTTTTAAAACGACTTTTCTCTTGCAAATTTTATCATTTTGTTGTTCTTATATTCATTTGGCATTTATATTGGTATTGTATTAGCGTGAATATATGGTGACAAAATAAACGGGAATGTAATTTAATATTCATACAACATAAATATTTTATAATTTGCATTCTATTAACAACATAAAAATTGCAACTATAAAAATTTGATCCATTTAATTTTTGTTTCTTTCTTTGGCTTGTCTTTTGATTTAATTCATTTCATGTGGAGACTTATGAATATTTTCTGATGTTTCGGTTCCATATATTAATTAAGTAAAACACGAGCGTTATTTTATAAGTGAACTTCTTTTTTTAATATAAAATAAAATCAATTTTGGTTTTTATAATAAATTGGCTGTTAAGAAAAAGAACTGTAAAAAATTTCTCAACGTGATTCTCATTATAAATTTTTTTGTTATAATGTTGATATGGAAAACTGGTCAATGTGACGTTTATAATCGATGGTGAGAGGAAGAAAAGAGAATTAGTTTATAACATCAAAACTAATGGGACTATTAAAAGTAGATGGTGTGAATGTATTAATTTAATATTATGGAAAACTACTAAATTACCATAGAATATCATTGGATTTAGTATTCATTGATAAGCATTGATCGTCAGTTATTAACTGAATCAATAAAAAATGATGAAATTCATCATTAATGGTGAATTAGATCACGATCAACGATTAATTTTAGATCAGATCTCATTTGGATCGATGCAAATTAGATATTTAATAATCGAATTCAATAGAATAGATCTTTAATGTGACTCGTAAATGATATGATATAAAAATTTAATTACTCATATTGATTTAGTTAATTCCGAAGGATTTAATTAGCAATATTTCGTACCTACTACGAATATCAATTAAGCGGTTTTAGCGATAAGAAATATGTTTGGGTATCAATGGCAATAAAATGCATCTTGATTTCAATACGATTGTATATTTAAAATTCATTATTCTAATTACTAAATTTACATAATGGAAATGTTAAGCAGAGTGGCAAATAAAACAAAAAAAGTGGATACGACGATAAGCCATGTAACATTATAATATTTATGATGCTCAACTAAAATGTATTGATGATTTGAAATTTTCAATTTTCGGAAAATTCACAATTTAATTAGGTGCAAATTGAAGGTAAGCAACTATGGTGTGTGAGTTTATTTAATATCGAGGGATGCGTGCAAATGGTAAAAATACAAAAAAAAAAAACATAAACATGAAAACCTTCTTCTTGTACCTAGTCTACTGTCTCATTCTTCTTGTCATTGATTTTATAATTCATTCGTTTATTAAATTTATAACTTCCATTTCAATATTGGTTTTTCACTTATTCGTTCAATCTGTGTTTTTCTCATTTTGGTTTTGGGTGTATTAAATAAGAAAGAATTATATGGAAGAGAATATTGTATGTGCATTAAGATTTAAATATGCAAAACGATTGGTTTAAACATTAATAACCGAAAAGAGTGAAAAAGAAGTAAAAGGGGGATCCATAACTAAGAATCAACCCAACAAGAGTGTCCAAATGTACTTCATAATACTGTGACCGTGAACTGTTTTGTTGTTATTTCATGCTATGCTGCTTAAAAGTCAATGCTAAAATGGCGTGTATGTTATTCAGTTGTTCTGGGTACATAAATTTCATGTAACGAATTATGAAGTTTGCCTGTTATGCATGTTACCCTGAAGGTAAATTAATGAGACATTGGTACCCAACAATTGTCATCATCTTCATTATTTTTTTCGTTGTGTTGTTATTGTAAAATTTATATGGAAAACATATCTATAAAATGCCAATGGGATAGATGATCGTCTTTCTTATTTCATTTCATGATTCAATATGAATACATGAAAGATTGAAACGATGGAAAATAATAATAAGAAAATAATGAAACTTTGTAAGTTTTTTTTGTTATACGATTTTGCGTTATCACATGTTCGGTTGTATGGAATAAAAGAACAATCTAGGGATTAAACTGTTAGCATAATCCAAACAATTTACATATCGATGGGATTATTTTGGTATTATTATAACTCAACTAGAGAATGTAATGAATGATTTTTGTATTTTTGCTATATTAAATGGCTTTTGTTGTATTTGCGAATGTTTGATACCTAAATGATAGATAAATGATTATGGAAAATATGTTAGAAAATTGTGGTACGTAAAAATCATTTCCCATCCCATAAATTTAAATAGAATTTTATTGCTCATCTTGGGATTAACTAAAATCGCGAAAAAGAGAAACATTTTGTTGTTGTTTGCAATGAATTGTGGATTATTCGATTGTTATTTATATAATGTTGTTTGTTTTATCATCCAATTTAATTGAAAATGGTACTTCAATTTATGAATTACATTTGATTTTTTGTTTTTTTTGGAAAATAACTAAATAAATGAAGCTATTTAATCGTATGTGAAATTAAATTTGCGTTCTATAAATATCATTGTTTGTTGGTTAAGATTTTATATAAATAATAAGTGGATCATGAAGAATATTCAAATAATACGGAAAAGAAATGTGACTTGAATTCAACGGTTGGTTATTACAGGTGACTTTATCGCAAATAATCTGGCAATGAAATGAATTCATTATTTGGCTTGTTATTTATAATACGTTAAACAGAAGTAGACTCTAGAATACTATTTGAATTGGAAGGAATAGAAGATATTCTTTTTCGTTTTAGACTTTTAAGTAAATCAAATTATCGTATAACAATTTATCTAAAATTATGCGACATAAATGATTCTATTTTTTGGTTTTATGCGTCATGAGGTCAAATGTAAATGAATTATTAATGGTAAATTTTATGGATTTTACGGTAATTTTTTTTATATTCGTTTTGTTATTTCCAAAATAAAAAATTCATTTAGAGGAACCGAATAAAAAATGAAAAAAACAACAGAAACAAACAAAAAAATTGAATTTAATTAAATAAAACCCCGAATATTATTTGGATGGAGTCATATGTCGTTTAAGTCAAACGGTAAAACATGTACATATCATTACAATTATTATTCTAGCTCATGAACTCTATTAAAATGAAATCAATTCGATAAATGTTTTGAATTTTAAATTGTTAAAAACTTAAATTTAACAACAAATAATTCAAATTATTTTCTATTGATTTTTTGGTATCAAATAAATTGTATTTTGAATTTAATTTTTTTGTTTCTTTTTTTTTTCTATTTTATTGCAGTATGTGAATGAAGAATTTCTTGGCTTTTAAAAGTCTTCAGTTTGAACAGGAAACAATTTACATTCAGATATACATAAAGGAACGTCTCTTCTATCATTTTAATAAACCCCAAGTAAGATTAAAATCAGTCATAAATTAATCATAACGAGTCATAACAACTTGAATTAAATTAATATTCATTACATAAAATTTATAATGTGAATAAGATGAGTAAATATAAGGAAATCGATAAATAAGTAAATGGGCAATAGTATACAGAGTCTAGACATCTGTACGTATGATCAATGATGCGTGCTGCAATTTAATATTTAATACAGAAAATAATAAAATCAACTCGTATGCATTTCAAATAGCATTAGTGGCCAACATTAAAACTCATCATGGTCACATGCTTTTAAAAATTGCATTTTTCAGTTCAAATGTATGGTAAATTGGAAAGAAACCAATATGACATAGTTGATTACTTGTGATATTTAATGCAACAAATTCAATTTCTTCTTTTTTTTTTTGTAAATCAATTTTGCGTAACTCTTATGCCCTGACAAAATATGCATACAAATCTAATTGAATAATATTACGATTGGCAATCACTTTCACTTTTTGATTTATTCCATTAATGGTATATGGCAGTGTATGGCCCATCTATCCTTTTGTTACATATCCCATACTCTACTACTAATAGACTAGGTAGCGAGTGTGAATATTATTCGTGAAGGGAATAAACATCAAAAGTGATGCATTGCATCCCCAGTGAATTTTTATTATTATCGGCTAAAGAATCATTATAATGTAATACCGTCTTATCGTGTATAGGAAAAATATCTGAAAAAATTGGCCACCACAAATCATTCATTTTGTATTTTTATAACACATTCGTTTACTGTTGCATAAATAGCTGGTGATGTATGACCCGTAAATGTCCTTATAAAATATTCATCGTTTCCATAGCTTGAACATATTTTCCATAAACATAGAATGGCAAACAGAAGTCCTTTTTAACTTTCAATAAAAAAAAAATTTGGAAAATATTTTCGTTGTTTCGTTTGACATTTTTTGCTAAAAAACAGAAATTGTAGAATAACTCAATGAATAAATAGAGTGTGATGGTATGGGCAATGGTCGGCCCCATAATAAGATTGATGATATAAAGTGATTCTTTTTTATAGAGGAATAATATAATGAAAACTAAAAGAAAATTACCTAATACCATTTACTTGAAAATCCTCATGTGAAGTATATTTATCAAAGGAATTTATCTCTGTCAATAATTATTAATGTGAATATGTAATATTCCTTTTTATGATTCTTACTTACTTCATCGATACGTTACACCCTCAATATATTTAACGGTCGGAAATCAATTGAACATAAAAGAAACATTCATTGACTAACGATTGATATGTTTCAATGTTTTGAACAAACTCTTTATACTTGTTCATAGGAAAGGTATTATGAAAATTCAGATTGGATATAAACCCAAAATGATTTATTTATAATAATCCGTTGTTGAGTAAAGTGAAATAATTTACCACCCCATTTTCGCCCACCTACTATAACGATTATATCAAAATAATATTAATGCATAAGAGTGGGCATTAATGGCCAATATGTTGCATAATAATTCAATTTAGGCAATTATCGATTTGCGTCATTAATTTATTCGTTTTGGTCTCACATTTTAGTGTTTTTCATAACAAAGTTGAATGATGAAGAAGCAAAAAAAAAAACTTAACTAATCTGTGTAGTTACTTACTTTTCTGTTTAATATAAGATTCAAACGATATCTGTATTGGAAGGTAACGTGTATTTGAACATTAGATGAAATGTTACCGAATAACAATAAGAGCAAACACAATCTAATGCCAATAATTAATTTTAAAAAACAATGAGATCTCTTTCTACATTCCGGGAATATTTTGTAATTAATTTTTGTTTTGTTTTTATTTAATTCGTTTCTTCTTACTTTGGAGGCTTTTTCTTCTCTATCATATCGATGTAGAGTTGTGTACATTAAAAAAGAAATATAATTTCAAAATAATTCATTGGCAAATGGACGAAACTCTCTTATAGAATCTACCAATTAGGTAATAATACTTTTGGGGGCCTTTCAATGAATTAGCAAACGATAGAAAGAGACGTATGGCTTTAGCCGTGTAGTGTAAAAGGCAACATAGATAATGATCTGAAATAACATTAATATGTTTACATTTAAATGAATAATAATATGAAATTAAGTAATTTCATTTGTATCTAACTAATTCAAGTATTTGGATGAAGTGTTTCTTTTTTTTTTTTTAACTTGAATGAAATTTTAATGGTATCCGAATGGGTGTTAACTTTAATTCAACTTAAAAATAAAATATAAAATAATTTTCATCTATACGCTCTCATTAATCTAAATATGCATTCCATTTTGATAGAAGAAGGTTTTTTTTGATGAGGAATTTGAAAGAGTAGAAATACGTTGATTTTCATCTCTCAGGTGAAAAAAAAAAACAAAAAAATTCTGGTTAAAATGCGCACTTTATTTTGTTGTTTGTAATACCATTGAGGCCTAATTCATTAATTTATTGTTAATCGGATACTTCAATCTCAAGTTTATTTTTATTATTATTATCTCACCGAATGTATGAATACAAAGAGTAGAATTTATAATTTTTGTTAAGAAAAGTAAAGAAGAAAAATTGAATAAAATTATTCATGTAATTTGCTAATTATTTATGACTCTATTCCTTATGGGCATAATTATCATATTATCCGTCTATTTGTAGTGGTAACCCCGTGTTACATCTTTCGAATATTATGAATGATTATCGGTTACTCTTTATCTGTAGTGCCTCAATGAATTGTATATCGCTTATCGTCATTTGCATTACGATACAATTATAAAATCATTCCAATGTTTAATGCATTTCATGTGTTTAACATCATATCAATGTTCATACGAAGAAGCAGTTAAGGTTAAAATAAAAACGACAAGAATGTAATGTTTTTATTTAAATTTTTCATTTTTTTTTTTATTTTTATTTTACTTAAAATGTATCCTATTTTGTAATCAGTAAATATACTCTGAAGAATAATTATGAATATAGAACTCCACCTGTGCGCTTTTATATAGAAAAATAAATACCAAAATTTATGTGTAATTTGTCTTGACGTAATGAGAAATTATCACCTTTTTTACATTTTTATTATAACAATTATTTGTTTTTAATCTTAACTGGCCAACTGTTTGATGGTCAACGTGTTATATAGTGTTCATTGAACAAGAAGAAGCCAGCAGACGAGTATATGAGGACAATGAGATTAGGGTTTGGACATGTTTCAGTTATGCTTGTGTTTGCATATGGTTTGAAATAAACAGCATAATACAATTAATGGTTATTTAAAATAATTATAATGCTCACACTTTGACGTGGCGTAAATATTTAAATATAATTTATTAATCTTAACTGATCATATAAACATAATTTCCATAAATATACGATGGTTTTTACCTGGTTGTTTGAGAGCCATTTGGTTAGTTAAAGAATTTTCGTTTCATTTTAATGTGAAATATTAAAAGTATTCAACCGAAGAGAACTTTATTCATTGGTGGAATCAATTGTGGTCAGTTATTAATGTTTATGTGTAAAATGGAATTTCATTGAAGTAAGGTAATCTCTGTAGGAAATTGCTTAAGATAAATGCCGTTTTGCATATAGTGAATGGTTAGTCATAACATGGTTATGGTTGCATGAGATAAATGTAGCAATCATTTAAGACTGCCCTCAGAGCCACATAAAATACATTGAAATAAGAAGTTTTTATTTTTTGTTTTGTTGAACATTAATTGTGCATCATCTTAAATGTAAGATGGTTTTCATTATGGTGATTTGAATTAATTTTAACGAATCATGGGGCCATTTTTGAATTGTAAAGCAATGGGAATGTGTAATAGGCAACTGTGAAGAATATTTTTTTGTAGCTGAATGAAATGGAAAGATGGAAAGATGGAAAAAAAAATGAAATTAATGTTCTAACATTATTATCTATGGCAGTTTTTAATTCAAACATTGTGAGGTACCTAGTCTTACCTCGATTAATTCGACCTGTGTGTACTTTTGTTTTATTTATTAGGTAAATAAATTATCTGTCAGTTTTTTTTTAAATTTTTCTTTATTTTTTCGTTGGTATAAAGAACTTTTTTTTATTGTTGTGTTATAGAACCAAATGTTCTGTAAAATGATATTAAGTGGCAGTGTTTTCTTGTATTGTATTTTGATCTAGAATAGTATTTTCATATGATAATTTACATATTCATTATAATCATGAGTATTAAATGCCGTTTTGGGTGTTTATCGTATTTACCATATTTTATACATTGTAGAATACAGTGGAACCCTTAGGAGTTGAATAAAATTTTCTTTTGTTTGATAAGGGGGTGTCGATTATGGTTTTATTATTGTGTGTATAATGCAGCCATGATTTTGATAGGAAAATCGCGCTAGGAAAAGTTTTATAGACCAATTTTTGGGGGATGAATATGATGGTGCCATTCTATGGCAATGGATGAATATCATGACATGACATTAATATTGTTTCTGCTTATTTTATAAATTATCACGTTTTCCATTTTGAATATTTAACAAAACCTCACTTCTTGTATTTTATGGAATTAAAAAACATTGTGGAAATTTGAATGGTGGGGGGCTCGTACATCTCTTATGAATGAAAATGTTGAAGTTTTTGGTTTGGGGGGGGGTTCTTTAACATTTCGTTGTAATTGAGTTTTGTGCTGCATGTTTAACATTTCAATGAATATTAAGCGCCAATAATGAAAATATGGTGAGACTTCAATTGCTTATTTATTGTATTATCAGTATGATGTATTTTTTGTCGAGTTTTCTTTTACATTTTTTGGTTGGTGTGAAGAAAAACGATAACAGGAAACATTTCATTATAGAAAAACAGTCGTTCTTTCTTTATTTCTTTTATTTTCATAAAATTCCAATGAAAAAATATTGATAGGATGATATTGATAGGTTTTTTCTGGTGGCTAATCGTTGATTGTGTTGAATGAAAATTCCTACCAATTTGAATCCATAGAATAATCATTCATAAAAATACATTAACTAATTATGTTTTGGTCGAAATTTTTAAGTTTTTATTTTCACTAGAATTCTTATGTTTTTTTTCTTGAATTTTTTTTTTATATAAAACACATGATTCTCACCTGGATATCAAATACTAAATAATTATGTTTCCAATTTGTCTGGTTGTACAAGTTCGACAAGAATTGTCAATATTTATATTACATGCAGTCTGTTGATTCAGCATTTCTATTCTAAATGATTATTTATTTGAGTTTCTATTCAATGAACTCCTTGAAATAATTAAGTATTGCCTTCTTGTATTTGAGGAATGAAAAAAAAAACGATCAGAATTCATTCAAGATTTTCTAACATTTTCATTCTATTTATTATTTTGAATGAAATCTGTTCGCGTATTTGTTTAAAAAGCCACTTGAAATATTTTTTTTTGGTTATTCTTAACCACATATTGACTTCATTTCCTTTTCCTCGTGATCATTATTATTATTATTTCATGATCTCTGGTTTGTTATACCACTGATGTTAGTATGAGTGCATCCTTTTAGTCTATTGATTCCCATAGTTAAGTGGTTACATACAATTTTTGGGTTTTTAATAAATAATATTTATGTTGGACGTGAGGCAACGATAAAAAGTGATGACATCCTTGATGAAGAGTTTAAACGGATCTTCCTGATTATTGTATTATATACGTGAAGTTCCATGTAATTGTTGGCTTTAGGACTGATTGCAATCTGTATGCGTTGAAGAATGTCAGTTTAAATGCACCATTAACATGGATTTAATGGTTAAGAAAATGATAAACAGTAGTCGCGTGTATGGATTAATGTCTCATTAACCATACATTCAGTCAAATTCATTTGATTTAGTCTAGTAATGTTTTACAGTTATGAGATTTCATGTAGATATGTGACTTAAAGAAGAAGAACCATTTGGAATAAAAAGGGGTTCTCGTGAGGTCTCGACAGTGTTATAACATAAACACCATAATTATATTATAATGATCATACCAATTTAATATTTTTAGAATATTATTTCTTAACAGTCAAAAACAAAAAAGATGAGAATTTTTAACCCATTTCTCTGTATGATGCTGTCTAGTAGAATGTCTGTGGATTATCGTATCGTGTTAATCAACTAACAGTTGGGTATTACCCCAATATTTAAAATAATTTTTAAAAAAGAATGAACAGAACATAATTAATATATGAATTTTACCAGACTGATCATTATAATTATGCTTATTTAATGTTAAACCAGAAGTCAAACACAGAACAAGAAGAATGCTATGAATGACGAGTGTATATTTATGATTCAATAAACAAATTAATAAATTTCATCACTGTGAAAGGTTAAATATGTTTATAAAATTTTTTCATTAATAACTTGAGTAATGTTGTTATTCTGTTATGATTTTAAAAACACAATTTTTTTTCGTTTAAAAAAAAAATTACTGAACACAGATTTATTCTCATTTGAATCTCTGCTGGCAATTAAAACAATTGTACACAATTATTGTAGCCCAAATAGCAAGAGAATAAAAAAATTAACTGATTCGATGTGGCCCAAATAACAGTTAATACAATTTATAACAGAAAAAAAATTGATTGAAATCAATCTCATTGTAAATATCGATATATTGAGACGAACTGTATAGTGAAAAATGGAAAATAAAAAACTTGGTAAGGGAAATAAATTGAAAATTTGAATAGGAATTCAAATAAAAAACCCAAAAACAATTGGAAATGAAGGAAAATTAATTATAGATTCAGTTGCAATTGATAGAAATAAGATATGTTGATCATATATACTCGTATTGAAAAAAAAAAAAGATAATTAAAAACTTCTGAATGATTTTATATTACGTATCACAATAAATAATATTGAAATTCGTTTAATAGAATCGACAATTAAGGAGGAAAAAAAGCCCAGCAGTGATCAACAAAAACCGATGGCAAACAAATTATTGAAAAGAAATTAATCCCAAAACATAAATTGGAAAAGTTTTTTTTTTTCTTTATTTTCCAACGTTAACCCCCTTGTCTTCTCCATCGCATCGTTTTGATTCATGTTTGGTGGGTATGCTATTGTGGCATGTTTTAATAAAATGTTAAAATTTCATATTGTACCAATCAGCATAATACACGCCTGTAACATTATTCATTTCAATATGAGAAACTCACAATGTTTTTATAAACGAAATAAATGAAAATTTCTATGTGTTGTGAACAAGTAAAATAAAAAAAAATGAAGAAAAAAAAATATGGGAAATTAAATTAAAATGTAAAAATGGCAGACAAAAAAGAGAAAAAAAAGTGATGATGATTACGTTCTCTATTAAACCTGAGTCACGTATTGGGTAATAATATAGTGGATCATGACAAGAGTTAAACCTCTCACAATTCAAATTGGCAAATAAAAGCAATTCATAATAATAAAATAAAATAAAAAAGAAAACCAGAATAATCAATTCAATATAAAATTTAATTTAAATATTACCGCTAAACTATTTAAAATAAATAAATTTTCAAGTACTTAGAATAAGTCCAGAGGTAAAAAAGGAATATAATCATTTGGTAATACTGTGATTAATGTTTTTATATTAGTCATTGATATTTCGTTATAAGATCAATTACATCTTTATAATTGGAATTTTCAGATGAAATGAACGTTTTTTTTTTTTTCTTTTATATTTTTAATCAAAATGGGAAAAATAAGAAAAAAAAGAAAAAAATGTTTAATCAATGAAAGAACTGAGATTTTCATTTTCTTGATGGTTTTTCTTTCTGTTGCTTAATAGAAATTGATTTGATATGTATGCAAAATAAGAACTCTTTGTTCTACATAAATTGATGTTAAAAATATGTAAATTCCGGACGGTTAGTTACACGATAATAAAAAGATATTTGTTTTTCATAATAAATACTCCATAAGAGATTAACTTATAAACTTTAAAGAGAAAATAGATAATTCTTTGCTTTTGTATATTGTGATTCTATTAAAAATTGTATCATATCTAATCGATATGGCGTTTTTCTTACTGTAATTGAATGTTTATTTGACGTTTTCTTAACAAAAAAAAAACAGTTTTCTTCCGTTTAACAATTATTTTATTTTATTTTTTTGCGGTACATGGACATATTTAAGGTGATTTAGTATTATAACTATTTATGTAATTTATGCTGTTCACGAACTGATTTTGATGGGGAAAAACCATTATTTGTTTTTATTTTTGTTAATAATTCAAGTGTATGTGAGAATGGGAAGCAATGATAATATTATGATGGTTAGACAATGGATAGATCTCAATTAATACGACCGAGTATTAAGTAAACCAATTCATATTTAGAAAATACAATGAATTCATTTTGCAATGAATGAATATTATAAGTAAATGTGAAAAGGAATTGAAATGAAACCATTTTCTGTTGGTTAATTATTTGATGGAAACGGTCATTTTCTTTTAATATTTAAATGAAATAACGAAAAATATTAAAATTTTTACCTATTTGATGTGAAATTTTTGAATACAGCAAAATTTGCATAATAACATTAAAAGATAACAACTTTTTCTTTACACATAAAATATAGATTAATTACATTTAAGTCCATATAAATGATAGTAATGAATTTTAATAAATTTCTGTTGTAAGACAGACTGTTGTTTCTCTATTAAATGTCGAGCAATCAAATGAATGAAAAAAAAAAATAAAAGAAATATTATTATTTGTACTGAGTTCACATATCAAATATGCGTATCATAAATGTGAATGAAAGAATTATGGGCGTCTTATAAGTTTTTTCTATAAGTGGTTTTGTAGAAATGGTTTTTTCTTTCTTTTTCAATATAAAACTTCTATCACTTCTCTTTTATTTTAGTTTGTTTGGAGTTTTAAACAAAAATAACGTAACATTAAAATTTAATGCTCCATAAATCAAAGTGCTTTCACAAGTAAATTCAATGACACATGAGTGATGTAAAAAATCCGCTAACTATCATTCTGAACGAAACAAAAATGTTACGAATTTTATTAAAATTTTTGATGGCATTCACCTGTAAAATTGATATCATTATTATTTTGGGTGGCAAACGACCCATATGATAACAAGAGCAGAAATTTCCGCTGATGATGAGGACTGTCAACCCTTTTTGTAATGTGGGCCANCCGCTAACTATCATTCTGAACGAAACAAAAAAGTTACGAATTTTATTAAAATTTTTGATGGCATTCACCTGTAAAATTGATATCATTATTATTTTGGGTGGCAAACGACCCATATGATAACAAGAGCAGAAATTTCCGCTGATGATGAGGACTGTCAACCCTTTTTGTAATGTGGGCCAATTTTAGTTAGTGCGATGATAAAAATCATTCCATCTCTATCTCGATTGTATTTAACATTTTTTTAAATTTTCCATCAGCCATCGAAAATTGCATAGAATATTTTGTGGGCCATTTGATTGCATCCATCAAGCCATGGTTGATGTTCATTAATATGGGTATTGTCAATGTGGGAATATATAGATTTTTATCCCAAATCGGTTACCAATTTTTTTTTGATTTGATTGTTGATTTGGGGAAAAAATTTTGTACATGAAATTTTGCTCTCTTTTTTTCAAATGATTTGCAATAAAAAATGATTCTGAATTTTATGTGAAATTCATTGAAGCTGCGGTTATAGACTCGATTAATTGATTTTTCATATTACAAAAGATCCATCTCTTTAATAGAGGTGGGAATGCATAACATACGTACACACACACAAATATGGTATCCATAATTAAACGGTTTAAAATGTAAAACATCTACAGCAATTAATTTAATTTTTTTTTTTAATTCAATTAAAATACATTTTTTTTTTAAATTGTAATACTCTTCAATGTAGCGTTTATGCCAATCGATTATTTAAAAGTGCATCACAGTAGTAGTTGAGGGGGGAGTAAATGGTATTTTATGAACGCATTGTATGAAATATTTCGATGAGTCGCGAATCTTTTTTTTTTCAACTGTTCTTTTTAAAGTTTTTAATATGGAGGGAATGTGGAATTTATTGATCATTTAAAATTGAATGGATCATAATGCAAGGTTACAACATTAAAAACATATACACGTTATGACAATATTTAACAGTGATTCATAAAATACTTATGGATATAAAAATGTTTTCTATAAATAATAAATCATCATCTTATCTTATTGCGAATTGTGTTGACGTGTAATCGTTAACCATTTAGTTGTATTAAAAGACAAAGCAAAATACCTGTCAATGTGCATCACCTAATGTAATAAATTTAAACTGTAGATGTCATAAATATTATCGATCATTTACTTTTTATTGTTTCTCAATCATAAAATATTATGATAATTGGTATTGAATTTTTTTTTTTAAATGAAGAAAACTATTCATCGGGGGTTTTTAAGAAGATGTATGGGGATATAAATTTTGTCATAACTTTTATTATCAATATTGAAATTAATCAATGGAATTTACGCATAAAATGTATAACAACAGTTAAATGGGAACATAAATGTCAACGGATTGAATACAAGTCCTTGAGAAAATTGTCTTTAATTCCTTGTGTGATTATGTTTTTTTACTTTTTATTCTTTTGTTGGTACCATCGAATAATTCATAAACAGTTGATTATATTTTATGGTTTTTATTATTATTTTTAATGATACTGAATGTCAATCGGCTTTTGTTTTATATGCAATACAGTTGCATTGATTTTCAAATGATATAATTCACAATTTAAATTGACAGAACAGTGAGTGCTATTCTGGTATAAAATGAATTTGCATATGACTATGAGAATAGATCATTTGGTTTAGTTTTATTTTTGTTTTTTTTTTTCATCTCTCGTTAGAATATTCATTTATTAGTGATTTAATGGAGGAAAAAAGTAAAAACTGATTACAGATTAATCTTGTAAGTTTATCTCTTTTATGGAAATTGTAAATGTAAAATAATAATCAACGGCAATCGATGGTATAGATATTCTTGACATTGAAGGTTATCGAGTACTGATAAGCGTTTTATTAAAGTCGAATTATCTTAAAGAAATTGAAATTCTTTTATTTTTGCGTTACAAGAATTAATGAATACGGAATCTCCACCTATTCTGAATCACCTTCTCAGTTGTATTTCAATGGTTTTCAACTGATAAAAAGATGGAATGTTTTTATACTTAAACGCACTACTGTCGGTTGCATAAATTAGTAATAATTTAATATAATGGTACATTAAGATACCGTGTTATTAGTTTTGTTTTATAGAACTCAAGAATATTCTCATTGGTTGGTTTCATTTACGGTTTAGAGAAGATGATGGTGAAGGTATTTCACATGAGAGAATTTTTATTAAAATGAATAATAAATAAAGTGATGATATCGTGCATAGAAATCGGTTAAATAAGTTTATAATAAAACTGTCTTGTCAATTCTATGCTGTTCTTGTATGTTTTTTTCTCTGTTTTGTGAGTAAATTATTATGTGTATGAAATACATTTACCTTTTATGCAAAACAAAACTGGCAACCGACTACAAATGTCGGATTTTATAAAAATGGTATGCCAACATAATTAAGCAAAAATATAAAGTTGATAATATTAATAACATTATTATGTTATATTGTTGATCATTAATGTCTAGAATACCATTGTCGTTTTATGTATTGATTCAATGATTTTTGTAATGTCAATTACATGAAGGAAATTGTTGTCGTGTTTCTTGTTATTATTCATTTGTTTGAAAAAGAAACATTGTCATTTCATTAAACTCTTTGAACTAAATGAGTTCGTAAGTAACCGATCAACAGGCGACATGGACTCTTTAACAGATAGAATTCACTATAATACAAAAAAATAACAATTTTAATAAACATATTTTCGTATTATGTTAAAAAGCTTTTATAAATATAAAATAATAATTATAATTATTTGGTTACCGTTCACGTAAAGCGTTACATTGGGCTACCTGGAGACATTTAGGAAAACAATGGACCCACATAACATTATGTTTTTTTATTATTTGATTCTTTCTGTTTAAAAATATGTTTAAATTCATAATGAATCAACATCACCGATATATGTTTAATGAAAAATAAAAGAAGTCAAGAGAACAGTGAGAGAGATACAATAACTAAAAGTTTTTAAATAATAAAGTATATGGAATAATGTCAAAAAGACGTAGATAAACCTTTATCATGCAAAAGGTAATATTTAAATTGGCTGGCCAAACCGTTTAGGTGAGCCAACGTCAAAATGCAGAGATTTTTTCAATTGACTCAGTTGAACACACGAGAACAATATTGAATGGAAATTTTCCGTGTGTGTGAGATGAAAATATTGAAAAATTAATGAATTCCATTGGACAATTGATTATGTTGAAATACATTTTGATCGAAACAGATTAATCACATGTTTTCTATCCGTTGACATAATACATAAAATACTAATATTCATCGGTCCCTTTTTTGATATTGGGAATAAATAAAATTGGGAATAAATAAAAGAGACGGTCAAGTAAATTCAATGGGTTTTATTCACCATTCGTGTACCAGTTCAGTCCTTTTTGGGCCATATTCAATTTTCTGTTTTTTTTTTTTATTTTGATTAAAATTGAAGAAAAATATAGAAACAAAACATTGAATTTCGATTGTAAAATGTTATTTTAGGAAAAACATTGACAATCATTTTTCACATTTTCAATCAGTTCATTGAGGAGTTTATAAATTTGTTACCAGGAATTTGGATGAATTGTAGACAAAACAATAAACGAGGAAAAATATACTTTTAATGATTTGATATTCCATTTGGTGGTTGATGAAGGAAATAACAAAACTAAAAGGATCATGTTTTATTGATAAAAAAGGGGTATTTTCAATGGCCCAATAAAATTAATATCTCGTTTCAAATCGATCGTTTTGTTTCATCACTGACAAATGAAGTTTAAAATATTGAACTGAAAATAATTTCAGTAGTCTCGACCAAAAGAATGAAATAATGAATATCGAAGAGACTGGATAAATAAACAATTGGTGAGCATAAATGAAAAGAAGTTCATTAATCTTTTTGTTTCCATTCAATATCCTTCAAAATGTTCTGGTTGGATGCAAGTGGCAACGGTAAACGAAGTAATTTTGATGGTATTTCATATCACTGGAATTTAATCTACGGACAGAAACTGACGATGATGATGAGTGACATTCAATTCAATTTGGTACTCATAATTTTCCATGAAGGAAGACAAATTCTCAAAAAATTTTACCAATTTGGTAACCATTTAACTCGTCAAATCCTTATGGAACATAATACTTAGTTTAACTTGATAATAACATTATCTTGTTGTTTAGCTGTTATAATTACACTAAATCACGCATACAATTTCTTCTTGTTTTTCGTTACAATTATACATATTAGTTGGAGAACATAATAACTTTTGTATGGCGTTTTTTATTTGTTGTTGTTGTTGTAATTTACATACAGACATTGTAAACTAAAATCACTTTTATGTTCGGCAATTGAAATTTAATTCAAATTTTTTATTTCGTTTGTGAATAAATGTAAGGTATCAACCGACAAAAAAATAAGAAAACTGTATGTTGGCATGTAATTATAATATTAAAATAAACAACAACAATAATAAATTGAAATAATTTTTATTCAACCGTAATGGGTATAATATAATTACTTCATATAAAGACAATCGTGAAGGTATGAAATCAAATGTTCAAACATGAGCATTGTTAATATGAAATTAGACGGGGGGTTTTCTGTATCTTTATTTTTTTCTTTAGTATTTTGATTGTTTTAGTTTTTGCATTTCACAATTTGTAAAATCGCTTATAATCAGTTGTTGGTTTTTGTTCGTTGTTGGTGTCTTAAATTCATTCTGCAATTGAAAATGTTAAAATTTGCATTACATTGATGCTCATGTTATGGTGGATTTTATGTGTAACAGAGAAATTATGTTTATTATTGTACTGTAATCCAATAAGGAGAGGTAGGAAACTTTGAGACATTTCACTACACTGAGTGAATTAAATTTATAAGAAATGTGATGTTATTATTGGATATTACAAATTACAGGAAATGATTCCCTTGTTATAAATGGCACAGTTCGCAATGTTTTGTTATTCTGTTTTTTTTTTTGATTGAATCTAAGGTGTGCATCATGATTTGGTTGATAACTGCAATATAAATAATTTTAATTTGTTACGTGTACTTCTATAACATATAAACGTATGTTCAATGTACAGTAATACTTTAGGTGATAGTCAATTAACTTATTAATGTTCAATGGTCTTTGTATAATTTTTCGTTTTTGTTTCGTATTCAAATGAATTGATTTTAAAATGAATTATAATAAAATAAAAATGTGTAAATCGTTTGAATGTAACCGTCAAATAGATGAATTATATTGTTTTGTGGCACAATCCTTTATACTTTATACTTTATACCATATCATCAAACGAAACGTAACGAACAACTCAAATATAACAAAATGATCATTATCTAAATTATATGGATATTTTCATATCAAAAATAAAAGAAAATTATGCACATTGTATACATTGAACGGGAAAAAAAAATTTATAATTTGTGTGCAAGAGGAGATTGTTTTAATTTGATTAAAAACCACAAGAATTGAATATTTTGAGGGCAAACGAAAAGAGATATCACACGGTTATGGTTTCAACCAATTTGATAATAATTATGAGAAATATCTGATAGTGTAATGGATTACAATTTGATTGAATCATGTTGGTAACAGTTTGATTAGTTGGTGATGATGAATACAATGTAATACAGTTTGTGTTATAGGCCACACCACTTAAATTTATTTAATACCAATATTTTGGTATTAACCATTTGAAAATGCATTCAAATGATTTTTATGGAAAATGCATAATATTTTAATTCATTTAATACAATGTTATGCACATCAAATAGAGCCAAAAGAGACGCAGTCTTGTGAATTTGTTATAATCTGGCATTGCAATCAATATGTAACATTTGACTGTGTGCAACAATATCTTTTGGTATTTTTATGCAAATCTACAATTTTATGTCAGTTTATTTGATATGTAATTAAGTAAATTATGTGAGTTATTAAATTGTCATAAAATCACGCCGCCAGAAAGATAATTTGATCATTCATTCGCGATCTTCATGATATGAATATAATCTCGTAATGGAATGAGTCAAAATAAACTGAATGAGAAGAAGTGTACACAGGAAGACTGTAACTTATCCGGATCATCATTTATGAAGATGAATTTGTTTTCTTTCATTTTCGTCGAGTTAAAAGTCTCTTGATTTTTAGATGTTACGGAACTGTCGGCCGAACATTGAGTGAGGCATTTTTCTCGTGAACAAGCAATTAAAATTGGTCTTTACCTATAAAAAACCATAATTTTCTATACACAATTAATACAATGGAATTTCCATTTTAATGTAAAGAATGGTTATTGAGTGATTTTAATTTCTCAGTGTATATGGGAAAATCACTATTTTATATTCTTTCACCCAAAAGAAATGCATTTTAAATACATATATCTTTATCCAGTTTTATGCTTTACATTGAATTTTATTATTTATAGAAAATGTATGTGATTCCCATTTAAAAATTTTTGTCTCAATTCTCTTTATATTTTGGCTAAATTTAAAACATTTAAAACAAATGAAAAACTGTAAATTTAATTTCTCTTATCTATCACAACAAATTCCACATTACTTAAGGAAAAGAGAGAAAAAAACAAGACTGAAATGCATTTATTATGAAAATTTTTCTATTTGGTTCAGATTAAACTAAAAAGAAAATAAAGAATTTTATAGTTGAATGCACGTTTAATGAATTTGGAGAGATTTTTTTGATGGATTTTCTTAACAATGTAACACCAACGATTTAAAATTAGTCTAAATAAAGATAAGGTCATAATTTAGATTAGCAATAGAGACCCTCAAAATTATACTTGTTGGCTATGCAATGAAGTTCACGTAGTTTTAAGTTATTAAGAGTGCATTAAATGAATTCTGGTTGAATGATGGAACGTTCAATTAAATTATGATGTTGAACATTCATTATCTCACTAATCTTTTGTTCGTGCAAATTTGGAATTTTCCTTAAATACTAAAAATAATGATTGTTTTGGTCGCTCCTATAATTCGATGAATACAATGACGTCTATGATTTTGTCAGGGCCAAAGATCAATATTGAAACAATACCGAGCGAAAGAAAAGATTTTAATGAAACTGACGATACGTAAGAAATCTGAAACGAATATGTCAATTGTAAATTGCCTGGAAAATGATAATCCATCAATAAAACATGGAATGGTAGGAAGATTATATCAATTTCATGGAATTTGAATCAAATTTCATGTATGGAATTGGATAAAAACGTAGTGAGTCTTTCTTATGCGTCACAAGTAATTCAATGATAATATCATTTAGAATTATAAAAACCGGGTGAATGGATTCCAACCCTCAATTTACGAATATAATGGAAGAAAACAAAAATTTAGTGAGAGTCTTTATGCGGTAGCCAAGTTAATCTGACAGATATTCAGTAACATAATTTTACTTACATATTTATTCGGATGTTTTGGCACCCCACATATTGGATGAATTTAAATACGAATTATATTGAATTAATAAGTATGAATTATATTTACATTTCATCACCAAATATGATTTAACATATTGAATTGTGTATGTATAAACGGTGTGTGGGTTCACAATGTAAAAGGGAGCCTTTATGCAATCAAATAAATTGAATATGAGAATGTGCAAATAGTAGTCGGATTCTGTTTGATCATCCAGTGTGAAATGATGCACTTGTGTGTCGCCTTTTTTATTTCTTTTATGAAATGATAATCGAAAGGGTTTAAACGTTATACGTTGGTATGGGACGATTATCATTTATTCTTATTGCGAATTCAATTAAAAAATTTTGTATTTTTAATAATAAACGAGAATTAGTAATCAGGAACGTTCAATTTTTATATAATCAATGTGACAGCGTTTAACAAAAGAAAATGAATTTAATTTTAACTTAAATTCATAACAAATAATCATAAATTAATGTTAAATGAACGCATTAAAGAAATATGAATTGATTTTTTCTTAAATTTAAGTTATTCTGTTAAAAGAGAACCGTTTTAAAGATAATAAATGCTCGAATTTGTTGTTACTGAACACCGGTTATGTTACTAAATACAGATGGTACCATACTGTGCGTATAGATTTGCATTGAAACCAATAAAATGTAACATTTTGTATGAGAAAGATAAACGACTAAAAGGTAATCGCCTTTCTTTGTCACGATGTGAATTCACTTAAATTATTTTAAATGGAACTCTTTTGACTTAAGCGCCAAGTATGATGTCAACGATTCCAATGTTTAGTGATTTTTAATTATTAAAACCAGAAACATTTTGATATTTAAATTGTCACACGATCATATTAAAATATTAAAAATATAATAATTACATTAATATTTAATATGAAATGTATGGTTAAATGAGATTACTTATAACTTTTAACCAAATATTTGTTCCCATATCTGATTGAAAATTGCTTTTAATCCATAATAAGATGATTTTTATTTTAATATTTCGTTATGAGATCACTGAATGATCTCAATAATCCAAATTACCTAAAATTTGTTTCAGTAACATTTGGACATTTCAAAAGCAAATAATTCGAAAGAAAAGAGATCGTTTTGTCTTTATGATAAGAATTGATTGTACAAAATTATCAGTTTTTATTTGCCATAATTTATAAAATTATGTATCAAACATTATAGTTAATATTCGTTGAATCTTAATTCAGTTTTCTTTTGGTCGGTGAAGTAATTTTATTATTAACAGTTTTTTGTTTTTTGTTTTTTGAATGTTATAAAACCGTTTTTTTTTTCATATGTGAATCATAATAATTTTTCAACTAATTGGATCATAAAGTTTATATTTATTTATAGAATAACGGTGTAATAACAGATGAAACGTAAATTTAACATAAATTTATAATTTTTGCATTTTGTATTATTCATAAAAACTGATTTAATGTGCCATTAAAGTTATTGTCTTTTTCTTTCTTTTTATTTAAAATAAAAGTCTTCATTATTAATAAAAACCGTTGAACAAAAAGTCTTAAAGATTAAATTCCTATTTAGTTTTGTTGATGTGAAGTCTAAATGAGGTGATGATTTGTTTCTTTTGTGTCACATGAATAATTCGCCTAGGGAATTTATGAAATATTATTCAGTTATAGAATATTGTAGTTTGTAGCCATGATATGTGGGTGAGAATTTGAATGGTATTCAAACAGGTATTCATATCAAGTACATTGAAGTGGATCTTCAAATAAGATGTTACATGTGAGACATACAATTCAGTAGAAGGAAAAGATTCATTGTTATAACTGTCAATATGGTGTGGTTGAATTTTAAACGCGTTAAACTGTTAAACCAGCCACACACAGTGTTACATTACAATGTAAAATAAAAATTTAAATCATAAATTTTCCTCATCATCAGTAATTAATATCTATGGGATGGAAACACTTGTTTTTCTTATTCGATATCCTAACAAGAATGATTGTTATTTCTTCTAGTTTTATTATATTATAAACATAAAATACATCATATTCACACTGTGTCTACATATGGCCAAATGTGTGGTATGTTTTATTAAAATTATACAACATAATTCATTTATCAGTTACATAGAAATATTTTATATTTTAACGTGTATGTTTCGTGGCCAAAAGTCTATTTATAATTAAAATACACGTCGCATTGAAAATGTGAAACAAGTAATGAGATAGAGAGATAAAAATCATGTTTTCATATAACTTGATTAAGAAAAATTCATCTTATTTAATTTATCTTTCGTTTATATGATCATTACAGTTCATGTTGCACATAAAATAAAAAATTATTATAATGGAAAAGAAAAGAAAAATAGATGAAAATTATGTTAAATTTGTCTAACAATAATTGGAATACCAGTCAACATTTTGATTATTTATTATGTCTAGTCGAAGGCATTCATCTCAATTTTAATTTTTTTGTTTTTTCGTGAAAAATGGTGTTTCCCAATGTTGGAATAGTTTTCCCTCGTAACATTTCATAATTTATGCTAAAAATGATTTTCCAAATTATTAAAAAAAGTTATGCTAGATCATCTTATAAACATTGGCTGGTGTGATACCATTAAATTCTCCTATAAATGAACACATTAATTAGCTGAAGGCATTAAACTAAATTAAATTTCATCTTTTTGTTTTGTGAGAAATTTTGATTAACAAATTTATACAGCGAATAGACTAAATGGCGCGAACTACTATGCCCAAATGGTGAAGAAATAGAAACGAAGTAGTTTAGGTAGTACACACAAATACTTGATGTTTTTAAAGGTGATTCGAACGTATATAATGTTATTTCTTTAGTTTTAAAATAATACACCAATCTAACCATTGAATTTGTACAAATAAATAGAATTTTTTTCTAATTTATTTCAATTGATTAAGGAAATCAAATAATTATTTAAAAATACAATTTAAAAATAAAATAAAAATAAAAAAAAAAAATAAATTTGTATTCAAATATTATTACCATTTGAAAAACATATCATAAACATTGTAGTGTTGATTGCTATATGAAGTAAATTTAATAACAATTTGATTTAAATATTCTTAATTAAATTATCTATGAGTCTGGAATTGTATAGTGAATTTCTATGTTGGATGCTGTAACACTTTAAAACCATAATAACGGATGAATTTAAATTGAATTTTTACATGTAAATGATTTAATTTAAAGAAAAGGAAATTGCTATGAAAATATTATTTTTATTCTCGTTCTATTTCATTATAAAATAAAAAATCTTTCATTTTAATGATATTGTTAAACAAATGGTTCTTTGTGGGGCGCAGGTGGTGAAATTATAAGAAATTCCATTACAAAAATTCTAATTGAAAATCAATTGAATATTTTGATAAATTACAATTTTACGAATATTATGATAAACGTACTGACTTTCCCAATTCGAACGATATAAGAGAGTTCCACTTGAGATGATGTGTTAATGGTTGATTTCCTGTGTGAAGAAAATATTGAATTCAAATTTATTTCTTCTTTTCTTCTGAGGGTTGAATTAATAAATCAGAATGTACAGGAGAGTGAGAGAGACTGAATAAAATAAGATCATTGATATGAATATCAATCATTTGGTTTAATTAAGTGAATGAATTTAACACAAATCAGTATTAAGACCGTTATGAATTTCAATACACACCTAACTTCAATTAAATTTAAGTTTAATAAATCTTGAATTTAATTGTAATGTATTAAGAATCAGTCATCCAATTAAATTTTTTTTTGTTGATAAATTTTTTTTTTGAAAAGAATAACATTATTAAGAAACTGTTAATCAACTAAGAAGTAAACATAAAATTCGTTAATCATTTGCTATAAAAAATTTGTTGTCAGAAACATATTTAAAGTGTTTTGTTTTATGTTTTATAGTTCATTTTTGATATAAAGTAAATTTTTGTTTTGCGGTTTAAGTGTATGGAAACGTTGTTAATATAAATGTTGGCCAAGTCGTCACCTGGTTCATAATTTAAATGTTTTTCTTTTTTTTTTTTTTTTTGAATTTTATTACTTCACGTGTACCTGGTGGATTGTTCATCGTTCATTTAAACTTCGTGTTGAAATATCAATGGAATTGTTTCATTTATTATAATATTTATTCGATAAATCCAATGGAAGTCATGCTAAAAATAAATTAATAGGACTAATTACTCTTGAAAATAAAACATGAATTTGATATGACAACCTCATTTTTGTTCGTTTATTAATACGAATTATCAAGCATAAATAAAATTCATTTTAGTTCAACTGAGTTCATTAAAATTATACGAATTTTTATAATCAAAACCTTAAGACTTACTTCTCCCACCAAAATGAGATATGAATATTTTGGTTATTCAGTTTTAAATGAAATCCATTATCGTATTGAATATTTCCATTAATTTGGGGACTAACCGGAACGTTATAATGGCCCGATTAATATGAAAATCAATTTTAATTTTATTTTACAATAATCTGTTTTATATATGATCAATTAGAAATTAATTTTACAATATCGTATTTGGTTATTCATATTAAATTAGAGACCGTATGCCATATTATGTGAGTTAATGTTAACGTGTATGCATATAATTATAAAATAAAAAACCATTTCAAGTTGTTGAAGTAAAAAAAAAACAATCAGTAACACACACGTTTAATGTTTCGGTTCACCCATTGACGGATAACAAATATGTTGCGGTAGATAACTTGAATTTTGTTTCTTTTTTTTTTCGTTTATACTTTTCATCGAATTAAAAGACAATCATTTATTGATTTTAGCAGCAGTTCATTTACTTTTTGTATTCAACTCTGGTTTTTTACTTAATTTGTTTCTTGTCGCTTTTTTTGGTCCATTGGAGACAATAAGTAGAAATAAGAAAAAACGTTGCCAGAAGCTCTGTATCGTAGTCATATTATGCAAATATTTTATATTTAATTGTAGTTACTGTCCAGTTATGGGCGATGAAAAACATTATAGAGAACTAATATACAACTAATTAAACTTTTATTACCTTTTTATCTGAATGATCCAAAAAAATAAAAATAAAATATAAATCGAATAGAAATATTTGGAACTTAATGATTTTTTTTGTTTAGTTTTTTGGTGGTTTTAATTCAGATATCTTGTTAAGCAACAACCAAAAGCCATGGGAATAAAATGAATTAATATGGGCTGTAGTTAATTGGTACCTACTCACTTCTGTTCGCATCTGAATCACACCAAAAACAAAATTTCCAATTTTATGCGATCAGAAGATGTAGAGGTTACCAATGACAGTAGTTTTGTTATTCTTTAAATAATTTAAATATCTAACAGCATCTTGATACTGAATACGATTGATTTTATGATCGATACGATGATTTAGCCTACAAGTTTGATCAATATTCTATGATAAAAGAGACAACAGAGCAAAAAAATTTTACTTTAATTAATCAATTTGAATTTTGGACTTCATAATAGAAAAGAGACGATTCATTAGCCACTTAAAGACATTACCTGTATCTTGGTAGCCGATATGCTTTTAAATTTTCTAGATTATGTTGTGTGATAAGCATAAACCACAAAGAAACATAGTGTTCAATAACGTGCGAACTTATTTGATGTGACGTCGATACTACGGTTCTTGTGAATGAAATTTTCGTTTTGATGGAGACGACACCTTTTTTGTTGTGTGAGAATTACTGCTAATCTCATCATCAAATCATAATTCTTAAATCCATTGGAAAAGTTTCTATTTTCTTTTTGTATTGAAATGTCAATGAAATTTTAAGATTCCTTGAAAGGAGTTAAGTGTATTTCATTTGAATTATTTGGTGGTAAATAAGAGTACGATTGGGCCATCGTAAATAATTGTGGCCCTTTAATGTCTGGATCATTGTAATGGAATCAATGAATAAATGATGATTTCTATACATGAAACATCGTATCTCTAATAGTGACTATCTTACTGGGTGTCTATTACAAATTGAGTATATTAATGCTCGTGCGCTGAGTTTTAAAAGAGAAAAAAACGTTTGAATTACAAGCCGTTGAGCTATTCCCGGGTTCCAACCAACATGTAAATTGGAAGTATCAATAATCGTGATATTCCCCTGTTTGTTTAAATGAATATACAAATAAAATATTTGAACCGGTTCAACGTTTATTCCAATGGTGTAAATGCTATGCAATTGCTGCTGCTTACAGCTGGTTCATCAGCTTAAAACGCGTAATAAGTCCCCTTGGTTTTATTTCGTTTATTTTTTATTTGATTAAATTGTAGCGTGTATTTCATTCAATACCCCGATGTTGGTTACACTTCGTTTTAATTCACGAAATATAATTTACTATTTACTACATAAGATGCATACATAATGATTATAAATCTATTTTAGTTGTGACTTTGTTTCATTGTATGTTATCTTCAATTGGTATACAATACATTGGGATTCATGTTCGTTTATAATCGACTGCATATGACAATGATTTGAATTCATGGTTCCTTTTGTTTCTTCTGATTAATTTTTTATATTCAATTCGTTAATTTTAAATAGAATATTGTAATAAGCCGAAATATTGAAGCACCTTTTACGTGATAATATCGTGAATTGCTTATAGATAAATTAGTAACTAAATGGTAATATTAAATTTATAACCACCCACTTCATGACGATACATAAATTAATATGATTAATCATATTCGATTGGTATATAGTGATGGAATACGAAACCAAATACGATAATCATTGAATTTAATTTGATTATACACAACATTGAATCATATTATTATTTATGATGAATATGAAAAAAGGGGCCATTCAGTTATAATAATATGCCATAGGCGGAGCTCATTTTTATATGATTATGATATTCAATGTTACTATTCGAGTAAAGGGAAATGATTCGTGCACCGTTAAATTATGAATATTAATATTCAGGTATTAAAACTCATAGTGAATATTATACAATGTAATTATGTGTTGGGTAAAACCCTTCAAGGCGGGACTATGAAACTGTGGTACATAATTCAGATGATGTAAATGATGAGAATCATAACAATTTGGCAAATTATTAATGATAAAATAATAATCTAAGCATATGTTGCATAACACAAATAGTACCCGAAGGACTTGATCTCTTCTCATTCGATCTATACAGAGAGTAGAGTGTACCTTCATCATCAATCCCTAATTTTAGTTGATTCAACAACGTTTTTTTTCATGTCAATTTTGTCTGCCATTAATGATAATTCGGTACCAGTGAAATTTGTAGTGTACCCATTGTTCATTATGAAGTGTCCTTGTTCGTATATTATAGTTGATATGTTTTTTAATATCACAAATTGAATATTGTTTTGTTTACGTAGCATTATGTTCACATGAATGAATATTTCAACTAAAGTTCCGATATTTTAATGCTGTAAGGGATTTTTAATCCAAAACGACCTTTTTCCAATGATTTTTGTAACGAATTTTGTGACAAACTAAAAATTATGGAAACTTAAAAGCATAATTGATAAAAAAACATACTGCAGATCTTTAGAGATTAGATGATTAGATCTGGTATTGCAAAATTTTATTGTACAAAATGAATTGAAATGCTTGAAAACTGGATTGTGAAAACGTTTAGAACTTTAGAGTGATGTGACGAGAATTGTTAAATTTTTGATGGGTCAATTGTTGAGTTACAATTAAAGGCCAGATGTCCATTTTGGCGAGGGTTAAAATTCCACTATCTCTTTCAATGTTGGTGATGCATTCAATACATAAAATATCACCCACGCATCATTAGCCACCGCCGTATTGTATGCGGGAATCATAAATGAAAAGACTCATTATATGATTCAGAAGAAAATTTGGTATTTGTTACAGTTTTGCTATTTGTATAGTTTTTAGGACAATATTCGTTATGAATTGAGAGTAATTGCAATATTGGCTATATTGATTACTCACTATGTGCTGGCCCTGTATAAATGAAATATCAATTAAATATTCTTTTTTATGTTTTTGAGTACAATATGGTAGCGTAGTGGACAATGCTCCGCTAATGGTGATGAAATTCTCATAAATTATTTATTGTTGGGTTACAATAAATGTCCATTATTGATTATTGGATAAAGGGAAGAATATTTCGTTTGGATCGATCGGTTGATTGTCTGTAGATGATGACCAAAAA
The DNA here is from genome assembly GCA_001014335.1 of Coboldia fuscipes. NCBI lineage: Eukaryota > Metazoa > Arthropoda > Insecta > Diptera > Scatopsidae > Coboldia > Coboldia fuscipes. The sequence continues at coordinate 83,853 of JXOR01000332.1, forward strand.
GTGCATATCGAATTGATGAGTTAAATTGTTATCCATTGAGGAGTGCTTGTGATAAAATTATTGACTTACTTAATTGATTGAATTAGTTTAAACAAAAATAATTACAAGTATAAAGATGAATTTCACCACAATTTGTTGTCTTAGATGACCCATAATAAATTATCGATTATTTTTTGTTAGTTATTTATATTCGAACGATAATGGTTTGTTGTCATCAAACATAAATGTGTCGCCGAAGTTAAATTTTATCGGGTTAATAAAAAAGCATATAACCAGAATAGTCATATGGTTGGTGTACCATTAAATTGAAATGATCCATTACATATGCGTAATTGCTGGTAACTGACATTGACCCTCATTTATCATAATTTATTTTCTTCTTTTATTTGTTTGTCGTTATGATACACATTTTGATATACAAAATAGAGAGTAATTTACATTTTTTATCGATTATATTGAGAATAATTTAAAATTCCAAAATAGAAAAGAATTGAGAAAACATAAAAAAATGTTACATTAATTTCAATATTATGGTAACCGAATTATATTTAGATGCTACCCATCTTTTACCATTGACAAGGAAAAAAAAAAATGAAAATTAATTCAAACATAATGAACCCATGTGAACATAGTATTTTTGTTTCTTTTATTTCCATTATTATTTTATAATTCAAGTTAAATATGGGATGAATATTTATTTTAAAGCTTATGTGACATTAACTATACATTTTTCTATAAAATAAAATAAAAATGTTATGTTTGATACCAATTGCATAGATTACATTTATGCATTATGTTCCATTAATACGTAAAAATTATAATACAACTTACCGTAGAGAAGAGTGATAGAGAGTATGTGTGTGGATCTATGGACAATGATATTAAATATTCCGCATGAATGAACTAAGAGGCTTACATACGGTATTTGGCTGGTGAGATTGTTCAGGATGACAATGTTTAACTTAACTGAATGGTATTTTTGGATTTTAGTTTTTTATATTTTAAAATTCATTCAATTGATGCTGCTGTTGTAGATTTTGTATATTTTTTTTTAAATTCTCATATTGGATTGTGAGTATCAAGTGAGAGACAGAGAGAGAGAAAACATGGAATTCATTGGTACTCGTATGGATCCTACCTTTGTTCTTGTTTTTGTTATTATACAATTATTCGATACCGGTATTGACAATATTTTAATATAACAAATATCAAATAGTTTTCGGGGTAGATGTGAACAGATACCGTATAATAATGATAACCCGCGTAATATGCATTCATGCACGATTTTTATAAATATGTATTTTCATAGGATTTATTCCTAGTGAGCAAATGGAACCATGTCCCTCTATATGTTGAATTATCTTTAGCATAACTGACACTATGGCAGCCAATTGAATTGTACAGAATCTAGAATTGAATTGTTAAATAAAAAAAAAAATCTAAATTTCCATTGCTATTTGGTAGTTGAATAATCAGTACAGAGGATTAATGTGTGATTGTATTTTGATTGTAAATAAGAAGTGAATTGAAATAAATCTGGTTGTTCTTTCAATATGGGTTTCGATTAATCTGTAATAACTCAGTACCTATAATAAAATAAAACAGAAGAGAAAAAATTGTCTAAATTTGTTAAAGAAAGAAGAACTTTAAAACTGAACTGTGAGACACGATTTTAGCAAAAGGACAATATGAAATTAGTGGAAAATTTTAATTTTTTTTTTTGTTTGTTTCTTCATTTCTATGTTTTTCTATTTAATCGAATTGAAGATATTCAAAAGAGACTATATACAGTATACAGTGTTCGATACAATCAGATAAGATATTGGATTTGTTTGTTGAAAGGACACTATATCACAAGTACGTTAAGGTGAACGCAAAAATAAGTGGAATTTGCACGAATTTCTAATTGTACCGCGTAAATTTAATTGAAAACTGTAGAAGAATATTGGAGGATCAGAAGCGCGTGTGAATTTTTGATTTTATCAAATGGTTTTTTTCTGTTTTATGTTTATTTCAATTTGAGTTTCGTGTAACATTGGCATATCTTTTGTATAAACATACGAATTAATTTATAATAAATGAACGAAATGTAACGCTGCAAAGAAAATTATTGGAACCATTGGAAAAATAAAAGGAAGGGTGGTTGAGATTGGCTAAACATAAAATGAAAAGAATATTCAATAATTTTTATTGGAAAACTGTCTAGACGTTATATTTAACAAATTTATCTTAGCTAAAATAGATCTCATCTTAAATAAAAACGATAAAAGTGGCAGTGAGTGTTCTCTTTTACATTTTTGGATAACTTGGTTACGGTGAACTAGTTACAATGTAAGAAACGATAGTAGAATGACATACCATTTCATTACAGTCAATGAGATTCTATAGAAAGAGAGAAGATCTGGTTTTTTTTTCGTTCTCTCTAATTAGGTAATATTCAGTGGAGTACACACTGTACAATCCATTTTAGTATTAAGAAAGGGATTTACAACAAAAACACATAAACTTTTTTAAGAACATGCGGTAGAATGAATTGTTTATTCCCTCAATTCTTTACTTTATTGTATACACAAGAGAATTGCATTTCAGAATATTTTCTATACATTTTGATAAAATTGATTTCTTTCATTAAGTTTTCACTTGGCTATTCCGATTGGTAGCCACAGAGAAATTGAAAATATTTATTATTTCTTGACATGCGAATATGCATAAACTGAACTAAATGCATTAGTTTAATCTTCAATTTGAAGATGAAAAAAGTAAAAGTATGGAAATTTGAATCTTTTTCTTATTTAATTCGATGAATATTAACTTCATTATGTCAACATGCAAATATGTCTTTAGTATGTCCTCTAGATACGATACAAATGATTCCATTTTGGTCATCAACCAGCCAGTATATCATGTCCAATTTAAATGGATCACAATAAATTGCTTCACTATAACAGAGGTTAAATATTTAATATGGGGATACAATCATTCATCGTCTGGTTGTTATATTCTGTCTCTTTATTTGTATTAAAATTATAAAAATTCTTTTTTTCATTTTGCAAGAAAATGCATTTCGTTTTTTATTCAGATGATTTTACTATTGAATTTAATGAATAATATTGTTAATATGAATATAAATTTTTATTACCGACGGAATATCATGAATTTGTAATTTATGATAACAGATAAATACATAAAATGGTAAATGGTAAATAATATTTAAATGTAATTCATATGGAAATATTGTATTGGTAAAATTGATTTAAATAACGTGTGATTTAATATGATGAATATTGTGTGGAACATCAATTAAATGGATCATCATGATATTGATTTTTGGGTCATGTAACCAATACAATATGAAAATTATGGATTTATTATTCCGATGATTTCTTAATAAGTGAAGACGATTGTAATGTCTTATAACAACGGTACATAATATTTAAATAAATCAATATTTTATTCAATATAAAATTGCAATTCATTGAATAATTCACTGATAATATAAAGTGTGGACATCATTCAATGTGATGAATTGATCATGCGATTTGATCACTATAAATGTGACCAAACAATTTTCTCTTACGTTTTATTCACATGGAGTTCAATAAGGTGATTGTGTATCAAATAACTGAATTTGATTCTTGTTCAATATTCAACCGCAAAACAAACAAAGTACAGAAATTTTAAACATTTTATTTGACCAAATACCAGGAGACTTATCCCATGTAATTTTGTATGAAAGTTTAATGAAAAAAAAAAACAATATCCGTTTTTAATGTAATCGAGACATATGGGAATTATCATATATTGGCCATTGATCATTTACAATTACAGTTGCCAACAAAAGACCAACAAACGGAAATTATGAATTCTTTTAAGTGAATTGTATTGTACCAATAATGCTCACGTTAAAGTAAAGGTGAAATAAATAGTGATGTTGAGTGTATACTTTTTATTTATTATTACACCAATTCAGTCAGGATGGATCGTTTGATTATTCGAATCGGTTAAGAAAAATGTAAAGTAAGAAAAAAGATCGAGTGTATTTCATTGAGTAAACCAACCAGACTGGTTCTGCCAGACATCATGTTGCCTTTACTTAATTATGGTTATGCACTTTATATGCCGGTGTGTTGTAACAGACACGAAGAAACCGATCGATTAGTTATTGAATAGTGAATCTAATTGTTAGTATTGTCATACGTTTAGTTGATACCTTTTTCACGCTTTCGATTAATAATCACATTTGAATAAGCTCTCTTGATTTTTGTCTACTTTTGATTCTTATTTTAATTGTGTTTTATGTCGCATTAATATTTTAATTTGAAGAAAAGTAATAAAAGAAAAACAACCAATAACAGAAAGAAAATAAGAAACACGGATGGTCTTAATTAGTAATCATTAACCATCAAAATGTGCTATGTTTTCCATGAGACAACAATAAGATAGAATATCATTGAAGGGGATTTTTCATATTAATTTTCGTTTTGGTATTGAAGAGTTCTGTGTCATTAATAATATGTAAATCAGAATCATTAGAGACCCAATCGCATAGAATAACATTTGAATGAAATCAAAGAACGTTTATGTTACTTAATGAATCCTTAAAAGAATACGGATGAAGAAGCCGGTTTTCACTATTTAATTTGAAATCGAAATTCAATGGTGTATAATAAATGGATTTGATGTCAAGTAAACATTAAATAATTGACCCTTTGTCGCATTACCATATCATCATGAACTGTTACGAGTATTGGATGACAAATTCTTTTGTTCAGTTTGATTTTACTTTATTAAATTATTTTCCGGTTTCGATTATGAAGAATGATTGTTCGACAATCGATACAATATTTAATTTATCAATGGATTCAATCAATATACTTCCGATATTGGCAATAATTTTAATAAAAATGAGCAAATTGATCTAAATTACCGGACATTGGACAGTGGGTTTGGTGTGTTTGGTTATAATAATTTTCATATAATTTTAATGAATTTCAATTCTCAATGGTTTTCACATGGAATGAATTATTAAACATAGAATTTATGTTCTTTATTCTACCACAGAATTAAAACTGCGGAATTGAATTGAATTTTTATATAAACAGAATATTTTTATGTTACGATGATACAATGACCCATTGAATTGCACATAATCATATTTTAACTCCCACTTGAATAAAAATTTTTAATAATAAAATATATTTTGTTTCTATATGAATGATTATATTATTATGATGGTAAATTGGAGACAGGTGCGCCACTAATGCGCTTCTTTGCGTCATTTGATAAATTGATGATCGCACATGAGTGGTCACTCTCTATGGTATAACTAGTCCATATACATCAATATGTTGTTTTTATATTAATAAATATCAGATGAGTCAATTTTCTATTGATTTTTCTATACGGATAACCTTCTAAAATCAAAAAATTATTGCTTTTATGAATAGACGCCTAATGTATTTGAATCCCAGTACCATAAAAAGAGTGTTAAACAGCATGAACTCAAAACATAATTCAATAAAATTATGACAATATTCCATATTTTGTATTTCTGTTTTGTAAATTATGATCGCTTTTATTCAAAAGATATTTAATTCATTCGACATTTTTGTCTTTTACTCACCATAAGTTTTGATTATTTTCTTGAATGAAAAATCAAAAATGAAAGAGATGATACCGTTGTTCGATTGTTTCTTTGCAAAATGATTTAAATAAAATTGCAATTAACAATATCTTAATATGGTAAATATTATAATAATTTAAATCACGTATTTATTATCAGTTAAACAAAAAAATGTATAACGTATTTGTTCAATACAAATCGAAATTGTAGTTTTGTTACATTTTATAAAAATAATAAATCTATATTTTATGCAAAAATCATATTCATATTTTAATCAAGTGGGTCATCAAAACTCAAGATCATTTCTTGTATTGCCAAAAAATAAAAAAAATAAAAAAAAACACAAAATGTTTATAAACTAGCGAATACATGCTGTGAAGTTGATCAGATACGTACGTAATATAAACGATTCGAATGCGTTCTTGTCGCTAAATGTTTTAGTGTCTCATAAATTAACGATTTTAGCAACAACAAAAAAAGAGAAATGAAATAAATGCCAAATAGTCCGGAACCAATTATGAAGGATGGGATTAACTCTCATTTGAAACAATAACACAATCATAATTTTAATATTACACAACATTGTACATGGATCTCGATAAAATGTGTTCATTTAATGGATTTTGGGGTGGTAAATTGATATGCGTTGAATCGTAAATAACAAACTAACAAATATTTGTGGGTGGACTATAGCACATAATTTCATTAAATTCGTTTTCTTTTATATGATACGTAATTATAAATGAATCCAACACATTAAAAATGGATGAACAATTAAAACTCATATAAAATATAAATTACAATTCTTTTTTTTTTCTTTTTTTTTTTTCATTTAAAATGAATTTTTATTATTACAATTTTAGTTTTCCGTCATTATTTATACTGTCCATGTCGATTATTGGTATATCTATAAACAAATTAATTAATATTAAACAAGATACATCCAATTTCGGTGCAATTGAATCATTTAATTTGGCTGTGTTTTAGGTTAAATTGAATAAAAATGAATTAAAACTTTTGTTGAATTAAATTTGATAAATCGGTTGTAATTAAATATGTGATCATAATATGGATTCATTACAATAAACATTTGGTAGATAATTTTCATAATTATATTTTGATTTACAATTTGTTGATTCTGTCTGGGACTGTCTGGGTACCATAATGTATTAAACTCAATAGCAATTGAGTGATGTTCATATTCAATATGAATTCTAATTGTTAATTTGAAATAACAACATGATTGTGGTTTATTCGTTTTTATTTTTTATGGTTGCCGGGGTCAGACACCAATATGGATGGCAAATGAATATTCAATTTTTTTTTTGTTTTTGGTGTTTTATCTGTTTTTTTTTGTTGTGTATGTGATACAATTAAAGTGAAAATATACAAGATTTTTGTTTAGCCCTGCGGTTGTATATGACCGGACGTTGAAAATATGGTATCTAATTTCTTGGATTATATTTAATGTAACCACCAATCATAGCAATTTTATAGCATAACGAATCATTTACCAGATTACTCTAACAAAATTACGATTATTTTCTTTTTTTTCTTTTTTTCTTCATCGTTTTGTATTTCATGAAAATTAATGCGTTTTAGTTATGTATTGAAAATGAAGAAGTTTTAAACTAAAAACTAAAATAAAAATCAATAACAATCAAATTCTTCAATTCCTTTTGTATACCTTTTGAAGTGAAAATATATCATCATCATCAGATCAGTCATTGAATATTGAATGGCGGAAAAAGAGTCTCAGTGTTATGCATTTATTTTTAATGGTTCATCTAAATTGTGAGCATAGAATTGGATCGATATGTTGTGTGATGTATGATGATCATTGGGATACCCATAAGTGTGACTAATTAGGCAATATAAGAATTCATTTAATTCTAATTACATGAATTTGATTGAAAATCTGTTTTCTTTTTCTTATTTTTTTATTCGTAACTCTTATTCGCCAAGAATGAAAACATATTAAAATCGGTTTTTTTTTTTTTTTTAAAGCATAAACAATATGGTTTGTAATAATAATAAATTAATTCAATTCAAAATGTTCAGAGTTTAATTTTAATTTGATTCTGTTTTATTTTTTTATTTTTATAAACGATGATGAAGAGAAATTTTCAATTTAATAGTTTTTCATAATCAACGATGAATTTTTTCTATAATTGCATTCGATTTAATTTAAAATAATTCGAATATTCTTTTTTTTTTGTTTTGTTATTCGGGATTTCATAATTTCAATCACAAATTGAATATAAACTAGATAGATTATTGCTCCCACGAATTGTAACAGAGACACTGAGTACGTTACAATTCATTGGTATTTTAATTGAGTTTTTTATTATTGACTACTTTTATTATTTTTTCGTGGAAAATAAATAATAAAAATAAAAAAGAAAAAATAATTAAAATAAAAGGAAGAAAAATTCCATTGCTGCGTACATAAGACATTGAAATTAAAATATAATTCGTTAAGAAAATAGATAATTTTTTGGTTTTTTTTTTTTTTGTTTTCAATTTAATCATTGATTTCGTCGAAATAAAAACCAATAAATAATTATCGTAATAAAAAAATTATGCTTGTTTATTCTTATGTATATGTTTTATTGGTTTTGAAATTTAAATGAAATACAATAAGAAACGATAAATTGAATAAAATGAAATTAATGTGGTAGCATCCAATTGTGTTAGTCAATTGGCTACCATATTATTAATACTCGAAATTAGATTCGTTTGTTCAATTTTAAATTAGAAATTCGTGTGAATTTACCAATTAATTTGAGGTTTTTTTTTCTTGTTTTCTGTTTCTTGTATTTTGGAAAATTAAATGCCATTAAACAATTCAATAAAAAACTATAAATGGTAGATTGATATTGTTTAAGAGAGAATCTGTATATTATGATTCAAGATCAAGTTGAATCACAAGCAGACAAGATCTCGTGGTGGTGAGGTCGTTTAGATAATGATCAACGGTTGAGAGAACTCATAGGAACGCGGGCCTATTAATATCTCATTAATACAATCTATTTCCCTCTCAATACCTTTAAACAGGTAATACTTATCGATCATAATTTCAATCGTTTCTTATTCGTATTTTTTTACTTAAAACAAAAATCATAAAATTATTTCTCATTTGAATCTTAATTTTTATTAACTTCAATACAAAAATAGAAGAACAGATTCGATTCATATCATATTTATGTAAATTTCTTGGTATTTTTGTCATTGGTAAAACAAACAAGTTATTAAATCATCATTAAATGATGAATAGAACAAACAAATGTGAAGAAGTTTTATAACCAATTTTTTTTTTTTTTTTTTATATTCTTTACTAAATTGATTCCTAATAACTTTGCTGAGGTATTAATGGAAATGGCCTATCATTAAAATATGCTTCCAAAAAGAACGAACAAAAAATCTTTTATTGTGTCTCTAAGCGATTTTAGATTCCATTGATATCAATGAAATGAAGGATGAGAATTCATCTAATTTCCATATATTGAATAATTATGGCTCATACGGTAAAACATTAAAATAATGAAATCGTTAAACAATTTAATTGTGTGAATCAATGGATTTGTTATATTCATTCAATCTAATTCTATAGTGTATTTCATATACTGGTGACGATTGAATTTATAATGAGAAACATATGAATTGATGCTTCTCATTTCAAGAGGGTTAAAATTTGCGGTTCCGAATAACCGAAAAATAATTTCATTATTGATTAATTGAAGATTTATGTTGACGATAACTACTAACCAATTTTGTTTTTTTTTTTTGTATGAGAAAATGTGTTGAACATTTAACGATACAAAAAACTTACGATCATTTTTATCAGATCAATGATTTCTCTTTTGGTCTTATGATATGTCTGTTCTGTTTCAGATGTTTCATATTTTTGGTTGCAAATTTTCACACCAATTTTGCATTCTCACCGTGTTTTTTATACAAAAAAAAAAAAAAGAAAAACGTGAAATTCTTTATTCATATCATCATATTGTTTGTGACGATTGTCGGCAAAGAAAACAAAAAATTAAAATATTATAAACCATAATTTCAATAGAACTACAAATCAATGTCTTCGATCTCTTTTTCTCGCGGTAATTCTGCGGTATCTGGGTTGAATGGTAACAGAAGTCAGTTATTCGCATATAGAAATGTATTACTGATACCGAATTAGTTTTGTAAAACAAACAAACTGATCATCTCATTTATAAAATTGTACAATCGACATTGAAATTGTTTCAATATAAAACTATGCATAGTAGAATGCCAAAACTGTATTCAATCAAAATGCGTTTTACCTCTGATAAAATATTTTCACTTTATAAATGCATAATAATATGCGATCATTTATTCAATTTTTCTTTTTACGTTTACGAATTATGGTTTTTCTTTTTTTTTTTTTTTTTT
>JXOR01000332.1:94042-192559 GCA_001014335.1 Coboldia fuscipes
TTTTTTTTTTTTTGTTTCGTATTACATTTGCTGTTATTATTGTTTTGCATTATAATATCAAAATGCACATTCGAATATGAATAGAACAGAAGTTAAAAAATTTGAAAGAAACAAGCCATCATCATTTTCACGTTTAAAGATGGGTCGTGAAAACGGTATTATCTTAAAGATTGCGAATAAGTCAGAACATAAAAAGATTTAGTTATGTGATTATATTTAACAGCATCACTTTGATATTCACCCTGGCATAAATTCGTTACTTTTCTGTGCTTTTTCCCTTTTTTATATTCATATTTTTATAATACACGATGTTGATCAGTTTTTGATTTCAATATAAAATATATGATCATTTATTAAGGATTCACAATGCATATTTGTTTGAATTGCATTGCAACACTTTCTTACTCTTAGTTTCTTAAACTTTTTTTTTCATTCTCGTATAGATTGCAAAAAGGTGTAAAAGAGAATAACAGAAATAATAATTTTTATTGAATAAAATAATCAAAGAATTGAAAGAAATATTTTTCATGATGATCAGCGAATGTCTTAGGAGTGTGATTCCAGTTATCCCTTTAAATGCTACCGCTATTGATTGCGTATTTTTACTTCATACGATATTATACGATTATTATGTAAAAATATGTTTCAGGTGTTTTAAAAATTAATATTGTGCTATAACCATCGTATCGATACAAATGGATAATAACAACAAAAACTTAGTGTGACAAAAGAATTTCATTGTTTTTCTTATTTTATGTTTTATAAATTCGCACAGAATGACAAGATTTATAATAATTCGTAATATAATACAAGAAGGATTTATAATAAACTGAATCAATAGAGTTTCTCGATTCTAATGATAAAACGAATATAATAAGATATGAAAACAAGAGAAAAGAAAATATTTTTCATTTAGAAACGGCATAGTTACTTTGATTCAATAAACTACAAGGTGGATTTGCCAAGAAGAGAACAACAAATTAGCTGTAGTCTTTGGAATATCCAATAGGGATTCAGTACAAGACCAATTAGAGTGCCCTTGGGATGATTTTCTTTAGTTTTTTTTTATTTCAGAATGGATCAGCTGCGTTAATGAATTATCTTGCGCACCGAATTGGTTTCAAAATCCTCGATCATTTTGCGGTTAAGAATTGTTAAAAGCCCTGCAGTGTTAAATGAGTGTTCAATTAATTCCCTTTTACCCCCAAAATTAAACAGAGAAAGAAATGGAAAAACGGGAATAAAAGGCTTTAATCATTTATCATTTTGCTGTTCATTTTATTTCACGGTTCAATTCAACTAAATTTCAGTTCACCTGCTTACTGGCTATTGTTTACTTAAATCTACTGTATTTTTAATAACTTCATTCAACGCCTAGGGACAACAAAAACATGATCCATTTCTTATCTCTTTCACTTTAACTCTGTGTTGCGTAACGGACTTGTATGAATTAGAGAGTGAGAATGATTAAAAATTATCGACTTATTATGTTAAACAGAGTACATAAATAATGTCTGTTTATACGAGATATATTATTCGATTATATTTAAATGCGCAACTTTTGGCTGATTCCATTTATTAATTAATGGTAGAAGAGGGTTAAGTGATCTTGAGATTTCAAGAACGGTTATACAATTTTTCTGTTTTTATTTTATGAAATTCAATGATCTCTTGATCTCAGGTGAATTTAACCGATTCACGGTTACCATCATTTCAGTGATATTATTTTATTGATATTCATCATCTGTTATTCTTTTTTTTTATGATACATCAGAGAGAAGGAAACAAAAACACGTTAATAATGTGAATGGTGAATTAATCATAATAAAATTAATAATAAATTTAGGTCGTTTTGCTGTTTCTTTATTATTTTTTTGCGCTATAAATGAAGAGCATTGAATTTGTTATGAATTCGATAATATTGATGCTGTGATTATTTAATTGAGAATAATTAATACAGAATTTCTCTTCAAATTGTTAGCAAAAAAAAACGTTATGATATCATTCAAATCAATGATCATAAAAATAAATTAATATGATGATCATAGTAACATTCAATTTGAATGATCTTTGGCTATGATTTGTTCGTATGCGATAAATTATAAATCCATTAATGGAATGAATCTATAATATTTATTTTTATTTAAATTTTTTTTCTGTTGTTTTAACTGTTTTTTATTGATAAACGGAATATGTGATGTTCATCTTTGCAAAAGTTATTATAAATGAAGAAATCATAAAAAAATATTTTAGCACAAATCAAATTATGGATGCTGATCATATTGATGGTTATCATAAAATTTAATGTATTCTTTAAAACAATATGTAAATGGAACAATTGTATTAAAATATCATTTCGTTTATAATAAAATTCTAGAAGATTTTTATAGGTAGGGGGTCATTATTCATGTATTTTGAAATTTATAACAATGCAGTAATATCATAAAAATGATATCATATAAATCATGACGGAATACCATTTAAAGTCCGTTGACTGTATTTTTCCATTAATTAATCTCAAACTATTGGTATGAATAGAAACACAGTGTTATATGTCATGCTCCATTATGTATTCAGTGGTCTAACTGTTTCATAAATTTATCATTTCATAGGCTGAACCATATGCAATTCTTTTCGGTATAAGAATGGGGATGATGGCAACCAATATTCATATGTTGGATTTTTCACTTTATTTCAAATGACCATAGACATCGTTTAGGTATAAAATTTATTGGACACTCATACATAAATATTTTCCACCCTTTTTAGTTTCTGTTTTATTTTGGTTTGATGTGGATGGGTAGAAATGATGATGGTCTCCTCTATATTAACCACATTGAATATCTGAACAGTTTTTATTTTTTTTTTGTTTTTGCTAAACCAACAGACTGAAAAGGTTCTCTGTTGTTCTTGTTTCCTGGAAAATTATGGTTCAACTTTTCTCTGTCTATGCGTCTGCAAATATGAAAAAGCATAACGTACAACATAACAATGAAAATTTTCCAACTTTTCAATGAAGTTTATGGGTCTCTTCTATTTAAAAAAAATACACAACAAATTTCAATTTTAACGATCATATCTCATTTGGCATTTACCAGGCCAAACTCATACACATAGTGGCCTTTTACATTTTTTTATTTTGAGTAATCTAGAATGGACCACATGTAGTTAATTTGAATAATGCTAAACTGTATGAAACAATAAGTATAATCAGTATGAATGTAACCATTTTCCATATTGTGTATTGTTTAGTACTTCTTTCATTTCTTTTGAGTAAACCTTCATAGTAAAACCATCTATTTGAGTTTTGTGTATTGCGGTGTAACTCTCTTGGGTCCATCTCCCATTTCTATGAAGAAAAACAATTTCTATTCTCTTTATTAATGTATATAGCTGTTGTATCCTTTCGAGTTCATCCCATTGAAATACATAAAAATTATTATTCAGTGCACATGATTTTATGAAATTGTTAGAAAATAAAACGCCATCACTGGACATTGTTTTCTGTAAACTGGTTACATTCATATCAGTTCTGATGTAAAAATAAAACTCAAACAGCTGAAGAATAACATAAAGGATAAGGTGGTTACGTTTCCTTGGTAACCACAAAATATTGTACAATCTCTCATATACAATGGGGCCCAGTGAGTGAACTTTTAACCTCCTCTCATTTCTCTATATCTCTTCTATATTTATATGGTCGTCTCATTGGTATATAGAATATGTTTCATAACCAAAAATGGTACCTTCATATGTGAATGATGCAATATCCTTAATATTCTGTAGTCCACATTGATTATATGGAATTTATTTTTTTCTTTTCGTAGGGAGGAATGGATTTCGATACGAATATGAACAACTTTTGGCTAACAATGATAATAATATGGTTATAACAATGAGATATAGTAGAATGTTAACTGGACTTCAGGAAACTGAATAGGGATCCATAGAATTTTCCTTTTTTTTTATATTCATTTATGTCCAATATTCCATATAATATTTTATGTTCTGTATACAGCCTCCATCATACACATAAAAAACCCTAAAATACAATTGAATGCTTTTTGTTGGCCAGTTATAATGTGGAGAGACATAAAATATATTTTCATCTCTAATGGAAAATTCAGTTCGAATGAGAATGAAAGTGTATGTGAAAATCCCTTGTTTTTTCGTGTCTCGTCAAATGATACCGATTTGTTCAGTTAAAATGTTTGCAATCGAAACCAGAATTGTTATTAACTCATTCTAACATAAATTGGGGGTGAACACTTGGTGTGTATTAACTGGACACCATCAGCTCATTCTATTAAATGTAATACGTGGGTGAGGGGATGAAAGACAAGCCAAACGAAGCGACAATTGAATGCCCACAAAACTGGTGCATTATTATGGCGAGAAGATTATTTTATTTCAATGCGTGTACACAAAACATAACAAATTAATGTGTACAAAACGATAGTGTAGATATTTTTGCGTATAATTCACCCGTATTTATTCAATATTAAATGTATATGATAGAACCAAAATATTTGATTGGGGGATAACACTAGGTGATTAGGGTATATTCAGTGAAAATATAATTCGCGTTTTCTTTTTTCGGTTCATCAGGAAGGGCCTGAACATTCAATGAAATGGATAACATACGTACACACATAAAATTATAAAGATAATGTCAAATGGATATTTAGATGGCATTCGGCTAGATGAATTTGATTCTCTTATAATTCGATATTTTATTATAACAACGTTTTTATGGTAACAGTGAAGGGAAAATGGATGACAAATTGTATTTTCATTTATTAAGAGTTTCCATCTTTTATTTTCCTACTCTTCGTTAGGTGTAGAAGTCGGAAAAATAGCCAGAGCAGAAAATGAAATTTTTTCTGAAATGTTATTGTTTCATTTCCAATATTAGAGGGTTCGAAATTGACCATTCCGACTGATCAATATGATACACGAGAACAAAAAAATCAATAGTTTATCTGATTAGCTTAGATTTATGGTATAATTATTTAATTATTTATTGGAACGTAAATGAAAGTTTATGACATTTGGTACCCATTTGACTCATTGTATGTGAATCACATAAAGGATGACCGATAATTAGATAAAATAATTATAATATTTGTGTGTTTTGGACGCATCCTTAATGGATATCACTAAAATATGGAAACTTTTTTGTTTCCTTCTTTTCGATTTTCCAATATTTTCCATCATAAAATTTGTTCTTTAGAGATGCGCGACAAAGTTGATGTGATAAAGGGAGAAAAAAGTCATACAAACGTTATAGTTAATTTTATGGATCCGTAAAAAGCCACCTTTACGAATGACCACCCATTCCTTTCCATTAGATGATGGTTCTCCATCCAGGAACATTACGGATAAAAAAATCGATAAATCTTGTGAATGTCTGTTATGGTCGCGCGTTATGTTTCATATCACAGCGTATATGAAGATATCGAATACTCGTTGAATTTTGGAATATTTTTTTTTCCCAATCGATGGGTTTGGTGAACCATCATATTGAATATCAGTTTTTGTGGCGCATATTTGGTCATACACCCACCATCAATATACCCCAATATATTATCTGAATCTATATATGAAAGATATGGACACAATATGGTAACGGTCGCACACTCTGTTTATGCTTTTAATACGGCTGTTATGGAGGAATGAAAAGCAAAAAAAGAGAAAAATATTTACTATAAATGTATTGCTATATCTACAAACGGTTATCTATTTGTGAGGGCAAGAAAGGTACATGTCCAGAATATTATTAAATTGACCAATAAGAGAGTAGAGTAGTCACATGCAACCAAAGGGAACAAAAAAATATACACAAGAATATCATATCATTTTCTATTCCACATAACGTTATAAAAAAAAAAAAGAGATTGTGAACCATAGAATTTGTTGTTGTTGTTGTTGCCAATGGTTGAGTTAAAGGAAAATATATTTCAAAAAAAAAAAGGAAAATGCGGAAAGAAAATCATTGAAAAGTGGCTGGGGAGTTGTCCTCTAGCTACTGGACGAATGCATTGCAAGTTTTTCTTCTGTAAATTTCAAACGCAGAAAAGAAAAAAAGAAAAACGAAATTGAATCTCACATTTTATTTTCTTGTTTTCTTCTTCAGTTACGAATTTTCTGTTTGATAAAAATGCAATCAATTGAATTCCATTTTGGTTTTATTCCAACAATATTCTCATTTTCATTAAAATTGACAGAATTGATAATGATTTTTTATGGTTTTCATGTTACACGTCCATTCATTTTCTATTTTTCCGTTTTTTCTCACAACGATATTTAATTGAAATTGTTTTTTTTTCTTCCTTTCTTGTGTTGGTTAATTTAATACGTTTTGGGAACAATATTGAATGATTCACCAATTCGTTGGAAGAATAAGAAGAATTTAGAATTCTTTTGAAGTAAAAGTTGATACCAATCAGATAGAGAATAAAATTAAAAAGAAAAATTCATTCGATTGTGGTGAATTAATAAAGGTGATATGCATCTTGGATGCGATTCAAAAAAAGAAAATTTTAAAATTCATCTTAGAAAATGTTGAAACTATTAGATGAATTTATGGCAAAAGTTTTTCGCTGTGTTTGATGTTTTTTTTTTGTTTTATTTCATTCGTTTTGCCTTTTCCGAAATGAAACTAAATCAATGAAGAAAATTATCAGATGGCATGTCCTTTAATTCATGTAGCGACACTTATGGGAATATTTTTATTCTTATGGATCATCCATTAACCGCACAACCATTTCCTTAAGAACTCTATTTGACTTGAATTGGAAAATTTTCACTGTCTCCATATCAGCCAGGGGCGTCAGAATGATATTCAATTTTAAATTCGATTGGACAAAAGAACACTCGTACACAAAAGTTTTACTTGAATAAGAAAATTTCACCGTTCATTGTTATAATTTCCATCGAACATACATAAGAAATCGAAGAAGAAGAAGTAACAAACCACCAATAAGACCATTTTCCAATTTTCTTATCCGATAACTTCAACGGTACTCAGCTAAAGATAATGAAAATCAAATGACTTTAACTTAAAATTATTTATTGATTGTGAATTGAATTAAAATGTCGCAAAATAAATTTTCTTTGAATAGTTTTTCCTTTTTATAATGGCAATGGTAATGGATGGATGACGATGAATTATTTTATGTAATACTTCTATGTTTTAAGGTTACAATTGATGGTTTTCATGTAGAAGTAGACCATATACGTTGTGGTTTCATAGTAAATGTTATCTTCCAAAATCGGATGGGGCTGATTTTTCTAAGAACATAAGAGAAGATGAGAGTGTGATAAAGTCATCATCATTAACGATAGAAACATTGAATATTAGAAGTTTAGGTCTATTTGACGGTATGCAAACATGGTACTGTTGTTTACCCATAGACAGTAATGTTCAATTGAAGGGAAACATATTTTTAAGGGCAATCCATGAATTCCATTTTATTAACCACACATATGGATTTAATGGTGGAAACTGAGTACATCATTGACTTTCATATGTAGTAAACGGAATACCAACAAAAGAGTCCCCAATTTAATTTTACTATTCTCTTATGATATTCATTATTCATATGAAGAGGCTTCATTAATACACAAAAACTATTGTCATAAAGTTAAGATAATTCATTACTCTTAAAATGTTACATACTGGAGAAGGAGTTGCCAATTGTTAAATATTAAGTCATTTGGTTGCCTTATGGCTTTACTGTTTGTAACGATCATTAAAACCATTTAAATTCTATATGAGTTACGTGACGTTGGGGGGTGGTAAAAACAAAAACTAAATTACCGCGAAATATACATACCGAATAGACATTGTTCAAATAAAACTAAGTTAATTGTATGGAATGTTTCATAAATCTCTTTATGAAAATCCCACCTCTTTGGATAATTTATCTATTTTACAATGAATATATCATCCCTTCTAGTATTGGTATCAGTTATAAATATCTGCATATATGGATTATGTCGTTATCTATTTTTTTTTTCTTCGTCCTTGCCATCTTGATAATATACGATGACACTATACACTGATATTCAATGGTTATGGTTTGCCACACTTCAAGCAGAACAAGAAAACTTTTCTGTTTTCCAAAAGCAGAAGAAAATCTCAGGTATTAAACTATGGCAAAACAAAGAATCTTGGAATAAGTCAGTTTGAAATTATTATGTATTCAACAAACATAATGCTCGTAATTTTTGAATGCATTCGGACTGATTGAATTTTTATGCAATTCATGAAAATTGTTAAAAGAGAATTTTCTTATTCAATTTTGTTGCTACCACATCAACAGTTCGTGTAAATATTAACTCTTAATTCGGTAGTCAAAGAAATTGTAAAGAAATAGTGAAGAAAATGTGGATACTTTAACCTTTCAGTAGTTGAAATGAATTGCTTTTATTCTGAATGGTTTGAGGATTGGTAATATTGAATCTTCCATATTGTACAGAGAGAGAGGGAGAGAGAGAGAGAGTGTGTGTGGCCAAAACATCTGGACATTTACTTGAACAATTTCAAGTGGACATACTTAAGAAAATGAAAGAACTTTTACGTTTTTACTTCTAAACAAACAATCATCTTTACTTTTGCGTTTGGTAAAAATACTTCTTTTGTTGGATATAAAATGTAATGATATTTGGAAGGTGAATCTCCATTTTAACTCAATTTATATGAAATTTTGTTTTTCCATTTTCTACTGTGAACGCTTTTATATGTTTTATAAATTTCTGGAAAAACACACGGTTGATGAACAAAATGAAAAGTTTTTATGCGGATTTTCCTATAGCACAATCTATTATTATTTATCTTTACTTATTTTTTCCACTCTCCTATACACACTTAAACTATAGCTGTACCAATATTTATATTGTATAATAAGTTCTGGTTATTTTATTCAATATTGTTATTGGTGGAACACTGCTCATCTTATTTGTAAAGAAATGGACGATTGAGAAAATAAACACATACGATGCTTTTATGTTGCACAAGAGGATATATGGTGGAACGGCTTTTTATTATATGAACGGTTCCAAATAAAACAGTACTCCTTGTTGGATCAAAAAATTCTTTTAATACATCCGGAGATGGAAAATTCCATATCGTAATTTAACATGATATTGAATTCCTATTGGTTGGGAATTTTATTGCAATCAAAACCATACTGGACCGACAATAAAATTTTCAAATCCATCATTTGTATGCTATTGAAGAATTTGATCTGGGCGCCCTCCTTAACAGCAATGAAAAAAAAGGGAAAATATAATCGTTCAAAGATTCAATTATTTATAAAAATAGAATATTACCTGTCCGATATTGCTAAAAGGTGAATTCCATTAACAAACAAACTGTAATATGAATTTCTTCCAGTTGAAAAGAGTGGAAAAAAAAAAATTAAATTTTACTTTGATGAAAAATTTTCATTTTGTTCATGAGTTTGTGAAATACTTCGGAGTTTCCTTATTTTCCGATAGCGAATTGAATTAAAAGTGGTCAAGCACGGTATGTTGCATCAATGACTGTGAAGATTTTTCTTATATCAAAATGAAAGTATGTTGACCACAACTCAATATGTTTGGCAAATAAATAAAGAAAATAAAAATAAATTTTTCTTTGACCAACCGCCATTATGTGCCATGAGATGTAATTTTCTGATTTTGTTGTTTGGAATTTTTCCATGTTTGAAGAACTGAAGTATTTTCCTCTCCGTATTTTGTTGTTCCTTCTGTTTTGTTATCATAAATGGAATATAGAAAATCCTTTTTTATTTATGTGAGGGACACCGTACACAGTTGATCAGAGATTGTTGATTGTCTCTAACATATAGAATGGTGTCATGTAATTTTCACTTTAAACGTAAATTGAAAATTCATTTAACCATCTTACAATCATCTCTTTACCATATAAATTACATTTTCTTTATCAAATTGATTTTTTTCTCTTCTCTTATTTTTATTTAGTTGGAAATCCATAAATTGGTAAACCATGAAATGGAGTCAGTGATAACAATTGAAGGACATTCTAAGAGATTCTATCAATGTTATCTGATACTCAATTTAGTACTCCGGAGAGGACATTCGAATGGATTTTGATATTTGTTTTTTCTAATTTCCTGTTTGGCGAATTATCGAAAGCAGTTCTCGTTGCCCAGGTGAGTGAATTTAGTAGATTTTATATTTATTATAGTATCTTAAAGGGATGCCAATGGATTCATAGGTTATAGTATAAAGATTATGATGGAAATTAATACCAGTTGCATTGTGGTTTTATGAAACAAAAAAAAAGGAATAAGAAAACGGTTGACAAAATTCACCGAAATGACAATATAATTGAATTGATATTAAAGACAAATTTGATCCGTACGACATTATAATTTTATTTGAATGAATTCATTCTTAAGATTTTATAAAGTAATTCGATACGGCACATTGATTACGTTACCATTAATAATTCATCTATTCATGGATTATTTAAATATGTCAACATCATAATAATTGATTACATTCCGTTTAGTTTGAGAAACTTAAAAGAATTCATTTTATTAGTTGAATAAGAAAAAGACGCAAAATAAATCCAATAACTGAAATGTATTTTCGTTGAAAAATAATAATTATAATCATAATAGTTGACAATACCTGAGGATTATGTGTTTCCTTTTATTACCTCATGTTGAGATATTTGATGACATTTATATTCAATTCTTCAATTAATGAACAGAAGGATGTTCTTATCAACTAAATGGGTATTGCAAAACTATACGATTATTAAGGACAACTGATTTACTCAGTTATAATACGTCTTACTGTAATGCTTTAGAGCTAATAGAAGAACGAAGAGACCGCTTAAGACTTCATTTTTGTCATTCCTCTTTCTTTTGTCATCTGCTTTAATAAATACAAAGATAATATCGTTTACGTACCAATTGAATAAAATTAAGTCAACTGGAAAATTATTATTATGTTGAACACAATCTATGATGATTTAGGCTCATTATGATTTTATCTGTTTGATATACCGAATCATTGAACATTATGTATGGAATCTGTAGTGTTACAATTAATTCAAGTGTCATCAAGTGCACTAGAAATAGCAATATTTTCGATTTTAATAGTTTCACTAAAGTGAATTAATTTGTGAAGTTAATAAGTGAAAAGTTTTACGTTTCTTTCCATAACTCAGCGCCGCATTTTAAAATTCCATTTAGACGATAAATCAATTAAACATCACCTCGATGTCTATGAATCAATTTACTGTTAAGGTATGAGTGAAAACGATGAAAAATATTTTAATTTTCTTTCAATCTCATTATTTCTTGAATTTCGGAATAAATTTTAAATTCAAAAAGGAACAATTTTATTGGTGGTGAATTGAACAATGGGAATGGGTAAATATTCCGTAGGCATTCAATTGTAATTTCTATACGAATAAAATTATTATCTTATATGTTTGCTTATAAATAATTACTCAATGTCTAGAAAATTTTTCTAATTAAAATCGTGTCATTTGCGGATCAATAAACCGTAAGTTAAAATCCCGTCATTCTGAATACTTTTATTTCAATATGAGTCGGATGTTTAAATATTGAAAAATTCTTTTAGTAAATTGAATTGAATTCGGAGAAAATTTTGTAATTTACAACCATAAATTATATTTTCTAGTAATTTCATGATGATAATTGATACATGGGGATAAAATTAAAATCATAGAGTCATCTGTAAACCCTCTGGCTATGCAATTGAATATTCAATAGATGAGGTGAATCTGTTGAACTTGGGAGTGAGTGTATCAACTTAGGTTGATAGAAGATTGTTCTTAACTTTTTGATGAAAAACTTTTTTGATTTGTGTGTTCAACATTCCGTAAAGTGACAATTTCTTGGTGCGATTACCACAGTTAAATATGAAAATGGATAATTTCTGTCGTGTGTGTTTGTGTGTATTAAAATGTTAAGTCCGTTGAGATGGAAAAGGTAAACTGAAACCTTTTGATTAAGAAGAGATGAATTGAAATAGAAAGGGTTTTAAGTCCACCTGTTCTTTAATGTTACTTTATTACTTCATTCATGCATATTTCATACTGTTTATACATGTTGGAATAAAGCAGTTATGTACCGTTGACTTTTCTACATTGAACTAGGGAAAAAATAATGTTCTCACCGCAAAAACCAAAAAGGAAAAATGAGATTATAAATTCCAGTATTTTCCTCAAATATGTTTCTTAAAGTTTTTTGAATTATGGTTGCGGATAGAAGTGAAACTTTTTCCTATTTTTTTGCCATCACAACTCATCACACTGGAAGTGTAAGAAAGACGTGTTTTATGGTGTTGTCATCTGTATGGTATTTAAGTTACATTTAATAAGTGAAATTTTCTCGGTTTAATTCAATTGTATAACAGAGTCACTGTAGTATTGAATAGAGAATGTAGGGTGGGCATAATGTAACCCCTAAGCGATATTGTAACTTGTTAAAAAAAAAAGAACGTGAAAAGTAAACAAATTTTTTGTGTAGAACAAATGATATAATAACTGGTGTAACCCTTAACTAATATACTTACCAGTTTAGTTATTAAATTAATGTAATAAAAATGTGAATAAGAGAATGAATCGACCATAATGTGAAAAATATGTTCCATTGTTATGGATATAACTAATAATAAAATTGATAACAAATGGCATCTGTTCGGTTAAAGTCAAGTGTGAAATTTAGTAAATTAATTATAGATTATTATAATTTTATGCGTTATCCCTTGCATCATATTTTTAATGTTGACAATAATACAACAAGCATATTATGAACATTAGGGAATTTGGACAGTTGAACATTTGAATTCTACAGTTCAATTGCATCACACCGTAAGAGAGGGTGAGCGTTAGTAATGAATTCAATTTTTATTTTATAAATGACAAAAAATATTTGACTTAATGCATTCTTTTCAAATTTCATTAAAGGGATTGTGTTCTTGTATATTTTCCAAATGAAATTTCATTCTATTAAATATTATTTCAACGAATTTAAAACAGTAGACATTTAAAATACCATCGTCATAACATATTTTTAGTCAATGGCAGACGACACAACTAACCAAGGGGTCCAAGGATAATGAATTAAATCAACTCGACTTTGATGCAAATTAAACCAGCTATTATTTTAACTTGAATTTTAGTTAGAATTAACAAC
Source organism: Coboldia fuscipes (assembly GCA_001014335.1). NCBI lineage: Eukaryota > Metazoa > Arthropoda > Insecta > Diptera > Scatopsidae > Coboldia > Coboldia fuscipes. The sequence continues at coordinate 107,251 of JXOR01000332.1, forward strand.
GAGAAATTATCCAATTGAAGAAGAGAGTTTCATTTGAGATGGTACGTCCATTCGGGTTGTTAGTTTTTTTGTTCTTGAAAAATTAATGATATTTTACATTAAATCTAGAGTTCAATTTATCTTATTAAAACAGGAAAATGAACATAAAGATGATGATGAATATTGTTTTTGGTTTGGTGTTCTGGTTGGATGTGTTTCATTGGAAAAGGGAGCGGTTCTTTTTTTTTCTTTTGGATGAAAATCTTGAATATATGGGGAGGTTTTTTTTATTCCGTTTAATTTTGTAAAATGGAGAGATTTATATGAAGTGAGAAGGTGAAGGCAACGGTTGAGGGTAATATTTATTCAAAGTTATGTTATATTAATCGTATGATTTGATTAATGAAGTTATTTTTGTTTGAACCATACGGTATTTTGTGGGTGGTTGAAAATTTTTCCTAACCAAAATGATGGAAACTTTCTTCTTTTATTTTTTGCTGTTGTTGTTGTTGATGAATTTTGAATGAAGAAAACCCCCCTCAATGATTGCTATTCATAAAATTCAGTGACTTTACAAACTTGGCTTATTATTCATATTAATTAACTGTCGTAAATAAAGTTAACGCATAATTACAAACATAATTCGATTAACATGATTTAGTCAAACAAACATGAGTTTCTTAAGGCAATATGGTTTGTGTCTTTAAGGCACTTTGTTTTGTTTGCCCACTCAAGTGTAGATTTTATTCATTGAACTCAATTGCTTTGGCACCTGATCGAATTGTTTGAATATTTCAAATTTACAATTTAAAACGTGAACATTAATAAATCTGAATATTCTGAAGGAAAGAAAATAGAAAAGAAATGATTACAATAAGAGAAATTGAAGATGATGAGTTTTTTTTTCTCATTCGTAATATAAAAATTTCATTAATCCAAAACATAAACATAATTTCCATTGTTATCGGACGTTGAATCAAGATTTAGCGGTATAACATGATGGTGGGTGATGGAATGATTTTACAGAATTTTTATATATCAATGGATAAGATAAAGAAGGAAGTTAAAATATAATTTTCTATAACGATACTCAAAAAAATAAAAAAAAATCGTTGGGGGTGTGGAATGAAAATTTTTAGGATGACGAGAATATTAATGGTAAAATTATACAAAATGAAAAGGAAGAAAAAATTCTTTTATATTGTTAATAGCGCGTGTAAATGTTTTCAAGATATGGTGCTGATGATATTTATGCAAGAAGCTAATCTACATAAGTACATCCATACGGACGACACGGATTTTATTCAAAATGTCACTTCGATAAGGGAAACAATCCAGCAAAAATATTCACCTCGAAAAGAATTATTCTCCGGCTGTACATTTCACAGATTATTGCACTTATCGGTCTCCCATTTCATATTCCATCGTTGAATTCTAAGGGTATAGAAGGCAACCAAAAAAAAAAAAAATAAAACATGAAATTTACAAGGAGAAAATATGCTGTGATTTTTATCTGGCATCCGCTTATCAAATGGAATATGAAAATATTCAATGGGTAATAAGTGACAGTCAAGTTTTTGTCATAAATAGTAACGGTAAAACGGTTAGTTTTTATATAAACAAACAATCCATCTAAGAGCAATTTCAGATAACAAGGTGTATTAAGAATATGATTAGAATTGATAAGAATCTTTAATGGATTCTGAAGTATTAGGAGAGAAAAATAGAATGTTATAGTCGATCGATGATAAATTGTATGAAAAATGAAGGGACAATTCGTTTAACGGGTTATAGCAACACATATGGTTTATTGATACCCAACAACATCGTCATATTATTGTACCATTAACAGTTGTAGAATGAAAAATTTCACGGTTATCAATACTCTTGTTACGGATGGTGTTTCATTTGATAATTTTTGATGGTTGACAATATGTGACCCCTCTAAGAATTGAATAGAATATTTGGCCATTTCATAAGTGTAACTGTGACCTTCTGCCAATGGTCACATATTTATCGATATTATCCTAGAGCTATTCTCGTGTATAAAACGAGTAATTCGTTATGGATTTAAATTTTCCGATTTGACTCAACTCTTGAGTTGACTGCATTGACGACAACCGAGCATAATGGTTTAATAAATATTGTCCCATGAGGATTATCATCAAATATTTGAATATTATATTATAAAGTATCAAGAGTTACATTTAAAAGTGTAACAAGGAAACAATCACATATAAATTGATTCAATTGATGAGTCCACTATGCAGTTGCCTAGAAGATATGACGACTTCTGTCTCTATCAGTTTTAGATTGATTATCAATTGAAGTGTAAAGTGATGCTGTGTATTCATCTGTGTTGTATGTTATTTCTGTTAGATTATTAATTACGAAACGAATTCGTTTGATAACCACTTCAAATGGTAAAACATTTATATATTATTTCCATGTTTTATATTTGATTTAGAATTGTGAAAGCTTTGTGCCAATTTAGAGTGGGTGTGAGTCAGAACCTGGACTTTTGTGAATCTAAAATGCATTTAAACAGTTTTGTTTTATTTGCGGGGGTGGTGGAAAATTCCATAATTCATCATATCAATATTGAAGTGTAAACTGTTCAATTCAACCAATAGGCCGATATGATATTTGTATATGTTGCTATACATAAAATCCATGATCCTTTTAACAGAGAATATGGAAATTTATTCAAATGGAAAATTATATTTCAAATGGACGAGTAAATTGTGAAGTTTTTGGATGATTAAATTATTAATCCTCATATAGGATCCGAGTGGGTGGCAAATGTGTATGCGGTAAAATTGATGTGTGTACAATCACCCCCACCCAATTGAAATGATGGGCCCATAATTCATCTGACCTGATTGTGTGTATGGGTGTCATCCCTTCTGTATATTTGCTGACCAATGGACACTGTATGGCCTATGGGGTATGAGTGATTGAAATAGGATAAGTGCGTTTATTCAAAATATAGGCAACTCATCTCACATTTATTTATAGATATTCATCCGGAAAATGGAAATTTACAAATTGCTGAACATCAGAAAAACGGATTTTTGATTCAGATTATTTTCGCACAAAAACATAATTCATTCAATTTTCTGAATTACCTAAAATATGTTGAAAAATTTGTTATGGCAAAACGTTAGGGTGATCACTGTGTATGAATTATTTGGTCTTTCTGCAATTCAACATGAAATTTTGAGCCAATGCTACAATGTTTGTATAAAATCCTGTCGACAGTTGAAACACTTCTAAATCATAATATTGAATATTTATGGTGAATTCCTCTATTTTCCGGATGATTCGAAAAAACGATACATTTGCAATGATAAAATAAATGCAAATTTTTATTTGAATGAATTAAAATGTGTGTAGGATGGGCGGTGGTTTTCATATTGAGATATTGGTTTTTCACGAATGCCATCAAAATAATTTCAATTTCAATGGTCAAAATATTTTTGATCGAAATAGAATATTGAAATTCAATTTCCGATTATATGGAAATTTATTCCAACAATGTTGTTTGTGCCATATGAAATTTATGGTCTGAACGATGAGTCGATTGGCACGTAGACGTTCCATCACATTGGATTGTTGGTTGTTCAAACAGAATTGATACAAATTGAATGTTCCATTATTAATAATGGTAAATATGGAATAATGCCGGATATCCGGATAAGAAAATCACTCCCCTTCAATTGAAGTTGAGACGGCAGACTATTAAAATCCTTTTGGACAAGTTGAATGAAGTAGCAACATTTTCATGCCTTTATTCGTTCCGTTTCCGGTATAAATCGAGCAATTCATCATCCCCTATGTCATATAAAATCAACACACAACATAATAATGCAATGAGTCGAAAATGAAGTAATAATGTTCCGTTTATTGAATGGTGTCATGTCATAACAAACGATTTATTTATCTTGTATCACATTTTCTGTTATGATTGGGGTCTCTGGCTACCAGTTATTATTATCGGTTCATAATCAATACTCCGTGTGTAATGTAAATGATCAATGAGGGGAGGAGGTTAAATGCCACACAGTATAGAGTAAACAATAGTTAACATATTATCATAACATAAATGGTGGCCACGTGTCAGTTATTAAATATACAAAAAAAAAAAAAAATAAAAATTATTATCCCAGTTATACAGTTTTTATGAAAATAAATACATCATCATTGTTAGCTTATAGAACAACATGAAAGATCAGTCATGTTATTTTCTTTAATCGGGAAAATATCTTAAACAGATCATTCTTATTATGAATTTTCTTTTGTTCACAATGACTATCGTTAAGTCAAAGAATTAAAGATAAATAGTGACATGAATATGTGATTTGTAACGTTTAGGATCATAAATTAAAATTACATTAAAATTTGATGTTTATTAAGTAACACATAGAGTGATGGTACACCACAACTCTGTGAATTTAAATGAAACGTTTAATATAATAATTTTGGACGGTGTATTGATGTAAGAATGAAAAACTGACAAAATTATGGGATTTTCCGACAATAAAAAAGTCCAATGAATCTCCAGAATCAGTGGATTATAAACGAGGGAACGAATAACATGAATTTATGACACCTATTTTATTATTTATATCTCGTTTATTTCCGTGATTATGGATTTCACTATTTCATTTCTTAACTCTTAATTTATTTATTCATAATGGAAAAAGAAAAGATAAATCAGATTGATATGTGATGCTGTTGTAAATCATTTAATGTGTTCACAAAGAACCATTTAATGAAACTATCATTTTCCATTTCGTAAATTAATTTATTACCATTGAACAACAAACAATATGCAACTTGATATAAAGAAGAAGACAATCTTAAACATGAACATCATAATAATTATGGTTTTATAATGTGGTCGGGTAACAAAATAACGTCTAATATCATTAACACATTTTTTTTTTATTATTAAACGATTGTTGTTGTTATTGTGAGTGTATTTTGGTTAGAGTGATATTAAATGTTTGGCATGTGGATGCGGTTTTTCCTGTGCTCCAGTAAAAAAAAAAACGGAAAATTATATCTGGGGGGGAATTGTGGAAAATACAATAACATGGTTCGATCAAAATAACAAGCATTAATATTTATGAGGTTTTAAAAATGCTCTAATTTATGGACAGAGGAAAATATTGTTTTTTATTCACATTTATGGTTTCGATCATTTATATTGGCTGAGTTGAGATTTTAACGAGCCAACGATATGAAACATTAATTTCAAATAAAAATAATTTCTTTTTGGTTGAATCAAGTGTATAAGTTGGAAAATTTCAATTCATTTGATCTGGTTCAACTTTATTAAAGATTTTTATCTGTTTTTGTTGAATTCAAATAGATGAGAACTATGAGGATCTTTTGTTAAATCAGTGAATTTTACCGTTAACAATAAATAATAGAGAGAGAAAAAAGGAATCAGCAAAGTCACAATATAATCCTGACTGAATCCTCTGTTTATTTAATACATTTTCTAAAATCAAAGCCCGACTATACGTGAAATAGCAAGTTAATATCTATTTGAAATTGTATTTTCCAATATTAAATGTATTTTCTTTTTATTTCGGTTTTTACTATAATTTTACCATTGAAAACGCACACACATTTTCTATTTTTTTTTTTTTTTTTTTTTTTTGGGGCAATAGAATAAAACTGATATTTTACACAAATATTTTCCGTTACGATTCAAGTGGAAAAAACGATAAGAATAAAAACGCATAAGAAGTACGTGGTGAGATGTTATAGATAGGATGAAAGTAAAGAAATATAACGAAATATAAACGCAAGAAAATATAATATAAAATTGAAGATAAGTTTTCTTGGTTTTTTTCTTCTTTTCGTTTGCGGGAAAATGAGGCGATATGGCATTTGGGTGTTGTAATACAATACAATTTTTATATTTTTCTTTCTGAACCTCTTGCTTCGAAGGCCACCAATGCTAAGGTAAAGGGGACCATTTGTATGGATAAAAGGTATCTCATAACAATAAAATAACACCAAGCAATTCAGCTTTTTTTTTCCTTTCAATGATGGTTGGCCTTAAAAGTCTCTTCGATCTTTTATATTTTATTTTATTTTATTTTTTTTTTTGGCTGGTGTACAGTAACGTATTTTTATTTTATTTGATAAATCTGATATAATATAGAATAAGTGAATATGGGAAATTTATCCACAATAGCGATTTAGTTCTCCGCCCCAGTAGAGTCGTTTTCATAAAACTCCCCCAATTTTTTGCGTAAAAGGAAAATTTTAAGTTTTTTTGTTGTATGTAACAGATCCGTTATTTTGGGCCTAATATGATACGATTGCCAAAAATTTTTTATTGCATCTCATATAGGGAGGATATTTCTTTCACATCGAACAACTATGCGTTTCTATTACACAGGGTATTTGAGTCAAATCAAGACCATTAATGTAAATATATTTTTATCTATCAGATATTTTTGGATTATTCAATGGTTTTAGATTGTATTAAATAAAAATCGGTAGTGTAGGGTGAAAATTTATTGAAAATTAATTCTGAATTGCTGTACATAAATTATATTTAGATTCAATACATTGAAGGCAAGTGGAGGCAAGTGATTTTTCTTTATTCACTCCTCATACCAATTCATCACAATATTTAGTTGAATATGTGATGGAACAACAGTCACTTAAATGGAAAATTAGTTTTGGACAATAAAAGCATCAGATCGTATGAAACGAGAAAAAAGAATGAAATTGAGATCATTTAGAACGGGTGAAGAATAAGAAGTCACATTACAGCAAAAGAAAAAGAAAATTATTTTCCATTACAGCTTACAATAATTATGTTATTAAAACTGGGGAAAAAAAAGAAGGAAAAATTTACAATAAGAGACACATGAATCGTATTGGGGCCAGCATTACATAAATGTTAAAAGTAATTCGAAAAGAAAAACGATGCCAAAGTAAAAAATGCAGAATGACAGTAGAAATAAGAAAAGAAAATGAATAAAAAAAGGTTTCAAGTCTAATAATTTTCTTTTTGTTAAAGGATTGTTTTAATTGAATTGTCGTTCATGGTACATTCAGATTTTTTTATAACATAATTTCATCTCATTTAAGATTTCGTGTTTCTTTCTTTTTATTTGAAAGAATCACGGTGATTTTAATTCTTTTGTACTTTTTAATGTTGAATTGGTATTTTTTTAATGTATTTTTGTTTAAATGAATGACATAAGAAAATAAGTTGAGAAGAAGGGAAATGTAACCAATTGTACCAAGTGTTAAACAAATATAAGATTTCATCATAATTTATTCAAAGTACAAATGAAAAGGACATTCAATAATCTTCTAATAGCGTAAAAATAAAAACGAAATGAAGAGCAAAACAAAATCTATGGCATTGTTTAAATGAGAGAATTGGCGTCCCACGAAAAAAAGAAAAACCAAAACGAATGTTTCTTAAGATGAAACTCGGACATTTTTATATTTTGTTTTTCTTTCGTGTCATAAAAAAGTGGCACATTACTTATAGAACGCGGTTTTTGTGTGATGGGTGGTGGATGGCGGACAGAACAAACATAAACATTGAGGAACAAAAGGGAATTAGAAATGGAAAAACATTAGTAACGGACAAGTCAAATAAAACAGATTATTCAATCTATATGCGTCCCTTGGATTGTCCATGAGATTGTGTAATTGTCGGTGATGTTGAATGTCGAATACACTCGCGGGACTACTCCAGATTTTGTAACAAACAGTAAAAACGAAAAGAAAAAAAAACATCCACCCAAGTGACAAAAAAATCAACGAAAAGAATGAATTATATTATTATATTCGTTACAATACCATTCTGACAGTTAAAAAGAAAAGAATCACAATTGAAATAAGGAAAAAAAAAAAGAGAAAAACTTAAAAATTACTTTCGCCATATAATTTTTCTCATTAGGATGTCCAAATGACAGCAACCGTGAAGCAATTCAAATTTATTCGTATTGAAGTTCAGTATTTTTTTTGGTTCAATTTTTCCTTCATCTTGGACCCGGTTGAATGAAATCTACGGGTGGAGAGTAGGTGGCATTTTTTTTTAAATTTTTTTTTCTTCTTATTCTAAAGAATTAACATTTTTTCGGTTTAATCACTGTACCCTAATTAAAAATTCCGTCCAATAATAATAACAAGACGGCGCGTGATAATACAAATGATATGAATTCAATTGCCCTCCCGTTGAGTGAACAAGAGACCAGTCAAAGAATTAACAAAAAAAAAAGGAATACACCGAAAAGCAATTGCTAAAAAAAATACAAAGTAATATCCAATTGAATGACATGGCCAATAGGCAACATTCTACTCAGTAAGGGAACGGAAGCATAATCTTGTTGTAATTATATATTTATAGAAAATGTAAATTTTATGCAAAAATGGGAAAGCAATTAAGGGAAACAAAAAAAAAAAATAAGAAAAAAAAAGAAAAGAAAGCCAAGAATTTCATATTATAGGATTTCACTTCTTTTCTTATTATATTTTTAACGGGATTTTTTTCTTATTTTTTTCTTCGTTTCAAACGCCATTTGATTCTGTAACTTGCTTTATTTGATTTTGTAAAAGACGAAAAAAAAAAAAGAATAAATTTTCATCGCCATAAATAAACTGATCAAATCCCCCTCGCCATAACAATGACATATTCGAATTACATGATTACAATTCCTATTGGCTTTGATACTGGTCGACTAATTAAAATTTCATAATTACTCAATGTGGATTAAGATTTGTCTTATTCCGTTGTTACTTTCCTTCATTTTGAAATTTAATGATTTCTTGATGGAATAAAGACAAATAATAATGTTTAGATTTCTATAGACAATATCCATTATGAGCCATGATTAGAATCCATAATTTGATTAAGAAAATGAATTGAAACTCAGATGAATTATTTCCATCAAATGAATGATGTGAAACCAATGATACAATACATTCATAAAACCTCTGGATCGAACAATTTTTCATTATATCCCCAACATTCATGAGATAAAAATTGACCAAAAGTTGAATATTGTGCGCCATGGAATACATGACAGCCCATTAAACGTAGTCGATCTTCTCACAATGGATTCATATGGTGGCGATGGAAAAACGCAGTTACAGTGAAATCGCAATAAAAGGAAAATAACGATATCAGAAAGAATATACAATATTGAACCGATATAAAACCACCATTCAATAAAAAGGATGGCAAATACAGAAAAGCATAAATACCAGAGGAAAAATATTGTGGAAAATTCTTCAAACTATCCAAGAGGACCATCCTAGTGTTGCATTTATATTCTCATACTCATAAAGGAAACGTGTGCGAGTAAACATAGTTGTGAGCGCATATAAAAACGTAAAAATAATGGCTATATTTTGTTTTCTTTCTATTTTTCTTTTTGCCGTTATAAAAACGCGAGGGGTTGCGCAATTTACTAAAACCATAGGATAACTCTAATGTTTTTACTTTTATTTTATGTGTTCACCCTTAAAATATATATATTTATGTGTATTAGGATGCAACAAACACCATAAAATAAATGTTCCTAATACAAAAACGAGTAAAAGAATAAAAATAAATATGTATCGCATATCTTTGGAGATAAATTTTTCATAACAAAACTGAACCGTTCACCTCATTGTAATCTCATACTCCTCCAAAACGTGGTAAATGGATGACGTTAATATACGGGATTCTTTTTTTCTTGTAGAAATATGAGAACGAATCGGATAAAACGTTATACAATTGTTGTACAATAGAAAAAGAAAATAACTGGAAATAAAGGAAAATAAGAACCCCATCAATGAGATATGGGTGATAGTAAAAGGAGCAAGCGCAAGTGAAATAAAAAAACGAATTTTTTTTCCTATGGTCGAAATAGAATTATGATATGATAAAGCATATCTGGTTATGATAACATGGCAGTTGTAGGTGTATTCGTTATGTTGCCATTGGTCCTTTTTGCTACGTCAATAACTGTTTATATAATCTTCAATGGCAATGGCTGCCAATTTTCCAATATGTGATTGTGGCAATAATATGTAATACTGTATGGTCAATAATTCATAAAGAAATTCAATATATTTTATATGGATTATATGTTATATTTGTGCCATGCGATGATCGTAAAATTCAACTACTGTGCCACGAGCACTTCACGATAATTCTATTTTTATTGTTCAGCCCATGTATAATTTGATTAAATGAATTTGAACGGAAATCTTTTGACTAAGTCCTTTCCATATGAGCATAAATGTGTTATCAAGATGATATAAAAGAAAATGAAAGAAAATAAAAAGAATAAGAGACAAACCTAAAATGAGAATAATTATAATGATTTTCATTGAAATAATCTTCAAATCTATTTAGATGAATCTCTTAATGCTGTTAGTATAAAGAATGTATGCCGATTTATGGGGATTTTCTCTCATAATCTCCACATATAGAAATTTTCTAATTATTTCCTTTCTTATTGGATTCATATACATTATGTTTTATGTATAAATGAATTCTATATCGAATATAATTACGTGTCATTTTCAATTCGTCCTCGTTGATCCAGAAGACACAAAGATTCACGTACAATTTCGAATTGTATTACATCAACAAATTGAGGGTTGAATTTTAGCGCCCGTTACAATCAATTTAAAAATTTCTCTTTTTGATTTGCCTTTTAGTTGAAATAATTCATTTTCTGTTCAAATACACATTTATATATTGACGTGTGTCTTTTATCTGTAAATTATTAGGAACAGAAATAGAATCAAACATACACACACAACAATTTATTTATTTATCCCATTATGGTATGATGCATTTTATGTATTTTTAATGTGTGCAAAAACACAACTTCATGGAACAAAAACGGAAAATTATTGATGAAAATTACGATTGACTGATTACTGAAAGAGGCGTAAACGATTAATTTTCTTTTTTTTTTCATCTCAATTCATTCAATTTTTTCTATTATTGAATGATATACGAATCAAATACAGAAATTAGTATTTGACAGAGAATTGAGTGATTGCTCATCCTTAAGAAATGTTAAACGAGGGAGCGATACACAACTATGTAATCATGTTGAACTATAACGAATTTGGCTTTCAGGTAATTTAATTACACATATCAAAATCAGTCAATGCACCTGTGGTATCACCCAATTGTAAACGAATAAGAAGAAAGAAAGAAAAAGCTGAAAGAAAATCGAATATTTTTTCATCAAACAATAAATGGTTATGTTTGAATTTGGTAAAACTAAAAACCACATCGGATGTTTATCTTAACGAGCACTCGTTATTAGAGATGGTTCTTTTTTCCATTCGTATAGCGGAAAATAAGAAAATCCCCCTTAGCACTGAACTCTGGCGTTTATATTGTGGAAAATGAAAATGTATATCACATTCGAATTGGATTCGTAGATTGTAACTAACTGATACCCTTCGGTTTTATTTGAAGGATAATACACCGTTTACACCGCATCGTAGTGAAATAACTAAACAAAAAGTCAAAAGAAAAATATTAAACTTTTGTCATGTCACGTAGCAAAGTTATTTTCTTCGTATTCGTTAGTTTTGTATTATAGTTGAGAACTCTTATAATTATATATTGAATATTTGCGGGTGGCTGACATGGCTATCATCAGTCCAAATATTGTACAATGGTATGAGATCATATCGTTCATTTCCCTTGACAGTAACTGTACTACTAGCTAGTTGCCCATTCAATATACAAAATGTGTTGTACAAAGTCCTAAATAAAAGTCACGCAATTTTATGATCATCTTATGATGGCCATACCATCATTAATTTTAGTTAAAATATATAAATTTTTATTGAATGGTTTACTGTTGTATGGAATAATAATAAAATTATACGGAAATGGATTTTGTGCTCATACTCAATGTTGACGAAAAAGCCAGATGAATGTATTTTATTGAGATGTTGGATAACATTTACCAAATGTATTGAGCTATCCAATGAAAATCGATTTCGTTAAAAAGAAATTTGTGGTCAAATAATTCATAATAATGTCGATTACATAAAAATTGTGTACCGCCTTTTCTCAATGATTTTATGGTAGACCACCAACAAGTTATAATATTTAATAAATAATATACAGCAGTTGAAGGGAGAGTCCATATCTCTTATTTTTCTTTGGGAATATAAAAGAACAGTTCTCTCTGTGTGGTGGAAAAGGTCATATTACGATAAATACACACCCGCACTTATGCCACTCGTTTGAACTCCGTTATACATCATACAGTTGTGCAACGTTTAACCCCACATGTGAGATTAATCGGGTTGCTAGAGGGTGAGTATGTTTGGCGAGAAATATTGTATATGAACATTATGAAAGGTATATGCGAGATGATTCCTTTTTACGGTCCGTTTTCGGTATGTTGTGTTGGTTATATTATTTTTTTTTGTTTTTTTTTTTTTGCCAGCTATAAATTCTTATGGACGGTTTATGCTATAACATTTCTAATATTATTTTTATGGGGTTTGCGCAATACTGAATTTTTTCCTTAGAACCAATAATATCGCTTCATTTTTACCGTACAAAAATTCATGATATAAAAATCAAAAAAGGAAAATATAAAAAGGAAGAAAAAATATCGTATAAATATAGAAATACATAAAGAGGACTTTTTCATGATAAAGAATATAAAATGTGAGATACCATAACGGATACCAGCAGCAGATAAAAAAAAAATAAATACAAAATCGTATTGATGAGTATTGGCCAACGGTGTTCATACAGTGGACAGAAAGAAAATGAGGAAGTATAGAGAAAATATTCACTCATCGTTAGTGATGGGCATCCCCAAGTCACAAAGAAATTCTCTTATAGAATTTGAAATTCACTTGACCGTTTCCACGATAGAGAAAGTTTTCACGTACACGTGATGGGAATTACAATAAGTACAGAAAAGGTGATTTCCAATGCAACAAAAATAGAGACGGAATGAAACAACTTTTTCGTTCTCGGATTAACACATTCGAATAAGATGAATCGGTTGAAATTTTAACTGACTCAAATCTCAAATAGAAATAAGAAATTTTTAAATTGTTTGAGATAACCTGGCGGTCATTATGCTAAGCTCAAGGTCGTTCAGTTATCATTGGTTCAAGACTTTACTGTTTGATATCGTTTAGTTTAGTTTCGATTCCGAATTCGGAGTGAATGTAAACAATTTATTTTGGATTAAATTTTTTTCTTTATTTTAAATTAATAATTAAAGTAAATGAGTAACAATTGTATTTGAATCTACATTAAATAATTGATTCGTATTAATCTTCATGACTAAATGCATTAATTGCACTGGTTTTACATTGAGGCTGATCAAATGATAGTTAATGAATATTCTGTTTTACTTTAGGAAATGTCTAATGATCGTTTAGTCCTTAGTCAATTCAGGTTTTAAATGTTCATCTAAATTAAGGAAACGTTTGAGTCTAGTTCCGTTATAAGCGACTGGACTACCAGGTGGATACAAACGCATCTAAAAACAAAATTAAATATCGTTGGTTTAGTAACAAAAATGGAATATTCTTTTTCGGATTGATAACAATCACTAGTGAATTATGATCAAATTGTTATCAGCAATTAATTGAATATTATTAAATTGTTAATTACCGTATTACCTTTTGGGTATTGCATTAATTTGGCTGGTGTGATTTCCTTTAGTTGTTATTTTATGTTTTGCTGGTTAAGTGAACTCTTATTTGTTTGTCATTCTTTTCAAATGTTTTCTTTTGGGAAATCAATTTGATAGTGAAATTTTGATTGAAAAGCAAAAATATTCTAACTAATAGTAAATCGAAACGAGACTCAATTAAAAGCAGAGCATATCAAAAAATAAAGTTTTGACAAACAAAGTCAGAAGATTAATACAAAGTGTTTTGTGTAATGATAAGTTACTGTGCAACAATTGGAGTGTTCATTATCGGAGAATTAACCAATCACCGAATTTTATTATTGAATAAATTAAAGTAGAAAGTGCAAGTAATACCAACAGCCCATATAGATTACACATGAGATATATTATTTACAGAAAAATGTAAATTCGATGCGATTGAACTTGAGATAGTAATTGCAATTTGAATGGCAAAAACAGAGATAGAAATATTTGAGTTAAGTTTTGCCAATGACATAGAGAAACGTTAGACAAACTGATAATGAAATGTGATTAATCGTATGATCACACACTTGTAGCTGTTTAGTTTTCATTTTAAAAACCTTTTTTTTTTTCTCATTTAATATCCAGCGTTGAATTGGCAGTAGTTAATAGTGTTTTAATATTGCAGCAGCTCCTATCACTTAACAGTAATCGATTATTAAATTTCTTATCGTATAATTGTGTATTTTAAATTAAATTATTTCCGGTTTCTTATTTTAATTAAAACATAAATTGTGGTGTATTATGGTGTGCGTAATAAACAATAAATTAATTATTTTCTGTCGAAGCTGACGGTCTTAGTTTTGGCGAATCTTTTCTGTAATAAAATGGTTTGTTTAATCATCTTATATTACAATACAATCTCCCTTAATACTAAATAAATTGAATTAGTTCCAATTATGGGGTAATAAACATAGTGGTTTTGTGGTATCCATCATTCAATTAAAATAATTTTCAGTTTTTTTGCATTAAAAAATTTCATATACCCTCGGTACCATATTAAAGCATAATATACCACTTGTTATATGAATACTTACCATGATTCTGTATTTTTCTTTACATGCATAGTCCGATTCATCGATGTCTTGATAACAATCCGATTTATAATCGGGTGGCAGTGGTTTACCTTCAAATTCACATAAACGCCACAATGGACGAGAGCTAAAATGATATGCAACGATCAAACATAATGACTTCATACTTCATAGGTGAGTAAAAACAAGATTTTTTAATTTTTTTTTTGGCTCCAATAATTACCGAACGATTAGTTTATCAAATCCACTTGGTTTAGAACTAGGACAATAGAAAACATCGGGTGTTTTCTTATCAAATACAATTGATTTCCTCATCATATCCTTGTCTTTTGTTTTGTGAATTAACTTCTTATCGTCGTTTTTCTTATCCTTTGCCATGGCACCAGATATCAGAGCCAAAGCAATTAATGTAATGACGAGCAATTGATTTGATTTCATCATTGCAAACACGGTTAACTAAAATCAAGAAGCGATGAAACAATCCATATTAGTTGATCTTATGAATAATTCAATTTTTGAAAGTAAGAAATTGTACGGTTTTTGCACAACTGAGTAATAGACTTGAACGCCTTCGCATTATGAACATGGAATACCGTGAGACATTAATGGCATTGAGATTACGAGAAATTTCTTTTTCTTTGTAAAAGCGTTAATTAGACGATAATTAGATGATGTATCCAATTTCATAGATGCACTATTTTCAAGGAATTGCCAATGAATATGTAAACACTTCCTTAAATTGATTCTTTTCGCATAATACACTGAAATAATTGAACCACTGAGTTGGCTTTCCATGTCCATAAAAGGGTGTTCTTTTATGTCTTGCAATCTTACGTTACTTGATCACTTTTAATGTTTTATCTAATGTGGAATACCTTAAATATTTGTTTAGAAATATTATTGCACTAAAATGAATTTACTGTAATTAATTTTAAAACAATTTTGATTTAATTGAATAACATTATTGAACAAAAATATAAAAGAAACAACTTGCACTGTATGCTTAATGTTACGTTATGTTGGTAAATTGATGATGTAAAACTGGCATCAAGTAAATGGTTTAATATGCGAGAGAGTTGCTTCGGTCAATATAACATGGGAGACGAAGAGTGAGGGAATATTTGTATAAGATCTGTTGAATCGTACACACATACGAATATGTTAAACAATACACAGGTGTGAGAGAGACTCAGGTGGAAATTATTAAGTAAGCACAATGTTCTACAAGTTCCATTATTCGTGATGAAATCTTTCATGACTTCGTTTCATTGATCTTTAAGGGAAAGTGATTTAGACACACCAAATGATTACATTCTTTATTGATTTTATTAATTTTTTTATTTCATTATTCACACATTTAGTTTTTGTATTCTTGAGTTTTTCTCGATAATTACACTGTCATTTTATTTTTTAATACAAATGCTTTAGTCTTCCAGTTAATTGTAGCTCTGTTACTTGATTGCAGTTAATAACGGAAATTGGGTAAATTATTATAACTATAAGATTAATGATAATTGGATTGTTTTAAGTTTAAATTCTATGGTAAATGATATTTATTCTTGTTATTTGGATGATGGTATAGTAGAGGAGTTTTACGATATGGAATTTTATACTGATGAGAGTACTAATGCTATGCATCTCATTTAACATGAATTGAAATTTGTACACAAAGTTATCTAATATGATTTCATTTTGCTATGCTTTCATCAGCTACACAATAAAATTGATTTAAATATATTCTTTATAAAAGTACCTGTGTTTCTCTCTGGATTACTTATAAATCTACATAATTTTGTTCCATGTTTTTCTAATCTTTTTTTTTTTGCAAATATTATCACTTATATCAATGATATACTTTATAAAAAAAAAACAGAAAATAGAAGAAATATGCAAGAGTGTGTGAGCCTATACAGAATAATTATAAATGTCTAATATAACGATCTTATATGTGGAATCATTTCTAATGCGTTTAACATAAATGGTGCTACATATGAATAACTTAACAATGACACTCAGTGATTCGTCATAATATTATCATCAGACTTAAAATAATAAAAAAAAAAAATTATAAACAAAAAATGAATAGTCATTAATAATTGCTAGCAAACATAATTAAACATATCGTTGGGCTTTCATTATATCTTTCAGCATATTGTTCCACATAAAACAAAACAATAAACAAGTTAACATTATCAAAAATTAAAACAATTAATTGACTAATTTAAATAAGAGCTATCAATTTTTGATTAAACAATATTAGTCTTAATGCCAAAAACAAAAGTGTTATGTTTTTGTATTTAATTAGATTAAATCATAGAATTTTCTAAAGCAAGTAATGGACAATATTTGTGTATCACTTTCACCGAATTCTCTTACAAATCCTCGGTTTTGTTTTTTTTTTTTCGTTCACAATGCAAGAAGAAACCAATTTTTCATTATAAAAATTAAAGGCATTCAATTATTTCCTTTTTAAGTTAGCAGTAAGATTAGTTATTTTTGCTTCATTTTAATATTTTTTTTTCTTTTTTTTTTTTTTTTTAAAACACAATAGAATTGATTTTCCAAACAGCAATAGTCCAATGAAGTGGAAACAATTTAAGATGTTTTACATGTAAAATTTCTTTTTATCCTGTCACTAACATTATTATTTACAACACACACACACAAAACGACACCAATACGATGTGTAATTATATGGATTTTGTTAAAAAATATTATTCACTTCTATTTTCGCTATATTCAATTTGAATTGGGATTCTTGTCTAAATCAACAAATGATTTTTGGGTGATTCGATGAGCAAATTTCTTCGCACAGTTATAGTCTCCCAATGGGTATAATGACAGGCTTAATTTGATTTTACATAGAAATCACTTCACAGTTTATGAATATTTAAGCAATCACGAAGTGATAGTTGATTTGATTAGTTTTATTGTTTACATTGCAAGGATTGTTATCATCGGTTAGTATAATGTCTTCCGTATTTGATGCTTCATTACGTCATAAATCGGGTAATCTAAAAATCAAAAATCCATTAAGTAAAATATGATATTGAATTGAGGGCGGGGGTGGTGATATTCAAATTTCATTAAATTATCATTACCGTGCACAGTATACGTAATCCTTCGGTATTTCAAATAATTCAGGAGGTATATCTTTACGGAATTCAAATTTTTGAAAAGTTATTTTCGCTGATATGGTGGGTAATATTGGAATTTCAATTTTAACTGGAAAACCATTTGGTAATTTCACTTCAACGAATTCACGTAATTTTGCGAATTGTTTAAACGGTGCTACAACTTCAAGTATATCCAATAGCATATCAACCGTAAGCGGAAAATTGTCACTCTGGAATTTGATTGAATAGCAATTATTGTGGAACTTTGTTGTTTTTTTTCTTGTAAAAAATTTCATTTCATACCATGGCAAGATTGGCTCTGAATGTTTTTAATGATTCTTTACAATTTTGTTGTCGACCTAATGTTGGATGTTTACCGGCTTCAGCATTAATATATTCATCCCAAGTGACTATTGATTGCGGGGGTGGCGTAAGACTAGACCTCCGTGAACACTGTAATACACGCACATCAATCACAATCAAATTAAAATGAATCACTCAAATCATGTAGGAAGTAAAATTTTGTTGTTTTTGTTGGTTTTTGTTAGTAATAACTCATAAACTTACCTCACCATTTTGTAATGAATCACGATTACCTTTAGTTAATGATTCTAAAATTGCTTTATTCTTTTGTAAATCATCTGGTGTTAAGTGTTCACGTCGTTTACGGCTTTGTAATATTAAACCATTTACATTGTACACATCACAATTATAAAGACCAGCAATTGTTTCTTTACGATCCTCACGAAATATCCAGCCGGATTGTACACGTGAAAATGTGATATTTTTAGTGGACCATCCCAAATGTATAATATCATTAGACATTAATATATCAACTTCATCATCTAATTCTAAATCATTATCATCTGATTGGGCACGTTGATATCGTTGAAATTTATTGTCCAGCAATGTGAGCGCCTCATCCGGTTCTTTATCACCACGAAATATAAACGATATGTCACCACGTTCCCATTTCATATCACTAAAATCGACTAGTGTTGTATCCATTCGTATTTTGCAATCACTTTTATGTATTTTACACACATCCGATGGTAAGATTCGTGATAAAAATGGAACTAAAAATTCAAAATAAAATTATAAGAATGTGAGATTAAAAGATTTCATTTGGAATGATTTAAAAAGTGTTTACCCCATGATTGAAAATCCCATTTCAATTCCATATAAAAATCGTCCATTTTTTTTAATGCTCTAATCAATTGTGGACGTTTCTTACTGTTCTGAGCCTTTACTTGCTGTTTTAATGATAGCAGTAATGCATTAACTAATCAAAAAAAATGAAATAATAATTAGTAATTGAACGTGATGATAATCTTTTTTTTGGGGGGGAGAAAACAAAGAGCCACCAGTGGCTATGTAAGTAGTAAGTAGTAATTAATATTGATAATCAAAAATCAAATCTTCAAGAGCCGGACTTACTGATATTTCGATCACCATAACTGATTGCTTCTGACAATGGTGTCCAACCGCATAAATTTCTCACCTTTACAGGTGCATTATATTCTCTCAATGTACAAATGTAAGGCACTAAAACCAAAAAAGGCAATTAAAATCAAAAATCCATTTGAAAAAAATAAAAAAAAAGAAATTAAATACATTTTGTTTGATTAAATTATATTAACACAAGTTTCTTTATTTTTACGTTGGTGGTAAGATAAGATAAGTGTGTACTCCACATATAACCAATATTGGTTTTTGTTATTTGGATAACATCACAATTAGAATTTTATGAAAGAACTAATGGATGGGAGGGCCAACCAAATCAAAATGTACTTAAAAATAATTTCAAGTATCTGATACTTACGTCTTCCAAGCATAACAGCCAAATGTAGCGGTGTGTTACCTAAAATAGAATTACCGAAAAAAAAAAGAAATGAATGATCCCTTCTGTTTAGAGTAAAAGTGGTCGAATTAAAAAATCATTAAGAATGGAAACGGATTTATCAAGGTTCTTTGTGTTATTCGGTTCGTATGATGAACTGAAGGAATTCGAATACATTGGGAACAGTTTCATAATTTTATCTTACCATGTTTGTCCTTTGATGATAAATCGTAATCATTGTTATTCAGTAGTCGCGTAAATTCCTGATAATCATCTTCAATTATTGATTTGTGTATTGCTAAATTTGTTTCATCAATTGTTGCCATTATACAATAATTAATTTTAATGGAATTAGTTTTGGGTACCGAATCACCAGGTGTTTATGGTACACGACTGACGTGTTGTATGTTGTTTGTTTGTTTTTTTTTTCCGTATTGGCCCACCAAGGAACCAATTGTACAACACTTGAATGGTTGCTGTTGATTCAATGATTTTTTGTTTAATGAAACACATCAATAATTTATTTGTAACATTTCTGCTGAGATAAATTTTTACTATTTTTTTTTTTCGTTCCCTTTAATTGGTACTTTTCACTACGATTTGTTATTAAAAATATTAATTCACGTTTTATATGTAACACCACTGTGTATTGCCCTGTATATGGATTTTGTAGATTCGCAAACTTAACTCAGTTAACAGAATCAGAGACTTGTGAATCCTATTTTTTGTGACTTATCTGTGATTATCACCTGAATTACATTATAATTTGTTTATACATAAAAAAAATTTGAACAACACAAACACAACGATATGAAATTAAGTATTATTTGACGGTATATTGTCAGGTAGTTTTGTATGCTTTTCGACTAAACTTTAATTGTTGGAGAATAATTATACATTTAACCAAATATCTTACTTACAAATCTTTCAAATATATTATGTGTTGCATCTACATTATATTTTTCGTTTATTTATTGCCAAAAAGGTTTTAGTTTTCTCTTAAATTTTAATTGAATTTAATTGTTAGATATGATGATCTCTTTACCATTACCGGCAGAATGTATATTCAAAGGCACAAAAGTACGCATATTGCCCCTGTCACTTGTTTCAAACTGAAATTTACGATCAATTGCCTAAAGAGTGTGCTCTATTCGCCGTGAATAAAGTTTTATATTGATTACTTTTTGGAGGGTTTGTTTGAGCAATTAACTTAAATTTTAAACTCGCAGTCAGTTTGCACTAAAGAAATGTTATAATAACCCACATAATTTTAGCAACTTACTATTTCCCGTAATAATGAAATTATTTTTATTGTTTCAGGTATATTTGTCTTGTCTGCGACTGATGGGCTTAAGACGGTGCACCGATTAAGCAGATTAATAACGGATGAGAGGACAATACGGTTCAAAAATATTAAGCACCTGAAATTCCTTTGTACATACAACATTTTAAAAATAAATTAATATGAAAGAAAATTGGTTTACTTTTTTAATTCTATGATCACAACAATAATTTTGAAACTTGATTTTGTGTTTTTAATTTTTTCTGAAACGATTTTCAAAAATTTCTCTTTTTAGTTGATATATTTTCCGTTGGGGGCGCCACTATATGTGAACAGGAAACTTACCTCCTGATGTTATGCTCGCCTGTTCCAAATTTCCCATATTTGGTTGAAATTTCTTTGAAAAACTGAAAATTGCTTAACTTTCCTTTGAAATTGTAACAGGCGAACATAAAAGTACCTGGGACTTGGATATAAAATGGGACCTCACAATATTGGAATACTTTGTTACGCTGACGACATAGCCCTTATCTCAAACAACGAAAACAACCTGCAAAGAATGCTATACAAACTGGAGACAACAGCAGCGCGATTTGGATCAACAATCTCCATCGATAAGACCAAAGCTATGACGATAGGGAGGACCGACATATCAACATCGGGTCCAAAATTAAAATATACAAAACATGCATCAGACCAGTATTGATGTATGGATCAGAATGTTACCCTGACACGAGCAAATCAATGTCAAAAACAACAGCAGCAGAAATGATGATTTTAAGAAGGATTCAACGAGTTACTAGAAGAGACAAAATAAGAAATGAAACAATAAGACAGAGAAGTGATGACATTCAGCCGATTGTTAAAATAATAAGGACGCGTAGAAGAGAGTGGAATAAACATATTAACAGAAGAACATCATCAGACATTACTAAAATAGTAAGGGATAACAAACCACTCGGCGGTAGGAGACCAATAGGCCGTCCACCGAATAGATGGCGTAAAGCCTGGACATCCAGCTCAGCGGAGCAATGAACAGGACGAAAGTCCTTTAAAATGACGAAGAAGAAGAAGAACATAAAAGTAGCAGGTAAATTTTTGGCCCAGGTTTACCACGTGCAGAAATTTTTGAAACTGTAAATTTTCTAAAGTTAATTTGTTTAGTTAACATATTCTCCAGAGGATAAATAAAACACAATTTTATTTATGGAAAACAATATGTTTCATCGTTACATTTATTATTTGCTAAAAGTACAAAAAGGATGGTTTCAAAAACATAATCCTTCATCAATAAAACATGGGTGACATTAAGAGATTGCATGATTACATAAATCTTATGTTAAACTACCTGGGATAATTCAGCAAGAAATTTATACATGATTCAGCTGCTGTCCTCTAGTAGGACACTGTTATCACTCTAATAGTATCATCTACTGTCTATGGTATTCTAAATTTCATTAGATTCCTTATTCTTATAACTAATGGCCTTAACTAATAATTCTTACATACTAAAACGGACGGTTTAACTGATTAAAAAAGTATTATTAATTTTCGTTTTCCCTTAATTCATTCTTTGTCAAGTTCGTTATTTATATCGCATACTTTATCAATTCTGTTGCATATTATCTGTTCTCATTGTAAATACATTCAATATGTAATTCATTTTAGTATTGTCTCTTTAGAAAATAAAAAAAAATATTGGTTATTCATGATTCTCTTGTTACGTTAAAAAAGGCACCCTTACTTATCAACATTTAATTGCTCAATCTAATACAAATATATTCTTGGGTCCTCTATCATTCCTCACACAAAATTCCATTACAAATTAATATTTCATTTATTATCTTTTAACTAATCGAACTAAACAGAACGGAATATTATTTGCTTTGTACACTAATGTTTCATCTAAGGCATTTTCAATTTAAATATTCTCTTTGTCTTTTTTTCATTATAAGTGATATGCAACTATGCCAAAATATAGAATCAACACATTTCTTCTCATCTCAATATCATATTATCATTCATTATCCCACTGATAGAACACATTTCCTTTTCTTATCTACTAAAAATTTCTCATCTTCTACTACAAAAAACTTGTTTAAAAAAACATAAATATAAATTGACCAGAGCATTTGGACGGCCTAAAACACGATAATTAAAAAATAAAAAAAAAAACTAATTTTGTCTACATATCTGATACCTGCTAACATAAAAGAGATTATTTCTTATGTACATGATAATTTATCTATACCGATTTGGTATTACGAGATATTATAATATTCATTTTGGATGAATTTGAAATATGATTGAAACGTTCTCTCTACTTTTCTTTGTTATTGTAAAAAAACTAAAAACTAATTTGTGTTAGCCATCATTTACTAAGTGACGGTAATTGCAAGAGTTTTTCTTATTTTGAATGATACATAATAAAAATGATATTCTTTTCCTTTTAGATTAAATGAGATTCTAAATAATTATATAAACATTTCCTTAAAAAAACACTTGAGCATATCAACATGTAACAGTTTTTCAAAAAAAAAAAAATTAATTCACTTTTCATTTACTTTCTCCTTGTTCTATTAAAAAAGATTCATTGTTGTTATGCTTAAATGACACGTAGTGAGAATTGGAATAGTGTCACTAAACGTGTATGACGGAAGAATATCACCGTTAATGCAGATACAATTAGCATTATGGATGCCGGTGATTTAACAGCCAAGTTGTAAATTGAACAATATGGACACTGTGAACTACCGCAGACCTCACAAATATTCAGCAGATATGTGGGCAGCGCATCAAATATGGACTCATTGAAACGTTCTGAAAAATAATAAGTGATTGTTAATTGATTTGGTCATCCATTAAGCACCATTAAATTCAATTAGTAATTTAGATTCTAATGAATTATGATGTAAGAAAGTGCATTTACCTGGTGCATAATAATCATAGACCCGTATTGGTAAGTAACGTGACATATTTGCCACGGGGAACCAACGTTCAATTGTAAAGTTTATACAAATTGGCTCGTGATCAAGCTAAAAAACAGAAATAAATCAGTTATGTTGCGACGAAAGGAGCAATGAGCTGCATTCAACTTACATAATCAAAGAAGAACAAAACTTTATCTTCTTGATATCTGGCCCGCTGAAGATTACGTACTTTCCGGCTGAGAATGTAGGCATCCAATTTTTGTTGTTGCAACCAATAACCCGTTGGAATTGCAACATCCAATACAGCCATGCCTGAGCGAATGGATTCATTTGTGTTGGTCCATCTAAAGTAACAAAACACATTAATCTCTATTTAACACCAATTTAGCTAAGAATTATCTTACTTTTGACAAGAGACATAAGTGATGTGAGACTGATTCCTGCCGTGGAATTGAGCGTTTGTGACTAAATCAAATGATTTCACCGGCGGTTGTGTTTGGAATTTCTTAATATCGACATTGTACTGTACATGCATCTGAAGAATGGCAAAACCAGCACCTTTGGCTTGTACTTTAACTGTACCCCAAGCATTTGGAATCTAAATCCACAAAATATAATTAAAATGTTATCATGTAACTAAATATGTCAATAAACTCACTTCAATACTCTGTAGCTGAGCTAAATTCTTATCGGTGATGTATAACATCTTAGTTTCACCAGGTAATGATGTTGATTCAATTGAAATTGACAGTTGAGACACATCACGAATTCTTGACTTAATTGTGTACTCAATTAAAGCCTTAAGCGCTACACCTGAATCCTGTGTTGAGGCCCAACCACCATCAGTCAAACGTTGAGCCACAATCCAACGGACAATTGGATCGACAAATAATTCACGACGTGATACATATGTCATCAATGCATAACTCGTAGTTTCAATATTCAATGAATCATACTCGTATGGCAACCGAGGCAATGAGAAATACTTTTGATTTTCCAATTTAGTTGGCGGTTGAGGCAACTCATCATTACCCCAATACACGTATTCTCCAATTACTCTCGAATGTTTCGTTAGAATACGGAATGCCTGTTCTGCTATCGATGATTTACTCAACATAAGAGCGTATGCTGTAATTGCAATTTCATACGGATGACCACTCTCTTCTAACAGTTGCATATTTCTATCCAACCATCGTATGGCTAATTGTTGTGCCAATGCCACTCGAGCACCAAGTGTCTAAAATAAGGAATTAATTTTATAAGAAATATCATTCAATTATCTTTAATTATTTCTACTTACTCCCGATAGATCGCGAACATTAACAAGCGTAATCAATACATGTGCCGTAAGTGAAATATTCCTATACCGAATATGATCATCCACCATATGAGCACTTTCGTTCATCTTTCTATCCGGTGACCAGGTGACTTCATAGAAAGCACCTTCTGGTGTTTGATGTTGCAACAACCAATATACAGCACGTTCCACAATCAGTGGATCAATGTAAATAAAGTTTTCCCATTCATAGAATGATGCCTCTTGGAAGACCCGAGCACAATAAGCAGTCAACCAAACAGACGATGCCGATGTATTCCAATCTGAACGGAAAAGTGAAAACGAACCATCCGGTTGTAAGAAGCTCAATTGTCTCTGATATCCAATATTCATATGATTAAATGCATGTTTCTCTGTAGTCCTATTCCTTTGATTAATCAAACGCATGTACATGATCGTATATAAATTTGATGCAAAACTGAACATATTCTGTTCAGCACAATCCATTGGCAGATGCAATAAACTGGTAGCATTTACTGGCATTGTTGGGAAAATTGGTCCTACAACATCACCAACAACTGAAATTCTAGCTTTATTCGATCCGAACACGTAGTATCTGTCAGCATCGTATGGAATAATTGGTGTTTCTGTTACATTGACATGCATATATTGGAATACATAAGCACGATTACTCAAATCTAATAGAATTGATTGATGCCGATGTTGTGGCAAACCATCAGATTCGACACGTAATTTTCTAGTGACCACATCTTTACCCAGCAATGTAGCAGCATGTACAGTAATTTCAATTTCACCTAATCGTTGTGGAACAATTGGCAAATAAACAATTGATGTATCAGCTGCCTCCAAATAAATAAAGAATTGATGTTCGCCAAACGATGTTCTTGGATTATATGATCGCACAATACCATTCTCTTCAACATGAACAAATTTATAATCTGGTGAACCGTGTAATACGACTGTCGCTTCTATTGCCGTTGTCATATAGTTAAAGACTGTAACACGTATGCCAACCTGTTCTCCTTGTTTACATGCTGTTGGCATTTCAACATTTATAAAGAATGGTAATACACCGGTGTATTCAATTGCTTTGTTAATCATACCGTAACCAAACTTTTGACTAATTGAGAATGCTGAGATCATCCAATAAGCAGGAATTGCTGGCACATCAATTGTAAATATGAAACGTCCATGAGGTCCAATATTAACATCTCGCCATAACCATACGTTTTCATAATGTCTCTTGATCCGATTAAATCTAAATTTACGGAATTCAAGTAAAGCAGTTTCATTACGGAAACCACAATTAATCTCATCAGTGCCGTCTTTACAATCCTTAACACCGTCACAAGCCCGTTCCAGACGATAACAATCACCATTCAAACATTCACCATCTCCCAATGTATGATTACAAACCAATGGTTTGCGTGGCACAGTACCATCGGTAAACACAACTATACCCGAATATTCAAAGGTTCGATTAGCATCCATACCGAATGATGGTGACGGATAATAAACTAATTCATCAGGTTCACCGGAATGTGAATACCAACTGTGCTTAAATGTTCCATTTGTTTGTTCATCGAATGTAGCCATTTTTGATATTACATGTGCATAGGTTAATTCATTACCCGCTTGCATTGTATAGAATGCATTATCAATACCGGATAGACCCACATATGAACCCGGCTCACCATAGATAGCGACTTCTACCTTTTCACCAGTACGTGATTTCTTATTATTAACAAACACTGTGAACTTATTACGTGATATACCGTTCACTGGGAATGTTAAACTATCAGCTATAATGGTACCACGTAAACCAATGTGCCAGACAATAATTGTAGCAACTGGTGCCATTTCAGCACTCAAGGTAATTGACATTGTTGTTACACCTTCTTGCATTACTTCTTGACCCGTTAACAATACTAATCCTTTTGAGATGATTAGATAATTAAATGTTTCCATAAAGAAGTTTCCTTGGATATGAAGAATTATGTATTCACCGACACGTGGATGATTGGTACTCGTTGATACTTTTAAATGACGATTCTCTGGAGAGTGATGGGCCAACAAGAGCAGTTCAGCAACGGCACGCTCACCACGTTCATCAATATAAACGGCTGTCAACAGCATATTTTCAATTCCATTTAAGAAATCACGTGCCTGATCAGGACTCGCGAATTGTAATTCATTCCGTAAATCAATTTTTAATTCCCAAATGCCTTCCTTTTCTGACATTCGTATTTGCCGTAAAGGATAATCTCGACGTCCGCCACGACTATCAATAACACCAGTCACTTCCATTGAACCTTGATAAACTGGATCATAAGGCAACGGAGAACCATCATGATATTCGGCCGCAATGAAACATGAGAATGGCATAGACGGTTTAAACACCTGCGGTGTACCACCAAGGAATGCCGCTTTTATTGTTGAATTATAAATACGAGTTAATGCATATCCCTGAATTACTTCATCATAATACCGTTCACCAACTGTGGCAGTTATCAACACTTCCATTCCCGATAAATTCGGTATCAATTGTTCCAACTCATACATAGGGTATTTGAATTCAAATGTACCATTGAAATACCTTAAATAAGGTAACGAATATCGGTAACGGTCACTCCAACGATCATGAGCATTATAATTATTATAACCATGATCCGGTTTACGTATCCAGAAAGGCCATTCTTCATCAAAATTATAGTACCGTTCTATTGAATACAATCCTTCTTGATAACTTCCGCCCGGCTGGTACAATTGATTCTGATTTATTCCTGAGTCTAAATTCACGCCATACTGATTCTGATAACCATATTGATTACCAAAATATGGATTATATTCCTTTTCATTTCTTTGTCCTGTATTTCCGACACGTGACTTTTGATTCAAAATACGTGTATTGTACCAACCAATTGGACGTAGTGTTGCTTTTATTGTTAAATTACCTTTGACTGGGGCACCGCTCGTAAAATTCGCCATAATTTTACCATGAATGTATGGTTCTGAGTTGAAAAAGAATGCCGGCATTGTAACGTTTACTTCAAAACGAGTTTGATAATATTCCTCAACACTGAACTTCGATTCTTCAATTTGTCCTTGTGCAATCACACGTATAATCCAATCACCATATACTGGTAAATCAGATAATTTATATTCTAAACTGACCGTACCCAAGTTAGATTGCCGTGAAAGCCAACGTTTAAGGATATGCTTATTTGGATCCAAAATATAAACATCAATGGCATTATCGAATCCCCGGAGTTCTGTTGTTATCGGTATAACACGAAAGTTTACGGTATCACCTTGCATATAGACTGGCTTGTCTGTTTGTACGAAGATGGTCATTGAACGTTGTGAGAACGTCAATCGTGTTTCATTTAAAAATGCCAAACCACCTAGAATGTCAGCGTAAATACCTTCAATACGTAATTTGTACTGACCAGACACACTGGTGGTAGGTATTCTCATCAACAATGTCTCTGGGACACCTTCTTTTACATCCTTTCCGTCTGAAGTCAATTCAACACCGTCACGTGAAATACTACCACGTACACGTACTGGATGCTCTGATCTTAGAATCTGAACTGAGACACGATATATATGACCAGGACGTACCATACGTGACGATACAATAAAATAGGTGATTTCATGAAGTACATTATTGGCATTATAATCTAATAGGGTACGATGTCCAGCCTGTCCAAAGGGATTTGCAAACGAATTACGCGTTGCATCGCCAGTATTTACAAATCCTTGTCGATACGTTGGTATATTCGATCGGTTATCCTGATCAAATGGAAACTGAGATGATGGTCGTCCACGATTTATACCAAATGCGTTATCAAAGTTACGATTTGGTGATGTATTGTATCGATTTCGATCATTGATATCATTATTACGATTATAAAATCCACTGTTACGATTATAATCAAAATTATTAGGGTCACGTGTCGTTGTGCTTGAGCCACTAATGAAGATAGTACTCTCCGTTGAAGTGCTTGTCGTTGTACTAAATGGATCTGATGGATTAATATACTGATTGATATTATTCTCAAAATCCGATTGTTGTGCTGCCGGCTGTTGTGCTTGCGTAATATTAATCCATAAGATGCACAGCATCAATGCTGTCACACATTTTTGACGCCTCATTCTCCAAAATAAGAGCATAATTTAAATTATGCTATTTGATTTAATGACGATGGTATCGTTTTAAAACAAAACAAAAAAACGACGTCACTTGACTGCTGCCTTTGTTTTCTATTTAATTTTTTCCCTCTTTGATTTAAAATGGATTTTTTCAAAATAGAAATGATTCTCTTTGATTTCTTCTAAATTGATCGTTTTGTTGGTTATTTCTGCCTCCTTCAATGGAATACCACAAAATTTTCTTCTTACGTTTCGTCAAATCTAAAATTAAAAGGCGATAGGAAAATAAGAAAACAAAAAATTTAAGTTTTAAAATAATTATTAGGCGTTTAATAAAAACCAACATAATAGTTAATTTACGAAAAGGAATGCACAACAACAATATGTATTACTTATTTTCAAATAAAAAAAAAAACAAAAATTGAATATTGAACGGTTCGTTGAATAAATTCAATGCTATTTCTGGGTTCAATTCAGAAATAGAGTTTAATGGGTAATAAATACTTTCAGATGATTCTTCATTAAATTGCCAGACAAAATAAAAGATGAGAAAAGTGACTTTAAATATGCGTATCGTATGGTTCATAGAAAAAAAATCAAATCCAAAATAACAAGTACCAGAACCATTATGGATCAATATAATCTATTCAAAATAGACAAGTTGAATTTTTCTATTGAATCCACCAGCATCTGACGCATTGTAACATTAAGATTTTTATTCTGTTAAATTTAAACAGTTGGACTGGTGATTTATCTTATTTGTTTATGATATGAATTAAAAACATTTTATCTTTATTGTATCAACTTAGAGAGGATTTATCATATCCAATTCAGATGAATTTTAAAGCCCAACTTGAATGGAAATTCTGGCGCCTTATATTGTTAAATTTCATTAAAAATCCCTATTGAGTACATTTGATTGAACCACCCCATTCCGAATGTACACAGCAATTCATAAAGTGTTCTTCATTATATTTCTTCATAGTACGAAATTAAACTTTAATATGCAATAGGGAAATACATGACACAGAACATAATTGCATTCCAGTTTTATAGTTACTACACAAAATCCCATTGTACTCTATGACAATATTAAATCCACAATACCCGTTCATGTTTGCAACATACAAAAAAATAGCGTAAAATACACATAAAACGATCCCGAAAAAAAACAGATGTACAAACTGAACATAAAAGAGAATTAGGGCAAGTTGTGTATTATGAATGCACAACAAAAAGCATCCTTCATATAATTTATCATACGCTACGGTTCGGACAACACTATTATCAAGAGAGGGTTCTTCTTGCAAATTCTACACCACCTAAACTCCTGTTGAAGTCATAAAAACATGATGATAACGTTTTTTTGTTCTGTTTCCTCGTCATTTTTACTCTCTCCAACTAAAATGTTATAAAAACCTTTAGCGCCCGTCGAGAACATACTCAATTATCATATGCAATCAATTTAAATTCGCAGCGTTCAAACTGCATTCAATGTGCTACACTATTGGTTTGAATATCACGATCTGTTATTATTACATTAACGCAGCTACAATACCCAAAACGAGAGTCAGACAAAATAATAATTTCAAGTTCTGTTTTTTTTTTCGCTACCCCATCGAGTTAAAGTTAAAGGGAAAACTAGAATATTAGAAATTCACCGTACCGGCAAATGTAACAACGTTTCTTTAATACAATTTTATTCAGAGTTCTTTCAACATCAGCTGCTACACACTCTGATCAACATTCACCAATTTATTCACGGTACAAAAAATTTCCGCATACCTAATGTATACCATTGATATTCGGTGGTGTATCGAATGACTAAACATCATCAGTTTTCCAATAAATTTTAGATCAATAAACAATCTTCCAAATATAAAAACTAAAAATATTCCACTTTCATCAATATCGGTTGCATGATAATAGCACAAGTAAACATTATCAATTTCCCATAATTTTCTGATATTAAAAATAAATAATCAAGTCAGTATATTATTGTAATTGAATTTCTATTGATGAAAACGGATCTGTTTCAATTCCCAGCAAACCCTCTTCGGTATCCTCCCAAAATATATCATTACCTTCCTTGGCATCGTATCGATATTATACGATAATAACTGTTAAGTCTACCGGCATTATGTCGTTCATCATACTACTGATGGATCAATTATAATGTTCACCACACATGAATGTTATCCTACAGTTTCATTTTTCCTATTAAAATTTCTTTGAGTTTTAACTTGAAATGTTGATAAATAAATTAAAGTTCTTCTTCCCTAATTAGACCTAAATATGATGTGTGATCTAAAAACTACTTTATTTATGTGATTGTTATTAAGGAAGTTCAAAACACTTTTGTACTTTACATGTAATTCCCCGACTCCTAACTAAATAGACAAAAATCATGAAACCAAAACCAAAAAGATAATTTGTTATTTATAATCGCTACTAGTAAATTTGTTATTTATGGTTCATTACGAATTGAAAAATTTGTCTATTTTCATGGTATCCCACAACACACACCTAAAATTGTTATAGTTTTGTTTCACTTTCATGTTTCTTTTTTTTTATTTTGTCAAATACGCATTGACATTCTTTCCCCATTTCCTAACTGTTTCAATTCAGAACGAATAAGAGAGAAGACTGGTAAGTCAAAAAAAAAAAAATAAAACGGAAAATCGAATTGAAACCCAATAACAATGAATTATCGATAAATGGTTTCATATAGTCCATATGGACACTAAATCGATTTGTTATATCAAACACCTTGCAAACTCTCAGCTTGACCTTTTCATTAATCTATGAACTCAGCTAGGCCATAACAAGGGTTGATTATATTTTGGGACTCTCACCACACAATTACACTTGGCCAAACCCGTTGGTTGTCTAGCCAAATTATTTAAATTTTCTCTATTCAACTTGCCTCAATATCGATTTTTCAGTTCATTAAATCCAACAGCAACAAGAGTGCACTGTACTTTATAAATTTCATTTATATTTCAAACCGTCTACGAATTATGAATATACATAAATCAACTGTGCAAATGTTCAATATTGGTAATAGGACACCGAATTATAGTAATTTGATCCAAAAGATCCTTTTGCATATACAGCAATCCACAACCGATAACAACAGACTGGTAGCACACAGAACACAACAGTCACACTCTAATTATCCGTTTTATGAAAACTACCAAATACAATTAAATTCTAATTAAGAATATAAGAATTCAATTACAATGAGTGAAAATATAATTTTCCAAAGTGTTTATTTATTGGATGTTGGAATCAATGAAAAATATACTCTTGTTCTTAACGCAAACATTTTCATATGCATCATTCTTCACATTTTCTTTATCTACTTGAAAGGAATTTACAAATTTTGTTTATTTTCATTAAATTACTCTTTCACTAATTCACTTTAACACATTTAGTTTAGTGCCAACACCGTGTAAAATGGTCTATTTTTGTGAAATGGAAATCATCAAATAGAGAGGAATTAAAAATGCATTTCAAGGAAAATAAATATTATTTAGTGTTTTCTTTCAATTCCATATTATTATGTGAAAGAATGCAAATTTTTTTCATTTTCATTTCCATCTGTTGGGTTTTAGAGAGCATAAAATTCGTGTAATGGGTGAAACTAAATTAAAAATTTCTTGGGAAATGGGAAAAATTTGTTTGTTTACATTTTCATGGCGGTAAAAGTAATGGTAACAGTGAAATGTTTACAATAAATACTGTTCCTGTTTAAGCTGAAGACGATGTTTAGGTATTCTTATATTGATTAATCAATAAAAAACAAGTTTTTATTAACAACACTTTTATCGGCGCTCAGAGCCATCAATTTTACTTTTAAAAACTCTACCAGAATTTTTAAATATGAAACAAATATACTCGCCGTATGTTTTATATGAAATTCATTTTACCTTTACCATTCTTAGCCGCGATTCAGAAACGCGAGATGTGTACGTTTTTGGTTTGAAATACCTGTGGAATCTGTGTATAATGGACGTCACCATCAACTCGATTGTTACCACTTTAAGACACAAACATACGAATGATAACCGGCTTAACGGCAACAGGACGAAAAGGAATCGCCACAATTTGATCAAAGAATCATTTAAATTTGCCAATGGTTCACAATCAAACCATTTTAAAATAGATCACAATTTAAATTTAGATGACTCAAATGTCTTCAGAAACCTAACCACGAATTCCACGCCCTATTTTAATTAATTTAATCGAACACTTATTTCCATTAATTGTTTACGAAACTTCTATTGTTAAATTCGATTACATGATACTCACTAACTAATGTGAATTTAACAAGGATTTAATGCGATAACATTGAATACTGAGTCCTAACATGAACGGATTTTTGTTTATTGGTCAACGCCCAAGTAGTGAATTAATAAGCGCACTTCATTAATAACAACTCACCTGTTTAGCTTCAATTCATATCCAATTAATTGTATTATTCCACTGAGTCTGATAACTGGTAGCACATTATTTCACTACACACTATTATCCTCAACTCACTAATTACTTATTATTACGGATAAAAAGATAATTTAAAGTTAAATAATTAAATTAAATTAAAAAAAAGTTCTTGAAACGAAAAATGACACGACCAAATTTATTTAACACCATCTCACTTGAACGACGAAGAGAAACTGATATAAATTCACAACACGATTCGTACGGCCGAAGTGAAGCCGAGCCGACAATAAGTGTTTCAAATGCTTATTTCAGATGGCAGCACAATGAATATAATGGAATTTAGGAATTAAATTCACAAATAAAATCAACATGTTTTAATGGAATTGAAAATCATTGTGATTGAGGAATTATGAATTACACTAAATTTTAATTGGAGAATGTTTAATTCGATTAAATGAAGTAAATCTACGAAATTAATAACCAATATGTGTCGGCTCGACAAAATGACGACTGCTCTCATAATCTATCTTACCGATTCACTTTTCACTTATTTATTCGACTTATCTGACTAAAAACTAATCAACGTAATAATTAGTAAATAATGAACTGAAACTATATGATATTGAATGATATGAATCAAAAAATAATTGAGTAATGAAATAAATGAAATGCATCTGAAAATAATTTTTCAGCTTCATTGTATTGAAGCTCAGATGGCGCAAGCATCAATAGTATGACGAATGGCGCCAATTTCAAAATCAAATAAATTGAGAATGACTATAACACAGTAGTTAAACAACTAATTAGAATAAACTTAAGTAATTACAATAAATTGAAACAATTTTATCGAATTTTTTTTTTCATTTATTTTTTAACTCAACTGTTTTATTGGTTTTAAACATAGTAACAATATAATAATATAATATATTAGTCCTAGAATCTTGTATTTTAATATATTTCATTTTTTTTTTCTTTACTTCACATTATTTTTCATGTTTTTATTCTTTTAATTTATATTCTTCATCATTTAGTTTCATTCACTTGGTTTTATCATGTATGCTGTTGTTGTTATATCATCTGTTTGCTCTTAATTCATTTGTGTGTTTTACATCCATAATTAAGTGTTTTAATGTTCCTCATTGTTAACGCATTTGCATTTTTATTCCTTTACCATGTGTTTTTGTTTAAGTCATGTGTTTGTATTATTAACAATGCCGCATTATCTGTTTTTATTTTTAATGATCAATTAATACTCATTCATTGCACTAACTATCTTTATTAAGATATCATTAGTTTTACTTTTTATTTTTATTTTTTTAATATTTTGCTTGTTACTTTTTAAATTCTCATTAAGTAATGTATCATTACTTAACCAGTGTATAATCATCTATATTATGAGAGAGAGATAGAGACGATGTGTGTGTACAATCCGATTGAATAATTATTATATATCGCCTAAGTAAACTCGATATTAAATAATCTGAATTTCATTACTGAAATCCATATTCGATTATGTCCGTATCCTAAGTTATTATAGAACGCGATTTATTCTTTTTTTTTTTTATTTTTCCTATTAAATCTTTTAATTATGTATATGTTGAATTCATCATTGTAAAAATTAACCATACGATTTTATTATTACTTTTATTTTCTTTATATTCATTTCAATTAAATATAATTATTTGTGTATTTTCTATGTTTTCTTTTCTTTTATTTTATTTTAAATTTCTCCTAGTAATCCATTTGAACGCTCTTTATGCTTACTAATTAACTTAAATGTTCTTAAGTAATTATACACATTGTTCATTTATCAACGGCGTTACTTATTATTTCAATTAGTTTAATTAATCATTTACTCATTTAAGATTTACTTTTCAATAAATTTTCTTAGATTTTGTTTCTAAATTCTATTTATTTATTTTTTTTCAACTACATTGCCCTATGTTAATCCTTTTATTTGTATCGTCTACTGATTCACATTAGTTTGATTAAAGTGACAACTAAAAAATCCAAAAAGAATAAATTGTTAAAAATTTAAATGGTTTTCTTTACTTTACGGGAATAGTGAAGTTTCTAAAAACACACACACAAGTTATGAATGCAGTATTTAGTTCAAGTGAAACGTATTCATGTATGTAATTCCCAATTGTTTTGGGTGAGAGAGTAATTAGTATACCGATAAAATATCAATTCTATTTGCAAGAAATTGATGTGTACAAAATAGTGGTTTAGTTTTTCTATATATCATTTACTATAATTGTGAATTGAAATGGTAACACTGTTTAATTGTATAGAAAGTAATTACACAAGGTAAGTCATTGAAAATTAACTGTTTATGTAGTGTAGGATGGATACCGTTAATTTAGTTTACGCACTTTTTTAATTCAAAATTGTTAAAATGATAAACGGAATTTAATTTTCTTTCTAAAAACATTACATTATAGTTGTGTTGTTGTATATAATAAGTACATATTGGAAGACGAAATTATTTCTTTTCATTTCATATCAATTATTCATCCGAATGTAAAAGAAATATGAATCAGAAATCAAAACAAAATAACAAAAATTAGTTCGAGGGTATCAATAGTGTTCGCGTATTGTATCTAGCCAATGATTAATTATAGCAATTTCACACACATTTGTGTTGTGAAACGTCAGGTGATTCCAACGGATAACGATTGATTGCCAAGGATTTGTCTAATCAATCAAATTCAATTAAAGAATAAAACATTTAATTTTCAATGAATGTTTTGCAAATACTTTCAAACAAATCATGAGAAACCCGCGTTCCCGATATACACTAAATATTGTTTAATTAAGACTCAAATAAAACAAAATCAAAATTGAACAGCGATGTGAACAACAGAACAAAACTGTGTAAGTCGCTCAAGATAAAATATTCCAATTAATTTGTTGATATTTAGAAATCAATTTTCTAATTATTCCTCGATTAATGTTGTACTGGTCAATTATGTAGGAGTGTTTATATGATGTTAGAATTCATTTACTCGAATTTCTCTATAATTCATGGTTTTCGTCGGACAAGTTTTGAATTTTTCATTATGTTTTTCATCACTTATTTTCATTATTATTTTTCATGTAACGATTGAATATGGAAAATATTATACATTTAGTATGTTAATTTAAATGTTCATTTCACACAAACACTATTTTATATATTAATTTCTCATTTTAGGTGGCATTGAAATAATCCAATTAGTTATTCCTTGGTACAGTAAGACTTTTAGTTAAAAGATTTCATTTTAAATTTTTTTTTTTTACTTGTTTCTCTCTCTATCGATTTCTTATTATAATTTCTTAGTTTTGGTTGATTTTCATTAGTTTTTGTATTCAATATTCTTAAATGTTTGAAAAGCAATTTGATTTAGATCCTATGATTAAGTAAACAAATATTATAGCGCAATGAAAAAAGCATAACACGTTGATTTTTTTTTTTTGTGTGTATTATTTATGTAATATGAAAAATTTGTGGGTTTGGTATTTCTTTTTTAAGTTTCTTTTCTTCTTTCTCTTTCTTATTTTTCCTTTTACTTATTTGGAGAAAAATTATAATTTTAATCGAATTTCATTTATTTTATTTATTTATTTCTATATTATTATTTCCATTTCCTTATACATATATTTCAGCAAATATAATATGTATTTAGTATTTATATCAATTTTATTTTTAATGTATTTTTATAAAATTATATGACTATGCTTAATTGTATCATGCTAGTGGTTGATTATTATGTACAAATGAATATCGATTTAATTCTAATGTAGTTTTATTTTAAATTTCATTTATTTAGTTTCTCACCAAAAATTTTATAACATTCTTGCACCTTTACAAACAATGAATAATCAAATTATGTTCTCACTTTAGCTTTCAATATGGTAATAATTAACTCATTATGGTCCACGTAAAAATTAGAAAGGTAAAAATAGTTTATCTCATTTTCATTACAATAAGAAGATTAAGTTAATTAGAATTTTTCCATTTTCCATAGTAGTCAATTGAAATCAATGTGTCTGTGTATTTATTTATTTCTGGTTTAATGGGATTACTTGTGAAGAAAGTACTGTGTGAAGACGTCACTTGATTTAAATGTACGAAAACTATTTCATGTTTTTTGGTGTGCTTTTATGTTTATTCTTGATCATTAGTAGAAGCTAATCGATATTTTACGAGAGATTTTCTGAATTCTAAGAGCTTTGGATTAATAGATTCTTTTAAAGTTTTTTTTTTTATTTTTAATTTAGATGAAATCGATTTTCTTATGAGAGATGGTTTGAAAACTCTAAACACTGGATTACATTTTGTAGTATTCTATTTAATTATAAAACTCAATTAGTTTTATTCTTAATCAGATGACATTCAATGTTGTTCAATTGCATTAAATTGATTTTCATATGATTTTAGATTTATTTATTTTCATTTTTATTTTAAGTACAACATACACATAATATAGCATTTATACGTTATAGAATTAGATGGTCGAGTATTAAAAGATTATTTTAAACATCATTAATTTTTATGTTCTGTGTGTCTCTTGTATATTATTGATTATGATTTAAAAACGCAATGAAATGGATACGAGTTTTCAGCATTTTCATTAATAATCATTAAGTATGTTCTTATTAATTAAATAAAGATATTATCATCTTTAAAAATTATTATTTATTTATTCATATTCATTTTAAATGTTAAATGTCTTTTCTTAATTAAATGGTTGTTAGATCGCATTGATTTATCTTTTTTTTTTTTATTTTTAATGCCACGAAAATTACATAATAACGTATTATAAAGGACTGCTTATTCATAATTTATGTGTTTTCTTACATAGTTTTCATTATTCTTTTTTAAACTATTTACTTGTATGTCCTAAATGGCCGTAATCATAGAAAAAAAAAAGAACAACATTTGTTATGTTTCTCATATCTCATGTATGTCTACTCATTTTACTTTAATTCAATGAAACAAAAAAGAAAATTGTTACATTTCATATCAACTTCTATCTCTTTTCTCCTCTACCGTTTAGATTAATGATCGAATCACCTGGCTTAAAATTTTTAATCGTCTATAGTTATTATTAATATTTATATAATTTTTAATATCTAGATTAGTATTTCACTATAATTAATACGAAGGAAAATATTATCCTAGAAAAAAAAAAACTGATAAATATACTCATACATACAATTCGTATGTACATATAAATATATAGAGCGTCTTAATTTCTTATGTTTTTTTTTTTTTATAAATATTTTTATACAAAGAATTGTGTTAACATACTTCAATTGTCCATATAATTTTTGAAAAGAAAATTCTATTCCTTCTTTTTGGTTTAATGGATACACCCACACATCATTTCATTTAATTATAATTTTTAATTCAGTTAATAAATTTTTTATTTCTGATTTTTATATATCAATTAGTATTCATTTAAATTCCATCTAAAAAGTTGTTTTAAATTTCATTATCATAATAAATGTTATATCTCATTTTCAATTACTGAATCACCATGTCCTAAGTGTAATTATAAAATAATGATACTTAATAGAACATACTTTGCCACTTATAACAGCATATTATTTAGCAAAAATTAGAATGTATATTTCATTTTAAATATTTCTTGCCCATATTACTCTGGTGGGAGAGACTGTTCTTCTTCAATTTTTAAATCATTATCACCTACCCGCACCCTATTTTACCGTTTATCTAACAACTCCTTTTAGTGGAACATTATTTTTCATATCTTGAGATATATGTTATGGATTCTCATATTTAATTCACACACTGTATTCATTCAAAGGAATTTTTGCAAAGAAACCAGAATATAATATTTATATGATGATAGAAGCAAAAAGTACAGAGGCAATAAGAGTTTTAAATTTAATTTTTTTTTCATCATTTCTTTTTCTTTTATCTTGTTAATAATTAATTTTGTTTATAACTAAGTCAATAAGAAAAAATGTTTCTATTTAAATTTTTAATCAATTTCTTTTCTTTTTTAATATAATAATGAATCCTTTAAAGATTTTCATGTAATTAGAAATACTATAAATGTGATTTTAAATTTAAATTTAATTTTTTTTTTTTTGGTTTTTATCTAAATCATTACGTTATAGAGTTTTTTATTTGTTTTACCATAATTCATGTTTTTTTTTTCATGTTAAATTATATATACTTGCATTTAATAAATGTATTTTTAAATGTATATATATAATAATATTGATTCGCGATTAAAGACAATGCACTTTGATTATATAAGTATCAT
Organism: Coboldia fuscipes; assembly: GCA_001014335.1. NCBI lineage: Eukaryota > Metazoa > Arthropoda > Insecta > Diptera > Scatopsidae > Coboldia > Coboldia fuscipes. Next base: position 147,317 of record JXOR01000332.1, read on the forward strand.
AATTTATCATTGTTTTTCTTTAGATATCATAGTTAAAAAGCATAAATTCCTTATTAGTAATAGTATTTTCTTTTATACTCATTATAGTTTAATTCATTTTTACTTTTTAATTAGTTAATTTAGCTCTAAGTGATAGAAAAATAAAATTTTATATTCAATAGTGTTAAAGTGTTTGGTTTACATGGTTGTTTGTTTTAAATATTCTCATTAATTAACTTATCCAACAAGGGACAGTGTGTGTGTGTGTTGTGATTTAATAATTCCGTTTAATTACCATCATAATTTTAAGTTTCTTTTTAATTTTTAATTCAAAATTTATTTCCTTCAATATTCCTTATATAAAAGTTTTAGTATTTTTTTTTTCTTAATTGGGAAGTAAAAAGTTAGAAGAGCGCAAATAACCGAAAACAATTTGATTCACAACTAGAGTTTCTTTTAATTTGTTTTTTCTTTTTCTTTTAGAAACCGAGAATGATAAAAAGCATAATCAGTGAGAAAGAGAACTATACATAATTTATACAAATATCCTTATAATCTCATTAGGTGTAGTTATATAGAGTTTATGTTAAATTTAAATTTAATATTTTATTTATTTATTTTTTTGTGTTTCTGGTTTTTATTTTATCTCAGTTAAGTAAAAGTAGAAATTCAATGGAAACATTGAAATATATTTTTGTTTTTCTTTTTATTAATTATCATAATTAACTATTAGCGATATATGATTTAGAATATCGCTCCCAGCATATTTCAATTTATAATTATACAATCCATTAAAATTAGATTAAAGCACATATGAATTTTATACTCTTTCCCTTACGCTCAATCCTCTCGTCTTTAAATTAATTATCATTCTTTTGCGGTACGTTACGCCAATCTCAATAATTCATTCACAATAATTATGTAAGTTAGGTTTTATTTATATATCAAACTATTTACAAATTACAAATAATATTTTCTTATTCTTGCGAGTCTGTTGTTTTTCTTTTTTTTTTACATTCTGTCCCTCCCCACGCCACATTACAATGAAGTACATCGTCAAGAGAATTAAAAGAAAATAAAGTGCAATCCAATTGTGTCATTCAAAAATACCAGAGTAAAATATATTAGAATGAATTCAATGAGCAAAACAAGACTAATGAATGCAAAATTAAGTTGAAAATTAGTTACAATTAAGAGAATAGATAAACCAAAAATTTGAATCAATTCAACGTAACTCATTCAAACTGGGTACACTCCTATACCAGTGGTACACATTTAAATTTATTTTTGGGTCTAGATAATCGACATTAGTGTAAATGTTATGTCGAAATACACCAATTATTTGCAAATAAGTCAACCAATTCACATAGTTGTGTATACGGTTTTTTCAATGAACACAGACATTATCATTACTTGCCGATTAACAGAAACGTCTAATCAAATCACCTTTTAAATGAAACGAAACGATATCGTAAAACATGACAAAATTTATTGTTCGCAAAAAAAAAAAAAATAAAATAAATAAAACGAATAATTAAAATTAGTAATAATAAAAATTGTGAATTAATTATTTGTATAATAAAATATAAAACAAATAATTAGACTAAAGCATAATTCATGTAATAATAAACAAAGACAAAATAAAAATAGTAAAAATAATAAAAAAAAGAACTAAACAGAAAATACTTTTTAAACGTTTTAATCATCTATTACTGGTGTTTTAATTTTTAGATCATTTTCACATCCAACATACACAGTTATGATGATGAACTAGCCAACACCCCCAGATAATGTTGATTATTAAGTTGTTAAACTAAACATTAAATTTATTTATTTTTGAATGAACGAAAACAGAAGAATCGTAACAAAAAAAACAGCAAAATTTTTGTTTAAAAATGCCAATTAATCAAAAAAAAAAAATAAAAAATAAAAATTGAATAATGCGATCATATTCAATCCACTTTATTTCTCATTTTATATCCTTTTTTCTTTTCATAAATGTTCTTTTCTATACCATTTAATCAGTATATGTTTTTCATTAAATTTATTTCTATCGATTAAATTTTATCTTAAATCATCGATTATCTCATTTAAATTTCATTTTCAATTTTAAAAATTGATAAAAACTACTTAAATTTCGTTACATAACTAGATAATTATACAATAGTAATTAATAATAGAGGCAATCTAAATGTTTTCTTTCCTTTTCTTTTCAATTTATTTAAAATTCATTTTAACAATATCTCGTTAACAAGGATAATCATAGAACTATAATTTAATCAATTATGTTTGTTTTTCTTTTTAAATTTAAATTCACGTTTTACACTGGTTTTTTTTCCTTATGTCTTTCTCAGTTTTCTATCTCTTATCTTTTGTCTTGTTTAATTATTAATTTCTTCATAATTATTTTTATTTTTTTTTCTTTAAATATTTATAAATGTTGTGGCAGCAATCAGTATTTTATTTATTTTTAAATTCATATAAAAACAAGAAAAAGAAATCAATAAATAACGTGAACGTAAAAATAAAAACGTTTAATGAAACGTTTTTAATTATTCGCTGGGTTACCATAAGTTTCATTTATGTTTCTAATGTGACTTAATTGGAAATGTTTTATGTTAAATGTGTGTTGTAATGTGTATGTGTGACATTAAAAATTTGTTAAATATTTTTAATTATGCATCATAATAAATCTTATTCTCATTATTTTTTAATTAATGAAGTCTAACAACAATTCTATTTGTTTAATTTCCAAGTGAAAGGGATTTTAGAAGAGGAATAGAGGCTTTGATTCAAGGACATTAACAGAAAAGCGACATGTGAAAAATTTATACAATAATTCTCTTATACCGGAAACCAAGGCTATAATAATTATATTCCTAGTTAATACTAGTTTAATTTAAATTTAATTTCCTAATAAATTTTCTTTTGTTTCTTTTTTTTTCTTTGTTAATTCGCTTACTATTTAAATGTGTTAATTTCATTTCATATTTGATCCTTATAATTTAGGTAATGTGTATTTCAAATATTTGTGTCTTTTTTTTTTCCCAAAATCATAACATGATCTTAAATCGTAATCATATAATTTATATATTGGTTTTGTTACATATCATTTTGTTTTGTTTGTTTTTAAAATTGCTGTACAGTGTTGGTTATCATAAATTCAACTTATTTACTTATTCGAATCGGTAATAAGTAACACAACTGTCTAAACAACAGTTTGATGGTAATTTCTGTTCACTAGTTCAGAATGTTAATTGCAGTATAGTTACAAAAAACACAAAAATAAAACAAGAGATTTCTATTTAAACGTGAAAATTCAATAAGAGAAGAAGGAAAACTTCCATTTTCCATTCAACTAAAACTTATTAAATTCCATTGGGTTTTAGAAGTATTTTAGATAGTACAATTAAGAATTAATTTTTGTTTTGTGTGTTTCATTACAATCTGCTCGTCACATTCGTCATCATTCAAGATTTTCATACTCAATTAATATTCAATTAGCTAAAATTATAGAACGTTTTCTATAAATATTATTTTAAATTCACCTTAATATTAAGAATCCTAAATTAATATCCTATTTAATTTCTCTCATTTACTTCTTCATCTTTTCTTTTCTTTTTTCATGTAACATTTCAATCAATTCATCTGTGGGTTTTTTTCATTTTATTTTACTTCACATGTTTTACTAAAATGGTTCAATGTGTTTTACAAATTGATTTTATATCATTCACTTGACACCAGTTCCAAACGCCATCATTATGTATGGTAGTTATACGTGTATATAAATTGTATTCAACAATACATTAGGAGTTTCTTCAATCCATGGGTATTTCATTAATTCAGTAAGATTAAGTTTTCCGTTTTTTTATTTATTATATAAGATGAAATCACTTAGCAGTTTATGTTAATTTATTCATAATTTTTGTTTTATACTTCACCATTGATTATAGTAGAGATATAGAAGAATTAACAAAAAAAAAATCAGTAATTTTTCATTGTGAATTAAATGTTTATTATGAAGTATGAAAGAATGTTTTAGTCCTTATGAAAATGTTGTGTTGGTATTTGGTTTTCACTTGACTTTTTATCGAGTTAATTTCTTAGTTTTTCTTAGTTAATTTAGTTTAAGATTACAAGTAGTACAAAGATTTAGAGTTTTGGTTTTTTTTTTTTATTTCTTAATAAGTTTTTCATTTTATTAGGTAAATATGTAATGTAATTGTAAATATGTATACATGTTTAAGGTGTATTTTCATTTAAAATGTGTGGTATTTAATGTTATGTGTGTACAATGTGAAAGGTTGTATCCAGTTACTGACAAATTTCGAATAACTGATGATATTTAATTAATTAACAAATCAAAATATTAAGCAAAGATGAATACAAAATTAACAATTAGTTCAATATATTGATTCACTATTCATCTATCTTTCATTGTCCTTAAGGTGAAATGATACATACAAATACAAAATAAGATAGAAAAAAGAAAATACAAATCTTCTTAGTCCTACGACAGCATAATCATCTAGTCATAATTCTATATAAGATTTTCCTATATATTTTAATTCATATTTTTTTGCTTTAACTATTAATTTTCATCATTAATTATATTTAATATCTAATACCAACCGTTGATTAATCCTAGATATTATTAAAAAATATATTGTTAACAAAGTGAACCGTATTTTAATTTCAATTAATGTTTGTTTATTACATACAATATTAAGTTCAAGATTCCAATTATCTGTATTATGTATGTTCTCTTCATTATGGTGTATTTCATTTAAGAATCTACATAGTTCCTTTTCGTGTCACAATATAAGTGTGTTTCAGTATTTAAGTGAAAATCATTCTCTTATTTAAATTTATATATCTGTGCGATAATTCATTTGATGGGAAATTAATTATCGGCCATTTTCAACATATTTTATTACATTATTTCATGTTTCCACTATATGCAATGCATTTAGTTTTGCTCTATTTATAAAAGAATTGGTTTGGTTTCTATGTCAAAAAATTTATAGTTATTTTCGTTACTTTTTCTTCTTTTTGTCTTAAGAAAAGAATCAACACATTGATACTATTTTATAATTAAACTAATTGTATGTATATAAACAAACATAGGCAGCATTATATTATGTAATTTATAAGGAAAGAATTGGAAAAAAACTAACTACATAAACATAAATCTAGCTGTTAGTACCATTAGGTATATCTTCATTTAATTTCATTTTCTTATTCCCTTTCACTACAAATTTAGATTCCGTACATAATTTGGTTTTACTGTTTCACATGAAATTATTGTGGCGGCGCCCACATTTCTAATTTTCCGCATTAAGTATCATTCCAGTATGAGCTTTCTTTATGTTAACGTAAATCATTTAAAGAAACAATTTTCCAGCAATTTTAAATGATTTTTTTCATTCACAGTTTTTTTTTTTTTACAATCAACTATAAATCAATTAATGATGAAATCACTTTAGTTAAATGAAAAACTGTGTATTAATTTTAGCTTTCATTAACCTGATTACAATTCTCCGTAATCGTAATAGAATAATGTTCATATAACTTTTCACTTTCTCTCTCTCTCTCTCGCGCGCGCGGTTTGTTGTGTTCGGTAAAATTGGGTGAGAAGGGACGATTTTAGTAATAACTATAATCATAACGTTATGATAAAATAAAAAAAAAATTGAATAAACGAAATGAATCATTATATAAAAAGGCAGCAACATTTACATGTTACAAATATGGAACAATGATAATCTTTTAAAATTTTATTATTTTTTTCTTAAACAGTAATAGATGATTTATAGTTTTTTTATTCATTCATTAAATATTTAGGTGGTTCATATAATAACGTCTTAAATAATCTTATTCTTTTCTCGAATATTATTTATTTTTTAATGATTTTTATATGTTTCACAATATAAAGAGTTATTATTTTATTTTATTTCCATGTGTAATAAGATGTTATATGTATGTCACTATTTAAATTTGCATACAAATATTTTGAAGTTACTATTCAATAATAAATGTGGAACGGTTAAAAAGTGAACAATGTAAATGTAAGTGAGTTTAGTGTTGAAGGAGGGAGGATACGGTTAATAATCGCAATTGGTATATAACAGAGTGCAACATCTTTATTTAATAGTGTTATTTACTTCTAATCGTTCTGCCTTGTTGTTTCTTATTTAAGAACAAACTAAATATCAACATTATTATCGTCCTGGTTTATTCATCATTGTATAAGTGCAACAGTAAATTTATACTATGAATAAAATTTAAATTTTTCATTTTCTTATTGAAAGTTCTTAGTTGATTAAAGATTGAATTTGTAAAAATTGTGATTACTTCATCTCATAACGTTTTCATAGTCAATGGATTCTTTTCAATTCAATAAATTGATATTTCACTGTCTCTTAATGATTACACACTGTATACCAAGAATAGTACAAAAAGAAATGAAGAAAACAATTTCTCATATTGAAATTTATTCTTTATAAATGTTTTTCTATTATCTATCCATACTATTAAAATGGTATTTTTATGTTTGTTATTAATTATAATATTTATGCCCGTTTAATAATGTTCATTATCGTAATCCTAAAAATAAAAGACGACTTTTCTTTTCATGTATAAATTAACGGATGGTGTAACAAAACTCATATATTGTTGTTAGTTGTTATAATATCATACATATTATGGAACCAAAATCATCTATTTACTTAATCCATTTTGTTATCATCAATTTAAATATGAATGAAAAATTAAAGATCAATTAGAATCGAAATAACGGAAACATGAAATTCAATTAAATTGATACATTTATAACATAATTAATATAATAAAATATCTTCGGTAAAAATTAAGAAAAAAAAAGAAACAATTTTACAATTACTATTTATACAGTTTACGTATTCTATATTTTTGATAGTAATAATAAGTGTAATCCTGAATCAAATACAATAACAAAAATTATTAATTTCATTTCATAATTCTTTAACCACTAAATTTCTAATTAATTCCTTTTTCCATCTTTAAGAAAACCCAAAAATTTGGAACAGAACAAAAGAAAAAAAAACAAACAGAAACTTTCTTTTAATATGCATTCGCTTAAATTTAATGTTTTTTCTTTAATTAATAATAATCAATAACATTCTTTAATCATCATTTATGGTAAAATATACATTAAAATGAATCATACTCAAACAAGTAATGTTTCATTTCAAATAAATTTTCTTCATATTTTTCAATTTTCTTTTATACAATCCATTTAGTTTCACCTATCACTTATCATATGCCGTTTATAGTGTCTACAAAATTTTATAATAATAGTTTTTTTCTTATTTCCATTTAATTATAAAGAATTGTATACACACTTATGTTGCATATTTAATTATTCTTTTTTTTTCTTCTGGGGGGATAATTCAATTAATCTCCTTCACAATTATTATATCTCATAACTATTACAATACAGTACTATTATTAAGTAAATTTGAAATGAAATTAAATTAAATATTAATTAAAATAAGAAACAAACAATTATCCATTCTGGTTTCAATTATTCATTGTGTCTTGTGTTGTATTATTTGCTTATCAGTGTGTGGCTGCGTATCATCATCAACATTATTGGACTCTATAGAAATTTAACGAAAAAAAAAAAGAAAATTGTTTTTTCCTTTATTAACTTCTTGTAACATGTGTATGTTCTGGTATTTCACTCTAATCCTTAATTCTGTTTCTGTGTATCTCTCTTTGTTTCTTATGTGTTTGTATATTGTATTTTCTTTATCTGTTATATCAGTTTATAATATTTTTTTTGTTTATTTTCGTGGATTTTTTTTTTTAGATTTTCCTTTAACTTCATCATTAATTTAATTCTTCATATATTTCATATTAAATTAAATTAACTGCTAAATACTTTCGTATCATATATTTCCTTTTTTCATTATAAGACGATTTCATTTTATATTGACTTCTAATTTTATTTATATATTTCATTCATTTTTTACTTCATTATATTATAAATTAAATCAATTGGTTTTTCATTAATATTACTTGGTGTATTTTGAAACTCCATACATAATCAATCATTTCCATGTCTTGTGTATTTTTCTTGAATTTTGTATTGGTTTTTTATTTTTTTACTCTTATAATTCGCAATAAAAACACGGTCACAAGTACATTGTTTTTGTTTTCGTTCAATAACACATTATATCTTTACCATTATTCTTTCTTATCATTCATTATAATTATAATTCATTCGACATTCTTATTTATGTTATAATCTGTTTCTTAATTCTTTTTTTCTTTTTTGTATCTTTTATTTTTATAATAATGAACAACTAGTAAGCATACAGTTTCGAATTGTTTTTTATTTTTTGTTTAAAGTTACAACTTTATTTCCGGTGTCGTACGTCATCTTTACGGTCATTTTTTCTAAAATATATAATAAGAACAAATGAAATAAGTTCATAAATATTAACAATTTATCAAATATGCAAAATAACAGAAATAAGAAATAAAGTTTTTAATCAAAAGTCAAACAACTATATTGTTACTCTACAGCTACGTTAGAATTTTATTTCACTTAAAGTTTTCATTTTAGTTATAACACAATTTACAAGAAAAGAAAAAGCATCAAAGAATAAATTTTATTTTTTTTTTTTTTGTATTTTTTCCACTTCTCATCTATTATACATTACAATCAACACTTGCTTTATTCCATATTTTATTAGAGATGCCATTTTCTATAATGTTCATCCTTTAATGGAATAATTTTAATAGTCCACTCTGGTTCTTCGATTTCATTAGTTACTTCGTTGAGGGAATCACTGAAGAAATTATAGTACATTGAGTGGTTATAATACATTGAAATAAAATTCAAGCCAAATTCATAAAATCATTTCTCTATTTGAAATTCATTCTGTGTATTTTATGCTTAAGAGCACAAAATGAATTGGCACAACATTTAATTTAATTGGAATACAAAATTATAACAGAAAGAATAAAATAACAAACTACGATTGACTAAATCGATTACGTATACTGTAATAAACTAAAATTCCAATTAAGTAATTAAATGTTAAACTGCATAAAGTGAATTTAAATGTTTCCTGTCCAATCGAATTAATTATGATTGCATTGATGTATTTGAACACTCTTCTTCTCTATTAGCATTTTACTAAATTCTATTTTCTTTTCTCATAATTAGAGAACAGACGCTAATTAAAAGTTTTAGAATTTTTTATTTTTTATATTAAAACCATCAAACCAACAACAAAACAATTATTGGTTTCTGTTTTGATTCAAAATCGATTTTAATAGATTGTTTCGATTAACTATGACTGGATACTTTTAATAACATAAAATAATAATTTTAAACTTTAGTTTATAATTACATTTATTGATAAAAAAAATAAATAACCCACAAGAAAATACACATCGTAACGTTTAACGATTGTCAATTAGTAATTGGTGCTCTCATGATGACTAATAACTTCCCACTGACGTTATTACAATGTGCTCTCATATTCATAACATTCTCCTCTATTAACTACATGAGTTAATTTCATTCTTAGAACACAGATATGAGTAATTATTGATAGAAACTTTATTCATTTGTTTCATAAAACAATAAAATATTCTGATTAATTCTCATTAAATTCTAATCCAATTTTATACGATTCTCATTCAGTGGTTTTAAGATTCCATGTTCTATTCATTACAACATGTATAAAGAGAGTTATTTAGCAAAAAAAAAAAATAAATAAATAAACTTTTAAACAAATTCAGTACACTAAACTGATATCAATGCAATGTGTTGTTGTATAATATTTAAGTGTCATAAATGTAATGTATATATATTTTCAAAGTGAAGTAAAACAAATTGACCTTAATTTTATTTTAAATCAAATTCCAATCACCATATCAGATTAGTACTAAAACAAATTCCTATATCCATAATATAAATAATATGAAAACACTTACGTATCTGGACCTTGATCCGTATCACTATCATCTGGTTCAGCTGATCTATGTTTCTTTTCATAGTATAAAATGATGATAGAAAGTATGAGCACTTCACAACAAATACCTAAGAAAGGCCATAAGGCAGCTAACTTTCCTAAAATATACCAAAGACAATAGACGATAAATAAATTAAATTAGCTCCGTTATCCTTCAAAGTAATTTTCACACAAAAGAAATAAAATATTTTAATAGCAAACCCAAACCGTTGGTACATACCTTTCACTCGTACATAAGTTCTTGCTTGTTTAGGATCCATATTATACAATGTTGTTAGCCAATTGCTCACATTGCATTTATATATCCCCCGATCGCTGCTAAGCGTACTTTTAAAAAATAATATGGCATCTTGTCTTTCTTTTTCATCTGGTTTGAATTCAATACGATCTGTTGGTTGTATCACTGTATCATTTTCTAAAAATACAACAAAAATTAAATTATAATTCAATCAAATCATCAAAAAATGGTTAAGGCCACATCAATGACCTCTGTGCTCTTTCCATTTATTGAACACCAATAGATAATTGAATCATCTGTGACATCTACTTACCATACAACCACGTAATATTTGGGTAGCCAACAATTAGACATTTTATTTGTAATTGTTCCTCTTCAACGGTATTGATATTGGCAGCTATTCCATTGCTAATATTTGCTAAAATACAAAAAAAAGAAAATCCAAATTAAATATTGATTTTACCAATTAGAAACTCTTCATTTTTTTAATATTCTTGTTTTGGTAGTTCTAATTTACGTAAATCAATCACACAAATAAAAAACACTATGATATGCAATTCATAATATTTTATTTGCTGGATTATAAGAATACACTACTTACCAACAACACGGATATTAGCAAATTCATTTAGATTTGATTTTATCCTACAGGTATAGTTGCCTTCGTCCTCCTCCCAGGCACGTTCTATCATAAATGAACTTTCTGCATCACGGATCACATATCGTCCTTTAAGCATTTTATTATTTTCGGCATCTTCCACACTAAATCCATTACGTTCCCTAAAAATGTGTAATAATTCAACATTAATTTAATTCTGTAAACAATATGTTACATTGTATCACATTCACAATAGGAATTTTAATTACCAAATTAATTTATTTTCGGGACCACTTAATGAATTATTACAATGTAAATGAAGCGCTGTATTCACTTGAAATGTTTTTACTTCATTTTGTAGATCATCATAATTAGCTATTAATTTTGCACCTGAAATAAAAACAATATAAATTAACAATTAGTTAAATTAATTCAAAAATATCAAACAACTAGAAGAGTTAAATATAAAATAACTCGTTCTTAAGGTTAACTATTCTTTAGCGTATATAATAACAATAAAGAACACTATTACTGCCATAGAAAAAGTAAAATTTCATTTAAAAGTCAATTAAAATGAAGATATAAAACCAAAAATGATGATAAACTAAAAGATAATATCCTTTTAAACTATATTCAATATTATTTAAAATTCAATCCGATGTATGATGCCTAAGATACAGACAACAGATAAAGATTTTAATATGAAAATTGGAATTTAATTAAAATAAAATATTTAATTAAAAAGAAAAAAAAAACTGAAAATTGCATTTCTATATATGAAATGATGATAGATAAATCGAATATATATGATATAATAAAAATACATTGCATATACGTAAACGATTATGGGACCAAATAAAATATAAAACATTTTTTTATGTGAATGGGGGGCGTATTGTGATCGCCAAATATACAATCAGAAATGCATCTAAAACAGAATTTATACAGTTGCAATTAAATGGTATTGTAAGCCATTTCATTAATGTAATGAAAATAACATAAATGCTATTGGTCGCTTCCCGGGGAGCGGTTTTTTTTCCAACCGATCAATGAATTACTTTTTTTTTTTTTTGCTTTTGTGCCTTTTCATTCCGTGTTTATGAGTTTTTTCTATATCAATGATACGATCGAAATAATTTGCACCTGATTATTGAACACACAGAACATTATTAGCAATCCCTATTTTTGCATGATGATAGATTTTAATTTTCATTGTAGTCAATATTCTCTCGTGCGCTTTTTCATTCCAAATTTTTTTTTTGGTTCAAATGAATAAAAAAAAAACCAGAAAAAATCCTATGAATCAGCCAACATTAAACATATAATAATGATATTTAACTGTAGCATTGTAGAATAAAATGTCAATGGCACACAAGTAAAAGTTTACAACTGTCAGTGAAATTAGCCTTGCTATAATCATTAATTTTCTTTGTATTGTTTGGCCATCATTTGCCATTACGTGTAATGAAGTAAGGAGCTCATAAATTTAAATAGCCAAAACTAACAATATCTAATCTATTCAAAGTCTTCTATGGTATATTTTACTTCTCTGAAACATTAGAAAATCAGTGAAAATTATATTAGGAAAATAGCAGGTAGTATATGAATTCGGTCGCAACCACTATGAGGTATCCCAGAGTTAAATACACCATAAAGATGATCACTATAAAACATATCGCAATGAAATCTTGTTGTTGGGTACTAACTTTTCTTATATTTCGAATATACCCAATTCTAATATTACACTATAGAAGAGATGATACATAAAAAAGTTCATCACTATGTAACTCTGTGTCTATTGTAAATATATAAATAAAATTTAGTCACACTGAATGATGTAAGCAATTTGAGGAGAATACTAAATGATTCTAGGAATGTGGTGTATACCGTCTGTATGTATACGACTGAGATGAGCTGGATATATGATGCTAAAATTCATTTCAGACTCGCAGTACAATATAACTAAATTTTTCGTAATACAAGTTAAACCACCTCCAATCTTCGATTTAATGCGGTAATAAGAGACCACCAATATTGGTATGCAAGACGTCATATGGTTTATTCACACTATTTTCTATCGTTACACCTATCATCTCTATGCCTGAATTCAGAATTCAATTGGAATGGGATTTTCAACGTCTCTATTAAAACTTACATAGCAATAAACTTGTATAAACTAACTAAAAGGTAATTCCACTATATGTACATAAACTATGCCATTTTGTCAATTAAAATAAGACCCATGAACAACATCACATCAAATTGCTAACATTCTACTGATGACTTACTATCTTGGTATTCTGATTCTTTACCATTAATTTCGAACTCCCATTTCCATATCTCTATCGTTATATCGAATGTATTTTAATCGATATTTATATGAAATTACAAAACATGATACCATATTGTATATACAATGGGATAACCAAAACGTAAATTGTTTAAAGGGTAACGAAATAACCAAGTTAATAGATTATTTTTACCATAATATTTCATTCACAGCGGATATGAGATTAGTTCTATTTACAGTTTAATCAGTTATTCGAAATCTATTTGTAAAATGTTATTAACTGAATACACCAAATAAAATTTCTTTAATCGATTTTTTACAACACACATTTTCTGTATGAACGTCACTCCATCATACGAATGGTATAATCAATGATAAATTCATTTTTGTTTTTTTAATTCAGTGTCAATTCATTTACGCAATTTAATTACCGTTAATTAGGAAACAAGAAATTTAAAATTGATGGTATAAAATATTAAATAATTTTCAACCATTTATCCATATCTGTCAGACAAATAATGAAATACGGATAAACGGTATAAACTTTGAATATTCAGTTATTTGTATTAATCGTAATCTTTTATCTGCATTATGATTAAGACGACATTAAAGTACACGTATTATTAAGAAATCGTCATAAAATATCTAGGACAAATTGTATTACGAAGAACCATTAAAATGATAGTAAATGGAAAATATGTAGATAAAATTAGTTAAAGTATATTCCATTGTATGACCACATATCATATCATATCAATTGTAGACAAGGAAATCAAGTAATTGCTAGATAATTGTCTAGTTCATTCGCCGTTTAATAACATCACGCATGTTTGTTGGGTGTCACAAACAAAAACAAAATGAAAATTATGAATTTCTAATTTGGTTTTTCTCTCTTAAATTAAAATTAAAAGAAACGAAAAATCACGGCCACTCTTTTATGATTAAGACAAGAATTCCATTTATTTCAAAATGTTTATAGAACCGAGATAAGACAGATCATAATGCAGATAATTTATTTGTTTAATGAATTACTACATGCTGTAAACGATATCAGATAAAGATCACTTCTATTATTTATTTTCACTCTCTGATTCCGGTTAGATGACAACCACAATGGATGGATTGTCGTTGTGATTTTTTTTATTCAATTGTTTTTTTTTTTTTTTTGAGTCACAATGCAGTAACCACCAAAATGTCCACACCAGTTAAATATTTTATACAGGAAAATAGAAACAAAAAACAACAACATTTTAGTTAAATAATTGTCGCATATAAAATCTACAAGGTGAAATTTTACTAGTTCTAACCAAACACGAACAGTTATAGCCAATCGATTTATCAGTGTAACCTCTAACGACAGGTTCAGCTCAATGAATAAAATCATATCAGAGATTTGAAAAGAGTCACTCATTTTGATAAGAATAATACGATACAACAACACATTCATAAAATTTAATTCAGTAAAAAACATAATCAAATTGGATGGTACGAGAACAAACAATTCTATGTATCTACATACGACATAGTATACTTAATCACTAATCATACATTTGCCAATGATTTATGAAATGTTAAACTCTATCAGAAATTTGTATGATGAATCAAATGGATTAACGAAAATATTTTAACGCACTCTAGGTGACAGTGTTGTGATTAATGCACACATAATACTTTTGTATATTTTTTTTTTATCACAAAAACATGATTATCATCATAACAAATTAATTGATATAGCAATGCCAACATACACCACCATCCGTATTTTTATACAACATTAAATCCATAGAGACATTAACATTAACCGGCATCAGAATATCTATACCGGGGCCATTCATAAATTACCGATTCTTTTATTTTTATCATCACCATATACAAATTAATTTGACCACAATTAACATAATTGTTCCCTTTAATAAATTTGTATCACAAAAAAAAATACAATTTGTTATTATTCATTTGCAAATAGTAACATTGATTTATAAATAAATCTGAAACATTCATCAGAATAAACTCAACATAATCCATACAGAATATTCTAATTGAATTCAATTGAAATGTTAAATTAAAATTATTTGTTTTTATTTAATTTAAAGTCAACTATTAACACCACCCGCCTTCTAATTTTATGAAATCATGCCAACAGATGAGTTTACATATGAAATTTCTTTATTATTAAAATTAAATTAACACAATAAACCGTGTATGAATATTTCTACCGCATAGGATAGTCGCACACGTCTAATAAATCTTTCTTCTTTATTTCTGTGTTACTTTTTTAATTTTTCATTAAAATGAATGAATGTTTTTTTTTTTATATGAAAAAATAGCAACATAATTTTTATAATAAAATATTTAGTTTTAGACCCGTCGTTGGTAAATTGGTACCCACTTATTAGTGGGTGATGTACTAATAAATGTCATATGTTTTATTTCATCTCACTACAAATTGATTGTGAATGAATTCATAATATGAATTTAATGTTAAATTCCAATTTGACCATACTATGAATACCGCGAATACGATAACAATAAATATGATAATGAAATACACATGTGTAAATGAAAACATCTAATAATTTGTTTGCATTTTATCGGGTGAAAATGTTGGAAAAATATTTAATGATTAGAAATCATACTTATGTTTACCATAAAAACCAAACGACAGAGTCTTTAGAATACAAGCAATCAGTGATAAAACAGAGAAAATGAGAACGAAACAGAAAAAAAAAATTGTTGTGCAAATATTATACCGGGTAAACTTATGCTCGCGTGGTTAACTTGTGCACCCTAATCCAACATGACACACAACTTTTTCTATACATTTTACTTTTGCCATTCTCCCCCGTTTGGTTTTCCACAATTCACTGATTATTTAAAGGGAAAAATTGTTATGCTTTTATCCTATATACGATACGGAACAGCATCATTTTCATCTCAACGTTCAATTGCTACTCATTCTTGTTTATGCTGTTGGACAGAAGATGAGAGGAAAACATGTTTTTTTTTCTACTCGTATTCTGGAAACTTTGTTTAGGACAAACATACGGATGATATGCTTTCAAATTTAGGCGTACCAGTGGCTGAACAACATTTACGGTTATTTTGACAGTACCAAATAAAAGTTAAGAATTTTCATCTTCTACATCACACATCATTTTGTTACGATATAATACAGAAAGAGAGCGAGACTCTTTAGCAACAGCGGCCCCAAAAAAAAAACTCAATACAAATTCATTTTCTATTTAGTTTTATGTATATTGTATGTGATTAGAAGTGTAGAGTCAACGAAATTTAGCAGAAAAATAAAATAATGTTTCTCTCTCAGTTGTTGGTATATTCTCTTAAATACTTCTCTACAACATCATCTATATGAAATTTCTCTGTACCCGATGGGATTGTACGCTAGGTGTGGGATGGCCACGGGCGTTTTACTCTGGTATAGTTAAGTATTCTGTTGGCGTCATTCTTTTGATACCAAAAAACACAGAAATTGTACAGAGATTGTGTGAAGGTTTATTTTATTCTTTTTTGTTTTTTTTTTCTCTTTGCTTTGGTTTGGCTATATGGTACTCATCGTTTTTGGCTTGATACACTTTATATGGTGGTTATATTTGACCAATGCGGATGAATGATATTGGTCCATTGATTCCAACAAGAGAATATGGATGAAAACTGTTGTGGAAATGAGATTGTGTATTTATTTATACAAGTAATGCTGCCGCCAGTAAGTGAAATTTTATACAAGAATAGTGAAAGATGTGGACTAATGATCCATCAGTCATATTTCCTTTTGGTATTCGATAAAACCCATTGGGTAAAATTTTCACTTAATCTTAAACGTCCCTTCTAGTCATCACAATGTTGGCCAGTATTTTTCTTATTGCAGCCATTATAGACGACATTCTTATCCATATTATTTCAGTGTTTGTAATTTTGTGTCGCTCTATGACACTACAGAATAGAGTCGGGCATTCAATTTAGAGTATAATATCCACAAAATTAAAATATAAAACCCCACCAGCTATACAACAATCATCAGAATTATCGAATCCAAAAACACTTGAAATTTTAAGTTGTTAATTGTAGAGCAAATATTTTGCGAATATCACTTTTTTCTGTCTGTTCTTTATTGATTTTTTACATATGAATTATATACACCTTGAGTACAACTGAATATTTTTTTTAATTTTTTTCTTTTTTTTATTTTCAGTGAGTAGGTGGGTGATTGTAGCTGATATTTAAAAAAGAGTAAACAAGAGCGAGAAAGAGAGCTAGGAACCTGTGATGTTTTAGTGTAGATAATTTTAGAAATCACTGACCGTATGACTGTTAGGTTACTGAATTTAATATTTTCTATCACCAATAAACTAACATCACACACAAGTAAAATATTTAAGGTTATATTCTACCCAAATCCAACAACCAACAAAATATTTATAATAAATAGTTAAATGGCCGGCTAAAGTAAAAACAACAAAAATAAATTATAAAAGATTCATTAAAATCAGTTCTTTCTGCTCTGCTCGTCTCGTCGCTTCAGTATAATGAATCTTTTTAAGTAGTTTTAGTTGAACGATTTTGTTATACAAGAAGTGAAGAGTATAAAATTCTATTTGCGGGTGGAATATTATGTATACATAAAATTACAACAAAAAAAAAATCGGAATTACTCAAAATAAAACTTATTGTCTGCTTTAATCAATATGCTGTCGAGTGGGCAAAATAAAAAAGGCCATAATAAATGGTCTCACTAAAGAAAAACCGTATGGGTAAATACCATCAATTCTATTTGGAAAAATTCGGATAGAATATTTTTGCAGTAAAATATCTACATTCAATGTGAGTAATGGTGGAATACCATCACGCATTTTAAATAATTCTTTTTTTGTTGTTTTTCCTTCTTTAGTTTTTTTTATTTGAAATGTTATTTCTTTTTAGTAATGTGTTGGCATACCGAAGAGAAAAGACAAGAAAAAAACGCCAACCAAGCAATGTCGTTGGTCTCAGAGACTAACTACTACAGTATATTATGATATCTACACATACACAATACTCTGCTATGCAATCTAGCCAAAATATACTATTTTATACCCATACAATAGTGAAAATTCAATTGAATTTTGGTTCAGGAAAATTTCATGTAAAAATCCATTTTTATTTTTCACTTAATATTCTAATAGTTGAGACCAACCTATAAGTGTAACATATTTCAATATGAAAAATGCATAATTTTAAAATATGTACCACTCTCACCGTTCTATCGTTGGTACATAGTACTTTTATGCATAAAATACACCAAAAGAAAATATTCTCATTTATTTCATAGAAAAAAGAAAATACTTGGATTTATATTTCTCGTTTTCACTTGAGGTGTATTGATTCCAAATATTATACATTATTAGAGTCATACGTATGGAACCAGCCAGAGTGCCACTCCAAACAAAATATAACTAGATATTTTATATGGAATTCCAGTTCATCCCGCGCAACCGAAACCCAAAAGGAGATATCGATTTTATTATGTTGTTGTTTCTTTTTTTTTGAAAATGACGACAGGGCGACAACTGCAACTTTCAGTCTGGGGTGGCATTCAAAATCAATTTAATCAACATTATATTATCGAAATGAGTCAAAAAAATAATAATAATAAAAAAAAACTATGGAAGCTTTTTCTCCCTTGTACCATTCAAATTGAATACTCAACACTATAATTCAATGTATTGAATCATAGAAGTAAGAAAAATTTGATCAATATACCAAAGAATACCATGGATTAAATTCATTTACTATGTTTCTTCATATTAAATAGTGAATAGTTTTTTTTCCTTTATTTGTGACCCGCAATGTTAATATCAATCATGTGATTAGGTCAAGTTAGTATTCGGTTTTAATTAAACAACCATAACAAATTCTAATCGGTTTTAATAGATGGGTAAACGGAGCAAATAGAAAAGTAAATGAATCGCAATGAATTAAAACGACTGATTATATCAACTGTTTATAAATTGTTTTTGGTCGTTTTCGCCATTATGAAACGCTGGCATTAGTTGACAAACTCCAACAGACATAAACTAGTAATGGCCAAGTACAAGACTAACTACATTCTAGATTATGCGAGACCAAAGTAAAACGCAACAATGAAATAATTATCAGCAAAATATCAGTTTGCATGAACACAAACGTTTAATGTATACAAATAACGATGAAATTGGAAATAGTAATTCAACTGAAGCAAAGAAAAACAGTTACTCCACCTAAAGGACGTGCAAAGAGGATAATGATATTAAAGTGAACCATTTATATTGGCACCACCCAAACCATTGAGTCGAAATACCGAAAGCCGATTAAATTATTTAAGCATAGTTCATCCCTCACCATACAAGACCACCAAACAATAATTTATGTAAATTAAAGAATTTATTTTTCTGTTTTTCCATTTCAATGAAATTTTGTTTCTATTCCAATCACCTAAAAACCGAAATATTAAAGAATAAATGCATTGCGATATGTATGGCAAACACCAAATGGAATTCAAGGTGAATGACACATAGTCATCATTTACGATCAATAAAATGCAATTGCACCTAATGGCTATACGGTCAGTTTAAATTCATTGAATTTTGTTTTTATAAAATTCAGGTGAATAATTTGATTACAAATTCATGAAAACCCATTTATTCCGGTTAAACGTACTTAGAACCTCTCATATCAAATAATCACATTAATCAAATTACCCAACGCACAACCACAAGAAACATAAATGATTGCCAAAAAAATAAAACCATAATGAAAACAACATAAACGAATAAAGAACCAAAACTTGTACAGAAATTATACAATTTTTTTTTTGTTCTTGGCTCATTGAGTTAACACAAAATAAAAGCTAAAAACGGAACCAGTAAATCATCATAAAAATGAACGCGTTTTAAATTACATTGATTTCTCATTTAATTTTGTTTTTTTTTGCTATTTCGTACATTTCCAACATATGGATGAAGTTTTATATTTTATGTACGTAATGAATACAAATAATCTATGAATATTTCAACGAAACATTAAGAGAAATTCCGGATAATGTGTGCCCATACTGACGTCATTGTTCATTTTGATAGGCAATCGTGTAGTGAATATACCATTTCACCAGTAGTATTCCTTCCATAATCATCAATAGAATCGCCACATATTAATAAATGTACTGTACTCCCCATAACAATGTTCTACAAGCATTTGCATACATTACGAGTTGCATATAGCATTTTAGTGTTTTCATATTCTTCGACTGATATTTACATTCTTTTTTATTTCATTGCTTTCTAGTTGAACAATCTCTCAATGATTATGTTCATACTGTTATAATTAGAAATAAGCGTAATTGAAAAATGCATATAAAAGTGTAATGCCATCGAAAAGAATTAAAATTTTATATGAATTTTTTTTTGTTGTTATTTCATTTTAAATGAGATACAAATAATAATGCATTCCCACAAAAGCACACACTCTATACAATGCAATTATATTGAATGCACAACAGTAGCATATTATTCAATGAAAAATTAGTAAGAAATTTAAATAGAAACAGAATAAAACCAAACGAAAATTTAAAGGAATATGAAAAAAGGCAAAGTACACAAAACCTTGCGCATATTCCAAATAAGTGATACAAAAAAGCATAAAAATACATGAACCCTCAACGAGGATTACATAAAAATCAGTACTATTTTCGACATTCCCTCAATCGAAAGAAAAAAAGTATAAAACTAAGACCATAATCATGATGTCAGTGAAGTTTTATGTACTCTTTATACTGTTTAACTGGCAAATGTTATGGGATATGTATGAACAAAATCAAAGTTTAGTTATAATAATTTTTTTTTTCAGTACTCGTCAATGACCTACATACAACCAAATACATAAAAATTGGATTTGAGAGAGAGAGAGAAAAAAAATTATGTTACGCGATGTCTACAATGCAATGAATTAAAAAAAAAAATAAAACATTAAATATCGAAAAAAGTAAAACCTTATAATTCTGTTGTTATTCGAGTTCAGTATTGTTCATAATGTTTAATAAGGTTATGCACATCTCACCCACTTGACACTATCAGAATAAATGGCTTTTTTTTGTTTCTCTCTCTGAATGTAATTGTTATTGTTATTCGATATAACAATTTTTCATCGAGCATGTCCATAATATGGCAGAGCACATGTGCAAAGACGATAATCATACTTCTACAATTAAGGTATCAATAACAAGTTCTAATTTAGAATTCGAATTCAACTTGTAACTATTCACTTCACTTTACGAGATGAATTTAATCCATTCGTATAAATTACATCATTAAATCATACTAATTAAATGAAGAATTCTGAATAAAATTAAATAAAGTTTTAATTTCTGATTCATAAAAATTTTGTGGTAACAAGCAACAAATAAATAGAATTACTTTAGTAGTTGTAATGAAATCATAGGTATTATGGCTCACGCTATACAGTTTCACAACACCGACTGGTTAAATTGTCAAAGTATTTTGCTAATTATATCACTTTATGTTTAAAATTAAATATAAATAATAAAAGTATAAAAAAAACCTGTACGTAAATATGTTGCCTTACAAGCAAATCATATTATTTCTTTTTCACTAAACTTAATTGATACAAACTATTTTAGACATGATCGCGCGTAAGCACCATTAACGTGCAGAGACAAAATTAATATTTTATATGAGTATATTTAACACTGAACAAGACACGGTAGATTCCGATGAAACCATATGATGTGTCTTATGTATAACGTACATATTCGTGTATGTTTTTATGCAAATCCAATGATTATAAGATGATTTCACCGAATAAATTTTAACAGTATCGTAGGTAAATATTAAAATGTGGTCATGTGAGTTGTCTTTTTTTATACAGCGGTATCCAAAATATTTAAAAGGTGACCATTTATATGCAATTTCTCTGTTACTATTAATACATTACTATACATAGGTAACTTTAACTATATCAGTATTAAGCAGTTCAATACTCATCAACATCATCTAGTCTCTAGGTATTGAATTATTAAATTTGCAATGCAGTTGAATATTGAACAAACAAGAAAACAAGTTAACTATTGAACACATTTTGGTGACGACTTCTGAATACAATGACATATGTGACTTGATTTTAAAAACCTCATGAAACCACCAGACTTCAATCTAACTTATCCTCATCGATGGAAAATTTATTCAATAGAGACAACGAAATCATCATCAATATTTGAGATACAATGACATTCCATAGACGCTTAGTGGCATACTAAAGACCAAAGACAATCAAACTAGTTATAACAATTTTTACTGCAACCACCAAGAGCATACAACGAAATAATAAAGATTTAATTCATTTCAAAAAACATCGTCATCCGATTAAAATAATTCCATTGAGTATTAAATTGCGAGATGATAATATTACCGAAGGTCGTGGTACTGGGTCATCATTACCATAAAAATATATACTCAGATATTGATAAACGTCAATTTCAAACAACAATTCATCATATAAAATGATTGTGAAAATGAAATTTTTTATTTCATTTTATTTGCAACCCATGTAATATGCTACGTACAATTGGAAGATAAAGTTGGGAGGGACGCACACATATGGTATTACAATTAATTAAACTTTATATTCAGTACATTTTATAATGAAAAATAAAATTCAGCTGTACACAGTTTGGGCCTAATTTGTGTGCGACATAATTGCTCATTATACCCGCCACAAAGTATCCACATTCACTTAATATAAACTGAATATTACATAATACCATACATCTCCTATTCCGAAACAAAAAAAAAATAATGTTGTATGTCTCCCTCCCCAAATAGCAATATGTACATTTATGAATGAACCATACAACATTATTATTTTTTTATTATTCATCCAAATGACCATATAAATATTCTTAATTACATAAAATTTGTAAAGAATTAAACGTTCTTATACGCATTGAATTGAAAATTAGAGAAAAACCCAAAAAGAAAAATGACTGAATCAAAATTTTATAGGAAAAAAACTACAGAATTGTATAATAGAAGTAGATTTTGTTCATTTTTTGAATTCACATATAACGCACAACCGTATATTAACTCACACTGTTATTCATTCATTAATGATCATATGTACATTTAATATGTTGTAATTTATGATTTTTAAAAAATCATTGAACGTTTAATATGCGGTCTATTAGCGATATATAGCAAATGGTGATGAAAACTTATTTAGGGGGAAACACCATTTATATATTGACGATCATCTCTTTTGCTTAAGTACCAAATGTCTCGTCAGACTATTTTAATAATAAAAAAAATCACACTAGATATTAAAAGCAAAGTAAAAAAAAAAAAAAAACAACATAAAAATAAGAAATACACTAGCAATACATTAAAGTGAAACAAACTGTGGACATTCAACAACAGCCACTACCCATTGATACATTCGGGTAGTGCCAAAAGGAAATATTCGTTAAATAATTTATAGATTTTCAATTGTTGTTCAATCATCACCACCGTCATAAAATACAACTCTTCATTTATGACCCCGCGCGAGGCGGAAGACAAATTCTTAGATTCTATTATAGGTGAATGATGTGTACAACCCACCATCATCAACATCATCGATAAAGTCAGATACCAATTGACTATGTATTGTGTATTGTGGCTAATTTTCCATTCTTGACCATATTAAAAACCATCATCATTGACGGTGTTCAATACAACAACCAACAATCAAATTCATTACGTCTGAGTCATATTCAATGATGGTTCAATAGGTTGGTTTCGTACGGCTGTTTTACTACATATTGGTTTCACTTGTTGTTGATTTTTTTATATCTTGTGATAAAAACACGTTTTAATGGTTCAAATGAGTCTTAAGAACAAATACACGGTATATTATAATCCTCATTAAATACACGAATTTTATGTTTTTTTTTTTGTTACTAATATATCTATTAAATTCTATTAAACTCCAATACAATCATCATCAACTAATCTCTCTATGGTTCACTCTACACCGACAGTTGGCCCAAAAAAAAACACCTAATCGCATATCGATACATATAATAAACATGTATGTTGATACGTATGAAATATGAGTATGTTTATAAGGTTCAATATGATCTAATTTTAGCATGGGACACAAAAAAAATCAGTTTTTTTTTGTTGTATTTAAACGAAAATTATACTTTCCGAATAACCCACAGAGTGAAATCAAAAGAAACAAAAAAAAAAAAAAAATTAGACGACCTGAAGAAAATCTATACACGCATTGAAAATTATTTATAGGCAAATTCTTTAGATATCGCAAAGCATTTGTTCTCATCAGTAACTAAATGGTTATTCTACCAATACACATTTAACTAGACCATACATCCATATCAATTTAATATTCAGTTTTCTTTGAAATTTCCACGTACAAGTATCTTTTATTTCATATAAACATAAGAATAAAATCATTTTCAAATATAAAAGAAAAACTTTTAAAGAAACTCATCGTATTATTGTACAACGTTTTGTTGAACACAATAACGACATAAAATGTAGAAAAAAGAGACCTGAAGTCTTTTACAAAAAAAACAATTGTCGATTTTCATATTTCTTTCGGGTAAAAATGAAAATGTCTTTGAGCCGGGAACGCGATATTGAATCGTACTCGGGGGAAAACAATAAAACCAGACTGATCAGGATCAGTCTACATTTGGATAGAATTATTTAGTAAATTCAGTCATAGTGCAGTGGATTTTTTTACTTGAAGCTAAAAACAAGTGAAAATTGCGGACATTTTAAGTAGATTGTATTAAAAAGTATTTATGAATTTGCTATTTGTTTGCTTTTTATGATGTACACTTTTCAATCTAATCTAATTACACGATGCGACAATTTAACGAATCATAAAATCCAACCATATGGTTACATTAGAATTTATATGCCGTTGAATATTAATCATTGATTGATTTCGAGCTAACTACAGTTTAGTTGTTACTGAGTAAATACTGTATCGAACGCAAGATAAACTGTCGTGTGTTATTTCATGGCTAATGAATGATTCGGATAATAATCATAGAATTAATTTGAATTTTTAATGTTCGTGTACTACAGTAATACACTGATACACATATTATATACTATACTCAGTACAACAAGTTGACATAATAATTCAAAGTGATTTTCCATTTATTTTTTTTAAGGTGGTGGCGATATGGTGATGAGTGTTTGGGGGGATGATGACTGAATAATTATGCACACTTTAAATCGGTAACATACATAATATTAAATACAATTATGTATGATGACGTATAAAACTCACATGATGTCATGTAATTTAAAATTAAAATTATGAATCCAGTCAGTTATTTTGCTACCATTGTAGTTAGTTAGTTAGTTAGTTTGGTTACATATTTAACATAATAACAACTGTATTTCTTCACCAGGAAAATAAAAAACAAAATAAAACAACAACACTCATGATATGGAATAAATATGAATTACACGATTTTGTTATTCATAATTATATAGAAATTGGTGACCGTGAATGCAAGTAAATATATGCAAATGATTCAAATACCATATTTAGTATTTATTATTATTTTGTTTCATACAAAATATGTACTAAAATGGGAAATTAACGTTATGTTAATGTATTTATAGATAATTATACTAGCAATTTAATTAGACATGAATGTACACATACACATAGAAATTGATAAATATTAGTTAAAAAAGGAAAATAAAATATAACAATCTATATGTATTATTGCTGGGTGGTAGGTGGTACACACACATACATCAACTACACAATAATTGAATGTAATTATTATCCGTTTGCATATTGATTGCACATAATTAAGCATAATCATTTATTTTACTATATAATCTATGATATATTGATAGATGTATGATGAGAGAGATCACAGTTTGATTAGGTGAAGAAGTATTTTTCTTTTTTATATTTTCATTTTTCTATTATTGATTTAAATTGAAAAATAAAAAAACATAATGAGATAATTAAATGAAAACAATATAAAATCATAATTGAGATTTATTCAAACTATAGATAGTATAGAATTATGCTTATTGATTCCGCAAAATGGATAGATGATATTTAATTTGGTATTTATTTTTTTCTATAGAGTGTGTGCTCACCATGTCTCCTAGAAACATGTTCACCAGCTTGTGGTGGTGAACGCTCATTAACTTGGTTACTATCCGTTAATGTTTTATTGAAGTGTTCGATGCCCTTGTTGGTCACCGGTACACTTATAGAAACCTTATCACTTGTTTGTTGTTCTCCAATATTATTTATATGATTTTGAATTGTCGTCTTATCAGTTTTTAAATTATATTTACTTTGCCAATATTCAACATCATCATTATCATCATCATTCGTATTCTCATATCTTGGTATTGTATCAAACACTTTTGACGTTGGTGATCGTTCTGCTGACAATTCAGTTGTTCGATCATTTTCACCACTTTGGATTGTATATTCAATAAATTCATTATCGTCTGGTTCTAATGAATGATTTGTTGTATCATCAATTATAACTTTATCTAGTACCTCTTCAGTCGATCCATCGGCTGAAATACGTTCAACGGTTTCGTAAACACCAAAAATAGCATTATCATTTGTTTCACTTTGAACTGTTGACCTCAACAATAGATCATCATCACTGTCTTTTATATTGGTCGTATTATAAATTTCATTATTCTGTTTTTGATTTTCAATTATATTTTCAACATAATCACCCGGTATACCATCTTGCATTGAATGTTTTAATTTTGTCATGTGCTGACGACTCATCATTTCCTCAAGTTCAGCTTCTTGAAGTAATTCCTTACAACTGACCTTACGATATTGACTATTATCGGGTGGGACTTTTATATGCACATGAACATCATGATAATCTTTATACAATGAATTGCATTGATAGTGTCCCTCATGATGACGCATTGCTTCTGGCACTATCAATATTGCTTCAACGAGTCCTATATGCATATGACATTGTATGTGTTTTATTGTGTTTTCCATCATCAATGAACGAATTTTCCAATTTATTTTTAATCATTGATTTGAGGTTTATGTTTTTTATTCAAAATTTGTTATAGTATGCAAAGGAGATATGCACAATAAAAGAAGAATGTAAAATATTGATGAGCTTTTTTTTATATTGATCAAAATCAAACGTATTTGGTTTAAGGTATTTTAATTTTTAGAAAAAAAAATATAAAAGGAATCTCTTCGTTAAATATACAAACTATGGATGAAACTAATAAATTATTTCTTTTGATTTTTTGTTTGGTTTTTCATATAAAGGATAAAATAACAAAAGAAAAAAAAAACTTAATTTGAATACCTTTTTTCCCAGCTATTGATCGTTTATATTGATATTGACTTGAATCATTCATACTCTTTAACGGGATACCGTCACGTATCCATTCGATTGGATCCGACACGGATGTAAAGCAGGTGATATTGAACGGTTCACCGAGTTCAACATCAGCATCTCCATAGTAAATGGGCGCAATTATATTGTTTATGTTGTCTTTTGTATTTTCATTTAGGCAAATTATAGAATTTTATTTTTTGTTTTTTTTTTTTCAGTATTTCAAATTATAACACAATAGTCATATACAACACAGTTGATATTTGGTAAAATAGTATAAATTTGTTTTGATATTTTTAGAATTCATGTTTCGTTTTTAATTCATTATTGTTTATTAATTCAGGCATTAGGCCATGCAAAAAGAAGGGTCCAAGTTCATTCCCACCCGACAAAATGTAACATAATTAACAAATATTTTTGTTTTCGTTTAAAATCCAGTTGAATGTGGAGTCACAGTGTGAACGCATTTAAATTAAAATACATATTTATTTTTAATTAATTTCATGTAAAATTGTCATACATATAAGAATTTTAATTATAAAATAGAATATATATGATACGATGAATATTATGATAACAATTATCATTCACACCTATAGTACAACATTCATAAAAATTCATTTAAAATTTGTTCCTTAATTAAATGAATTTTTTAAAAACAAGAAATTAATATTAATTTCATTCCTCTCATCCATCATATTATAACATATGATGATAGTCATCCAGAATAATAATATTGGTGAAAATAAAATGCAACACATATGAATCATTAATTTAAAAAAAAATATCATCATACAATAAAATTGAAAGGATTAAAAGTTTGTCTCTGAGGCTGAATTTGAGTTGACACATAAACACAAAATAAACAATAAAAAGGATATAAAATAAAAAAAAAAAAACAAAACAAAAAGAAACATCAGTTACATATGAAACAGAGAATAAAAAATTGAATATAAAACCGGATCAAGTATTAATTATTTGAAAACATTGTACTTTTAATTTTATCATGTTTCACTATTCATTTCCATTTGGTAACGGGGGCGATTCAATTCAATCCAGAATAAAAATAAAGAGACTAAATAGATTTAACAGATCGTAACCATTTATTTATCCAACCGTATTGTTTAGTCAATTCATATATGAGAGAGAGACAGAGACACACAAGTAAAAACTCAATAATTGAAATGCATCGACACTCAATTTGAATCATAATAATGAAATATTCATATCCAATATGCATATTAAATACCAATACATTGAATATTTAAATTCACCTTTTACATTGTTAGTATGCTATACTAACTGTGTTCATACATTATACACCAAAAAAAAAAAACCCATCAACTTTAAAGAAAACAATATCAGTATAGATTTAATCCAATATTAATATTCTTTCGTTTATTCATAGAAATGTAAAAAGAAATTATATTTAACTTTTTTGTTCAGTCCATTTTTGTTTAGC
The DNA here is from genome assembly GCA_001014335.1 of Coboldia fuscipes. Classification (NCBI taxonomy): domain Eukaryota; kingdom Metazoa; phylum Arthropoda; class Insecta; order Diptera; family Scatopsidae; genus Coboldia; species Coboldia fuscipes. The sequence goes on from JXOR01000332.1 coordinate 176,340, forward strand.
AAATAAAATTTTATGATAAAATATGCTACAATATACAGCAGCTGGGAAATTTTATTTTATGAAATTTCATTTCACCATACAAATCATATGTGAATATGGAATATACAAAAACATATTATTTGGTCTTTGAAATATTTAAACTCTGTATAATCAGTGATTGATTTGATTGATTGGTTTTAATGAAAATCGATTTGTATGTGTTTATGGAAAAATCTCAATTTGTAATAGAATCCAATAGATGTTGGCACCAAAGTTAAATCAATACAACATTATAAGGACTTATAGTGTCCTAGGCGGCATACATTAAATTAATGTGGTTCTCTATCATATTCAGAGACATTTTAGGACAATAATCAACACACTCTTATGAAATTATTGAATTCTTTTGCATTGAATAGCAAAACCGATAGTTAATTTTGATTACTTCACGCAAAATTGTTTAATCGAAGAAACTTCTATTGGAAAAGACCATATGTGTGTGTGGTACAGTGAGACCACCAATTGAGTCCCATCTGATAAAAAGGCTGAAGGTGACGGATATTATTAGCTGTTTTCATTTTTATTCCATTCTCTAAGGTTCAACTCACTCCCACCCAAGGAAAAAAAAGTAAAACATCCAATAAGTAAAAATCGATTTTGCTTCTTTCAGTTATTTTACTTTACGTTTAGCTTTTTTTTTTCCCATTTCAGTTATTCGTAAAAATGTATAGTATAAAATCGAATTCTATATTGTCTTCTACTAGCACGAGAGAGAGTATGGAAAATCCATAATCGGACACTATTTTATGGATACGAAAAAAAATAAAAATAACGTTAGCACGTACAGGAAATCCACCTAATGGTTATCAATATAACATGAAATACACTTTGCGCATACCAACTAGTTCTAGGTTTTTATATACCGAAAAAAATAAATTGTAATACTAAAAACCATATCCAAACAAAACTTTATTTTATCCGAAACTGACTGAATACGACGACTAGAAAAACTTTCAACTAAATAAAAATCGAAAAAAAACGGTTTTCCAAAAGATGAAAATCATTTTCATTATAAAAAAAATTATAACTCAATTAAACATAATCATATGGTGCTGTTGTCAACACAAAAATAAATTAAACAGACGAAGTAAAATTGAAAACAACACAGAAGAAACAAAAAAAAAACTGAAACCTCATTATAAACGGTGTCACTTTATGCTTTTTAGTTACATTTTCCCGTTAAAATTAACACACACATCCACATGTACTCTTCTCTCCTTTCAAAGATTCGAAATAGAAAACAAAACACATAATGAAAAATTGATTTCTTCAGTGTCCATGGGACCTCCTTAAACTAATTAATAACCATAAATATTTGAAAGATGTTTCACAAATATAATATGCTTTCGCATTTAAACATTACACAGTGTATGTACATCCATACCTCTCCTTGGACAGTTTAAATATGAGCGCCGGAGCCAAACTTAGATCAACATACAACGTTCATTATTATTATTGGACTATATTCCATAATGAAATCGATTTGTAAACATACAAGTAACGAGATGATACAAGAAAAAAAAAAGTGTTTCGATTTTTTATTACATTTAAATACATCCCAAATATCAAATGGCAATTTATTTATTTAAATAACGCCAAAAAAATAGCAAATTTTTGTATATTTTTAAAATGAATTAATTTCTTTTCTCTCTTCTAGTTGTTCCTAATCTCTTAATCGATGTAAATTCTCTTTAGTTTCATTGAAACTCACAGCATACCGTATATTTATTAGGATTCATTTATCTATAAAGTACGTTGATAGAATGGACCAAACAGCATATATTGAATTTTCGGAATTTTCTTCATCATGTACGCATATTTTATTTGAATATTGGCTACAATACTATTGAGACCTCACCACTATATGTGTATCGACCATTTAATACGATTTCTAAATGTATAATTGTTTATATTTTAATAAGATTCTATTTTTCTTCTCTATCGATTTAATTTAGAATTATAAGAAGTGTAATATCTTAACTTTTTTTTTCTAGAAAACTGTACAAGGAACCGAACAAATAATAACGTAAACGTAAACTAAATGTTTAAACCATTTCGATTCTACATCGTGCTTAATAATTCTAATATGAAATACATTGGTAATAATTGTGTTCACGCTCAATTCGATTACTTGTCTAATTAGTGAGCTAATTTATCCGCCACCTGATTAATAGTTTTTTTTTTCTTTATATTTTCTTATTCTCTCTCTCTTAATTCCTTAATACAGTACGGAGCGCAAAAGACACGGTACACGTTTCGATGAAACATATTTGATGTTGGGCATTTTTCCTTACGTAAATATACTACATCACGGTGTGTAATAAAATCCATTAGATTACGATTTAAAACAAAAAAAAAAAAGAAACACAAATATTCTCATTACATAGCAAAAGAAACAGGAATACAGAAGCAAATTTATCATCGCATATGAATCTCTCTCTCTTTTACTTTTTTTTCGTTAATGTGCCATTCACTCTCCCGGTGGGTTAAAGCATTTCTACCAATGCCTTATAATTAGATGGAAATTTAATTAGATACAAAGAGCAACACATTGGGCTTTTGAAAATGTTTGGATATCACCCACCCTTAACATTATTACATCAAATAATAGCTCGAAGAGGATGCGAATTTGCAACTCATTTGAAATATTACGTAACATCATATGGATTTTACCATTGAAAATCTATTCAATTTTCTTCTAATAAAATCTCGTTATGTAATATGAATGTGTATCAAAAGCTTAAATGGAATTAAATAAAAATCAGTTCAATCATATTCAATTTTACAATTTTAAATGTGCATTTAACACCACTCATTTAATCCCTCATTGATATCTCTTTTGCATTCAAATTCCGCGATTCATGCGGTGGTTATGAGTCTCTCATTTAAACGGAGATGAGTATACAGATACAGATGAAATAAAACGGTAACGGAACATAACGAAATATGAAAAACTAATTTTCACAGTAAAAATTTACATGAAACATATCATCAAACATGTTGTTTTATGTGCCACCATCACTTTAGCATTTTGTAGTTTCATATTCATTTCCTCCCTTTTAAATTGTTTCACCCTGACGATTGAGCGAAAATAAAGAAAAAAAAACACACGAAAAATTCACCGATTGCTCTAACAGGAATCAAAAGCTGTACATTCTTATTATTCCACGTTATATTTTTCCATTGTTAATGATTTGCCAAGCCATATAATATTGAAATTCATTGTGGCCTTACTCTAACTTTCTACAACAGCAACCAACCCAATTTATTGTATCGCGAAAAAAAAAGCTAAAAACATTAAACAGCGGCGACACGAAGTGTATGTACACTTATTCTATGCGCCCCCTCCCTCTGCTGTATACATAATTTTCTTTTAGCAATATTTCTCCCAACCAATTTTCCAAAACAGTGTTCAATTCTCTTTTATTTCTCTATGGTTCATACTTTCTTCATTTTTATCGCTATCCTCTATTTTATTATACAAGTTTGAGTCTTCTTTCTAGCGTCTCTTATTCACTCTCTGTTCACATTCTCTCTCAGTTTTCTTCAATTCAATGTTTATGGTTTATGCTCTAGTATACACTCTCTACAACTCCCCAAAGGCCTTGACAAGGAAAATAGCAAACACGACAGCTTTGCTGGCACATGATTGGGAAATAGAGTATGAGAAAATATACGTATTTACACTGAAATTTTCATTTATACGGACCCGAGTTACATAGCTAAATAAAAGCATAAAAGGAAAATAGAACTAACATAGTGGAACCATAATAAGCATAAAGCATCGTAACAATTTTCTCTTATTTTCCTCAATAGCTGTTCAACATTATTTCATTCTAAATGTATGTATAACACGAGCAAACATCAAACTTTTTTAAGTCCTGTAGTTTGAGGAGAATCCCTATTTTCTTTATATCACAATGTATATATGTCGATGGTATAACCAAACGAAAAGGACGTAATATACACAACAAGAATTACACTATAAAATATATTCCATATTTTCTTTTATACCTAAAAATGTCTTTATGTATCATCAGGCAAAACTCTCTTACACTAAATGTAATGGACATGACTGGGTTAAATATGGAGACGACGACGTCGACCAAAAGAATAAAAGCTTCCACTATTGTAATGCTTTTGCATAGATTTATCGTCACTAAACAGATATCCAAATACATAGCACAAATGTCAGTGAAGGATGGGCCATTCATTTCATACGAAATAACACAGAAAGTAAAAAAAAAAAAAAAAAGAATAAATATAAACAAAAGAAAAGAAATGAAACAAAAAATACATATTGTTTAATATTTTCCACATTATAACCGTGTGTTCTCGAAGACTATAAGCCCAATCCAACATTCTGTATACACTAAACTACAGTAACCTAAGCAATGGGAGTGCTATTCTACTTTGTTCTGTATTCTTTCTTTCTCTACCATATAGAAAGGATGAAAATTAAAAAAAAAAGCGAAAAAATCAATTAAATATAAGTTATGAAAACGAAAAAAAAAAGGAACTGACACCCCTCATATCTCTGGCCATATGTTTGAATTAATAGGAACAGAGCAAAAAAAAAAATAAAAGAATAAAAACGTATAACAGACAAAGAATTAAATGGGAAAGTCGTCATATCTCTAAATGGAAAAACCTCATATATTTATAGGATGGCAAATAGAATGAGAGGTAGCAGTAAATTAAATCTAGCGATGGTATAATTTAATTTCATATTTTCCATTCTATGCAAAACATTGAGACGCACCATTGGAACATGAATTGAAAGAAAAAAACAAAATAAAATAACAAAAAGAAAATAAAAAAAAAGGAAAATTCAATAGGTGGTTACACTCTTCTAGGCATTCGAAGGCAATTCTCTTCAGTTTCGGTTCATGAAAATTATGAAAATCATTTAATTTGCGTGTAAAAGTTGAATTTGTATATGTCTCACTAAAGCACCGGTCTATATATTGAAATTATGCTTCAAATAAATTATGATTAAATATAGTTAAACATCAGATATCGTCCATGTCCACTCATACACTTAATTTTTTTTATTTTCAAACTTTCCTGTGGTTGGTTCAAACCATTCAACCAATTTTGCCATTTAAATGAGCCACAACTACTATGCAGACCCATTAGTAATAAAATAATAAAGAAATAAAATTATATGTTACTTTAATAGTCTAAAGTTAATTCAATGAGGCGTATATCAATATGATGTAGAAAAATAAAAGATGGAGAACACAAGAAGAGAAAAAAAAAATGCCCGCATAGCATTATAATAATAACGATTTTATGGGTCAACCACCACGCATAGGATTCTCAAGGATTTCATTTGGATCTTCTCTTATGGTTTTTCGTTTATTTCATTTCAAATTTTCTTTTCTTCATCCATTTCACTCTTCATCATGATATTATGCTCGTTTGGTTGTCTGACTCTGGTACATGTCATTTAAGGGATGTTCAAACTCATGATCTCATGCTCAAAATGATAAAGCCATCGAACAAATGGTCCAAAAAAAATTGAATGCGAATCAAACAGTTACCCCAAAAATAAATAGAAATTCAAACAAAACCAATATTCTTTCCCTACATAATAGGAATCCTATGAAAATTTCACCATTAAAATAATACCCCGTTCACCAAAATATTGGGTTAAATATCATTTTTGGGTATTTTCTATTTTCAACCGATGAGAATAGTAACACATACAACAGCAAAAGAACAAACAAAAAAAGAAGAGAAGAAATTATAACAACACATTGAAAATGAATTATGAAATAGCTTTTCATAAAATTTAATATTTAAACTAAATTCCCTAAATGAATATTATTCATATAAAATTCTTCTCGTATGTATGTAATTTTCCGTTCTCTCTATCTGCAGTGAATACAAAATACTTTATTCTCTTTTTTTTTCCTTCCTCTATTAAAACCAAAATTTCAAATATTAAATGATTTCGTATCTTTATGATACCTTTTTTACCACCAATAGGGAAACGATACGAGTAATTAAATATTTCTCATAATATGACCATCCACTTATAATCTATGCTATATTGCGGTTTTAATGCAGGAAATTATATTTGCCATAACTCAGATAATAGAGAAGATGAAACTGTAGAAATAACATTTTATTCATTTCATCCATCACAGGCAATCTATATCTAAATACAAATATACATAACTACTCAATATAAAAATGTCTTATTACCAATCGGATATTTATAAATATCATACATATTACTCGAAATATAACAAAATAACAAAAGACAAGAAAAAATAAAGATTAATAATTTAAATTGAAATTACATGTCTTATATTAATTGAAAATTCAAGAAAAACAACAAAATTTAAAAATAAATTCACTTTTTTCTTTCTTTTTATGTCTAGCATATATAAATTATCGAGTAAACGTGTCAATTAGTATGCTGAATTTTTCACTTATTAAATTATTCACTCAACCAATCGTGTATAACGGATTTTTAAAATGATTGCAGTCTCAATTTGATTAAATGTACCAAACTCATTCAACTGAAATATGCAAAATGCACAATTTACATACAACTACAGAATATAATCTAACAGAATGAAGAAAATTGTAAAACAAAAAAGAAAATTATAGCGAATAGTGTACTCAGTAGCTGGCAGTATTACGTTAAAGACAATATTTGTTCAAGTAATGTTTAACGATGATTTTAAGAATCGTAATTTAATTCCACTTTAAATATGACACGTAAAGTCAATATCTCTGATTACTTCAATAGATTCTTCATGGTCTATTTTCGGCAGCCGCTACTTTACCATCAAAACTCTGTACGACAACAAGAATAAAAAAGAAAAAGTCACTTGAATGATTTTTTCCCACCCCCATCATCCCTCATGTGTATTATACGGGGGTATTTCACACACACACACACACATATTGTTCAAGTATCCAAAACAAATGGAAAATAATAAAGTAAAAAAATCAAAAATCATTTCATTGTGGCTTATAAATATAAAAATTATTAAATAACCAACCAAAGACAACAAAGAGCAACAGAGAAAATGTAAAAAAAAAAAACTGAATCTTTCATTTTTACTTCCCGTACATGAGAGTTCATCTTAAGGAATATATTAAGCCAGACTAAAACAGGCAATTTCCATGTGTAGTTAAGAAGGATATTTTATTATGCTTGTACGAGGATCATTCTTATTATGGAACAAGATGCGTTCAATGGCTGGCAATATATTCCATTAAGCCATAATATTATCATTTCCCAACCGCATTTATCCTCATCTACTCTCCACAGAGTTTCATTTAATACAATGGCTGTGGATCAACGTCTTTTCTATACGTTGGGGCATATAACCAACCATTCATACATTTCATCCATGTATCCGTCAACGAAATAACAAAAACAACAACCACAAGAAAAGAACTGTATAAAAGTAAAACAGAAAGAAAAAAAAAACGTTTTGCATTTCATGGTTAAAACATTAATTTTCCCTTTAGGTATATTCATTTCTTTTCTTTCCTCCCTTAAACTTTTATTATATCAAAATGTACACGGTTTTTTCTTCCACATTCTATAATATATTTTCATTCAGTTACTTAAAAACGAATATAAGTTGAGTTTCTTTTTTTTTTCGGTTGTTTTATAAGTGCATATGTTTTTCTACTGAAACAACATAATCATATTGCCGCGGTTCACTGTTATGTCTATATATTTATTAAGGCCACAACACAGGAAAATTTATTTTATTGAAAATAATATTCATATTAAGATATACAAATCATTTATCGTGCGTATGTGGGGTATGTGCTGTTTTACTCTACAAGAGATCATATTCACATGCTGATTGGTAATATTAAAGCGAAACGTCAGAATATCAATTCTAATTGATGGAAAAATCATCACATTGCACAGTTACCGAGACAAAAACAACAAAAAAACAGCGAAAAAATTAATACATTTTGCAATGCCCTTCGGTTTTCTTTACATATTTCATGCTCAACAGCATATAAAGTAAAAACATTGTTAAATTTACCTCTCAATCATTTTTCATAATTTCACTGTATCGTACCTTTTGTCTTTCTCAATTTAGTATTTATATTATCAACACAACAATGGCATTGAATACAAGTTAATAAAAGGAAGGGAAAAATAAAAAATTATATGACCAAAATGGAAAATTTATATACAACGCACGCAGATATTCAATGGAGAAACAGAAACAGAAAAGTATAACAAAAAAAAAATTACAGAAAACACATCAAATGATGAGAGAACTATTATTCATTTCAACAGGATAATATGCGTAAGTTTTCCATTCTAACAATCATTCAATACAATTTTCTTCAACTCGAAAAAGCACCTTTTCACCGATGGCACATGTCGATTGACTTTAAGTACTTTCCACACACAGATACAACTTAATATTCATTTTTATTCTGTTTTTCTTTTTATTTTTGGTGTATGCTAAAAACCCCCCTCGAGTTATTTCTATGAATTAGGAAAGGCACACACTATACCATTATTTATACGTGTATAACCATTCAGAGATTGAGAAAGAGAGAGATAGAGAGAGAGAGTACTAAAGCAAAAGATATATTCTATAAACGTTAAGATTGGAATATATTTGAGGAAAAACTCTACAATATCCAATACAATATTTTCCAAATGGAAAAAAAAAATAATAACGATTTTTCATTCTCGTCTAGAACATAATCGGTAAACGCAACATATAACATGATTTCAAAAGGAAATTGTTATTGAACAACTCGAAAATATTATAAAATATAAAAGAGAGTAATAAAGAATAAACGAAAGGAACGAACAAAAATGGAAAGAAAAATGAACAAGATATTTTTAATTTCTGATTCTTTTCCACTAAACATTTACAATCAATTTTTAATTTTTCCTTATTCATTACGAGTCGTGTGTCTCAATAGTAATAACGTTCATCAATCTGTTTTCTAAAGAAATTTAATTAAAAGAAGTGTTGTACTCTTGCTATTTAATAGACAAGAGAAAGTAATAACCACAGAGTTTAATACTCATTGAAATATTGTGAATAATAAAGAATAAAATAAGAATTTATTCGAAATAAAAAATTTTAAACGAAAAATTAAAAAGAATACAACAACAATAAAAGAAAAAAAAAGAAAAACCGGGGCGCACTACACATTCACAAGTTTAGGGAGTAGAACATAATTTTATGTGTATGTACATTGAGAGCGATTGTATGTAGTTGAGTATAAGAGTCCAATTTAATATGAGAAAATCTCTACTTATACATAGAGAGAGAGAGAGAGTAGGTATTTTATAGGAATCAAAATGAAAATTATGCAATGTTTTGAAGTATTTTGAGATTATTTCATTTTCATCATCATCTTCTAATTCAATTCATATATAATTTTCGTTTTCTATTTAATTTTTATTTTTTTAACTTTTCTGTTTTTCAGTGGTGATATTAAAATGTAATAATAAAACATTAAAAATTGCTTACCTGCTTTTGCAGTAAATGCTAAAAATAGCATTCCTATGATTAATGAAAATTGCGAAAATTTACAAATTTTCTCCTCCATTTTGGTTATCGATCCTTTTCTATGTGTGTGTGTGTTTCAATTATATCGGGGTAAAGTTGTGTTTGATGAAAAATCTCTCGCTCAACAATAAAATTTTTCCTGCTTTTCCACGGGAACTGAAAATGTGTATACAACGATATTTTCTTTCGTTCTTTTCGCTTTTCCAATTTTCTCTCTTATTTTTTTTTTTCTCTCTTTATTTTCCCCCACGTACTCAGAAATGGTTAAACTTTAATTCTTTTTTATTTTATTTTTCGTTTTTTGACGTTACTTTTCGCGTTTATTATTATTCTCTCTGTTCAGATTCTTATTTGATTCTTATTATTCTGTTTTTAGTTTTAATCTAAATAAAGCTATCACAATCTCAACATTTACTTTTCCTTTGACTTTTCAATTACTTAATTATTTTCCCTTTAACGTCTTCAAATAACTCTTATTCTTAATTTCTCTTTTGAAATTATCTCGTAGAAGAATTGTGTTCGCGATCTGCTTTTCTTGTATAAATTCAATGATATCCCGAAGAATTCAATTTTTTTTTTTTATTTTGCTACTATTAGGTGCCGAGAGAATAATTTCATTCAGCTTGTTGTATTTATGATTTCTCTATGTGGATGCATTTGAAATCAAATAATGTGTATTATATGAAATAATTGTTGGCCCAGTACTAATTTTTTTATGTTCATGTAACGCAAATATTAAATACTTTATTTTATATTTTTTTTTTTGTTTAAAGCTAGGAAAAGCACACACTATATGATGGGCTGACGTCAAAATTATCTGATTTTACTCGACACCGAATGAAAATCCTTGGATTCTTTTGCGTAGATTTATGAATTTTATACGTTCAATATTACTCTTACAATTCTTATTTTACAATTTAATTTCTTTAAAACTTTATCAAGTGTCCTTTATTCTATTTCGTGTAATTAAGTAATTAATAATTCCTTTAAAGCTTACAGACACTTTAACTATGTACTTGTTTTTTTTTTTATAGTAATTGATTGGAACACGAACTATTCAACTAATTAATTTCTGTTTTGATTTCTTTAATCAAAGAACAACAGATTTAATATCAATTGTTAAGAATCAACTTGTTTTTCTTCTTTCTTAAATGTATAGATTTCTTTTTGGTGTTGGGAAAAGTAAAAAAAAAAAAAATAAATCGGAAAATTGAAAACTAAAAAGAACTAAAATCCTCGTTGAGAAAACGGTAATTATAAATTATTTCCCCCCGTAACAAAAAATCGGTGTAGTCTATTAACTAGATTTTCGATTTAGAGGAAAAAACCGAATTTTTTTTTATTCATAAATGTTAAAGGGGGTCTTATATTCGCTACTGCAAATATTAACTATAAGATTTTGCTCTGTCGTTCGCTGTGTCCCCCTGAAAATTCGTTCAGGGTAATAGTTTGCAAATTCAATTTTTGGTTCATATGTAAATTTAAAATGAAAAAAAAAATTTAATAAAAAAACTTCAGTTTAACAATTATTATTAATCGGTTCTGCTTCTCATTGAGTTTTTAAAAATTTTCATTAACTGAATTTTTATTGCACATTAATAATATTTACTATTATTCACTTAATAATATTTTTTTTTTTGTTATTAATCCAGTTGCCAGTTGGTGTATTTATTTTAATGTTGTTGAATAACTCACACGAATATGAATTAAAAGGGCACCACAAGAGAAAAAAAAAATAACAAAACACACACGGGACTTTAAAAATGGCGATCTTTTCAATATGAAATCGGGTGCTTTCAGCTGGGACTTTTCTTTTACACTTGTTCTCTCTTTTTACTATTTTCAATATACTTTCATCAATTTATTCTTACTTTCATATACTTTTATTTATTTTTTATTCAATAATTCAATTAATATTTTCTTATTTTCATTTGATTTCTATTCAATTTATCTTTACTTTCTTTCTTTTTTTTTATTATTCTTGCTTTTGCTTAATAATCAATATCAAATGCGACCAGCGCTTTTATAAAATTTCACACACGAATTATACTTTTTTTTTCTATTTTCTTTCAATAAATACACACCGAAAAACGGAAAAAACAGGAAAAATAATAATTAAAATAAAAACAAGAATATTATTTTATAATAAATTCTTATTTTCTTCCGTAATTGATCTTATTTTTTGAATAAGAAAACTAATTTTTATCCAAAAAATTTATTCACTTGCGGTCACGAGACGACCATCATCTTTTCACTGAACGGTATCCACTGTACGAATATACTATGTCACTCATTTGACGAGGTACGACTTTTTATATATGAAAGCAAGTGGAATTGTTGGATTATTGCAAAATTACTATATTCTATTTGCTCTCCCCGTATCTCGTTTGGCTATAAACTACGGACTACGGTCTTGTATTCAACTCTCAAAGTGTTCGGTCTGTTCGGGAGATTGATCCAGATACCGTGCGAATGCCCGCACTATATTTAAATTAACAAAAAAAAAATTAATTTTTCCTGGTGTTTAACTTTTTATTTCTATATACACACACACGTCGCGTACACGGGAGACAGATTAAGCCCCTAAAAAATTTACTCAGCCGATACACACGGATTTTCTTATCGCACTCACGACCAGAAAAAAAAATTTCCTTGGGTAAACCAGAACACAGAAGAAGAATTTTCTTTTTACTTCGTTATCGCTATGTCTTTGGCTTTGGCTGGTCGTATTCGGCCAAACTGGTGTCTTCCATTCGGATTATCTTCACTTCGCTACACTGATTTTATCTTTTAGATCTGATCACACACCTCTCAACTATTCACTTAACACTTGCAAGGCATTTCAAAGAATAAAAACAAGTAAAACGAATCTGGTAAAACCATTGGGTGAAATTTTCACGGACTGACAGTGTTCGCGTTATTTATAAAATTTGATTTTGATATGGCGTCTGTTTAACACATTCTAAGAAAAAAGCAATATAATATATCGAGTCGAATCGAATATAATTCGTTACGAATCTGCAAATTGGTGAAAATTTCACGGACTGACACTGTTCGCGTTATTTATAAAATTTGATTTCGAAATATGGCGACTATTTATACGTGCGTCTATTTAACGCTTTCGTCGAATCATATGTTGGGTTGAACATTCCACGATAGTTTGTGCGTCTATCCAGGTGGCGTTACACTGCATCGAAATGTGTCGCATTTGCTTCCAGAAATTTGCTTTTGACGATCGAGAAACTAGGGTCTCATTTCTCGGAGGATATTATTGAACTTAAACTCAGTAATTGAACCTAAATAAATAAAACCAGTATGCAATTACTTCAGATTTGATTTGACTTTTCGGAAAGCGTTTATGTGTTATTTGGCAAAATCCGCTTACGCTCCAAATGCCGTTTGAACGAACAGAATAAACTGTCGATAGAATGGTATATAATACACACTAGAATTAAATCAATGTGATTAATTTTGATTAGTAAAAATTAAGAATAAAATTTTTTCCAGAAATGGTACAAGTGCACACAAAAACCATAAATAGTCTATATTATCTCGAAACGAGAGCCGTGACACTTATTTTCGTTATACGGCAGTAGGTTGCGATTAATATGAATCTCAATAAACGCGGTGCATTTGTAATGTCACCATTTACTTGTCGGGCATCAATTAGATCATTCGAAAAACAATATTTTCCAAAAAATTCTTCAAGATAACTTTTTTAAATGTATTCCTACAAAGTAAATGAATTAAATACATCATGCGCATAAATGCAAATGCGTCAAATTTACAAGTATTCCACTAACAACAACTGGTTTCGTCTCTTTACCCATTCGCGACCACTTGAAATATACCCACTTCATATTTACATATCGACAGACAATAGCAACTATAATATAGCGATGAGCGTCGAAGACAATATTACCTATTCGTTGTGGAAAACTATGTAAATGGGCTACCTTACTGGCACTTGGTTCTGGAGAAAATCGAGAATTAAATAAAAACTTTGAATCGGTCTACTCAGTAGATTATTTCAATGAATGATTTTAAATTTTTTCATTTGGCCCATTAGAATGATTCTAACCAACCGTGGCAGTTTCCTCGAAAAAAGTTAAACTGAGTTCGAGTCAACAGGCTGGATTGCAAAGTTTACAGGCCCAGATCCAAAATAATACATATCTTTTAATATATTCCTAAATTTCAATATTCTCTTAGGTATTCGCGTAGGATGATGATAAAAAACGCCGACGAGACGAACGTAATAAAGTCTTTAAGCTATCGTAAGCGGGATCATAGCCCCGGAACAAAAAGTATAACAGGTATATGGTACAAATACCAAAGATATCATTAATATGTATTTTCACAATGGAAATGGCCACATCCCGTATAATTGAAAGAGCCTGATACGGTTAATTTAAATTTTTCAGTTTGGGATCCCTGTATTAAGTTAGGTGACTCGCTTATCATTTAATACCAATCATAACACCTGAATATCCTGGACAAAATTCAACATTTAACGTATACAATTTCAACTAATAAAATTATATTATATTAATATTAATTTAATTATGGAAACATATCATGGAATAAATTTAATTTATGCGCCTAATTTCTTTTCCCAATGAGTATTATCATTATAACATTTTAAAATTATCCCAATGTCATTAATTTATTTCTGAATTCATATAATATCGAATATCGATATTCCTGGATACTTGTGCAATGGAATAATTGGATCAAGATGAGATGGAAATTGCCGGGCATTGCAACATTTATTAAGGTAATTTTATTTTTAAAATGTTACTATTCGTACTAAAGAACCACCTCATTTACGACTATATGGTAGTTGACATACTGCATGAATACCGCTGTTAAACTTTACTACTTGGTGGCAGATGCAGCTTTTCCGTTAAGGATTAATATTATTAAACCCTATTCTAATACATCAACCGCATCAAAAGAATATTTTAATACCAGAATTTCGTCGGCGCGAATCCGAATAGAAATAACATTCGGCATTCTGGCTGCCAAGTGGCGTATTTATCACACCACATTAATCATGCATCCTAAGATTGCGAAGAAAGTTGTACTAGCAACAATAGTATTGCACAACTTTCTGAGGCTATCTCAAGTGGAGGAGAGCATATCGGATGATTCCTCAGCAAATCCCTTACACAGAACTTCAGCTCAAGTGAGCATGGAGAGAATAGGGATATATTATGTAATTATTTCAATACATAACAAAAATATATACAATTGTAGTTTGTTATATTTTTATTTTTTCTGTATGTAATAAAAAAGCTTTGTTACACTGTGTAATTATTATTTTAATAAAACTTTGTTTATTGAGATCAAACTTTATAATTCACATTGTTAATATAACATAATTATTTCAGGCACATGGTTATAAAACCAATATAAGTCAAAGAATTCAAAATCAAATACATTTACATATATACATAAAAAATAGGAAATTAATCAAATAAACTATCGTCCTAGTTTATAAATGAATTTAAGCGAGATGTATTGCTCTTTACTAAATTTAATATATCTATTTGTATGTCACTGAGCTCATTCTTCTTCACCTTATCTAATGCCTGAGCTAATATATTAAAAAAACTTTCATATTTTTTAATACCTTCAACGGGTTTTGATTTTTTCGCTGTAAATGATTCAATAAATTGGACCAAAACATCGACGGCATTTCTCTTGCGTGGCGTTCGTTTAGATCCCAATGTTGGAGTTGTCGCTGGCGGCGCATCCACATCTTCACTTTTAACCTCAACATTGCACGTAATACTGCAATTATTAAAAAAATGTTTACGTATAATTTATAATTCAATCTTAAATAATATATTAATTGTTACGAACACGGCAGGCTCCATCGTGTCATCTAAAAATCTAAGGGATTCCCTATGTATCCATGTGGACCTGGGCACAAAACCACTTCCTGGTGGGGCTCTTTCGGCATGTTTGTGTTTCCGATACTGGTCCCTAAGTGATCGCCATTTATTTTTAACTTCTTGTTCTGCAAATAAAAATTAGTTTTTATAAAATACAAATATGTAGATTATAAATTTTTAACATGTTAGTATACATACTTGGTAGATCTATTTCTAGGGAAATTTTATCCCAAATCTTGCTTTTATGTACAATGTTTTTGTACATCGGATGTCGCAGATCGTAGAGACACGGATGAAGTGAAATTATTCCAATCATTTTGTCTGTATTTCTCTTGCATGGCGTTCGTTTAGATCCCAATGTTGGTGTTGTCGCTGGTGGCGCATCCACATCTTCACTTTTAACCTCAACATTGCACGTAGTACTGCAATTAATAAAAAAATGTTTACGTATAATTTATAATTCAATCTTAAATAATATATTAATTGTTACAAACACGGCAGGCTCCATCGTGTCATCTAAAAATCTAAGGGATTCCCTATGTATCCATGTGGACATGGGCACAAAACCACTTCCTGGTGGGGCTCTTTCGGCCTGTTTGTGTTTCCGATACTGGTCCCTAAGTGATCGCCATTTATTTTTAACTTCTTGTTCTACAAATAAAAATTAGTTTTTATAAAATACAAATATGTAGATTATACATTTTTATCATGTTAGTGTACTTACTTGGTAGATCTATTTCTTTGGAAA